>CM053783.1:667565470-667985470 GCA_028749045.1 Cupressus sempervirens | reverse complement strand
CATATAATTCCTGAAAAGGTGCCATGCCAATAGAACTATGATACCCATTGTTGTAAGCAAACTCTACTAGGTAGAGATAGTCCTCCCAATGTGTCTGCCTATCTATCACATACATTCGTAAAATATCCTCCAAAACTTGGTTCACCCTCTCTATTTGACCATCAGTCTCTGGATGATATGCCAAATTGAAGTTTAGCTGTGCCCAAGCTCATGCTGCAACGATGTCCAAAATGTAGATATGAATACAGGATCCCTGTCAGAAATGATTTTTCTAGGAATACCATGTAATCTCACAATGTCACACATGAAGACATTCACTACAGAAGCTGCTATGTAGGAAGACCTGATCGGTGAAAAATGTGCCACCTTAGTCAACCGATCAACGGTAACCATGATAGCATCATGATGTTGAGCTGTCATAGGTAATCCTACTATAAAATCCATGGAGATGATATCCCATTTCCAAGGAGGAATGAGATTAGGCTCCAATAGTCCTGCTGGGTGCTGGTGTTCTGCCTTGACTCTTTGACACTCAAGACACCTAGCCACAAAATCAGCAATATCTTGCTTCATCCTAGACCAAAAGAACAAACGTCTCAAATCAGCATGCACCTTCTTGACACCTGGATGTGTTGGGTAAGGTGTACGATGGGCTTCTGCCAAAATCAAGGTGCGAAGCTCATCCAGTAAAGGCACATAAATCCTCCCCAAATGTCTAAAAAGACCATCTGATTCTCAAACGTAACCTGCAAACTTACCTTCCAAGGGTCTTCTTGAATCTATCTCTCTACACACTTCCTGATACCATGAATCCATAGGAAGTGCCTGAAGGATTCGACTCCTCAAATCCACACTAAAAGTCATCGATGATACCACATGTCTCGTGCAACTTAAAGCATCTGCCACCACATTCTCCTTACCCTGAATGTACTTAACATCAAAATCATACTCGCATAAAAATTCCATCCATCATCTCTGGCGAGCATTCAAATTAGGCTGAGTAAAAATGTACTGAAGACTACGATGATCACTATGTAGCTCAAATCTGTGCCCCAACAAGAAATGTCTCCACCTTGTCAAAGCATGAACTACTGTTGCTAACTCAAGATCATGCATAGGGTAATTTAACTCATGATCCTTGAGCTTGTGTGATTCATATGCAATCACCCGTCCATTCTGCATCAGCATTGCTCCAATTCCTTCAAGAGAAGCATCTGTACACACCATGAAATCACCTTCTAGATCAGGTACAACTAAAATCTGTGCACTAGTCAAAAGCTCCTTGAGCCTCTGAAATGCTTCCTCACATTTCTCTATCCACACAAACTTCTTACCTTTCCTCTGAAGAGAACTGATAGGATGTGCTATCCTAGAGAAGTTCTAGAAAAATCTGGGATAATAACCAGCTAGGCCCATGAAACTATGAATCTCTGACACATTAGTTGGGGTAGGCCAATCTATTATCGCTTGAATCTTTGCAGGATCCACTGAAATACCATCACCTGAGATAACATGCCCTAAATATTGAATCTTCAATTTGAAGAATTCACACTTAGCGGCATTGGCAAGTTGATTGTCTTTCAAACACTGAAAAACCAACCGCAGGTGTTCCTCATGCTCCTTCTGAGTCTTAGAATATATCAATATGTCATCAAGAAACACGAGAACAAACCTGTCAAGATATAATCGAAAAAAATCATTCATCAAACTCATGAACACTGATGGAGCATTAGTCAACCCAAAAGGTACCACTGTGAACTCATAATGCCCATAGCGCATTCAAAAAGCGGTCTTGTGAATATCTGCTTCCTTAATACAAAGTTGGTGGTATCCTGACTTAAGGTCAATCTTGGAGAATACTGTAGCTCCCTTGATTTGATCAAATAAGTCATCAATCCTAGGCAAAGGATACCTGTTCTTAATAGTCACCTTGTTCAACTGTTTGTAGTCAATACAAAGGCGCAAAGAACCGTCTTTCTTCTTCACAAAGAGCACTGGAGCTCCCCATGGTGATATGCTAGGTCAAATGCTCCCTTTGGCCAGAAGTTCCTCTAGCTGAAGACGTAGCTCACCCAATTCCTGAGTAGTCATACGATAAGGAGCTTTAGAGATAGGCTCCACTCCATGAATCAGATCAATACTAAAATCAATGTCCCTCTTTGGAGGCATGCCTGGAATCTCACTTGGAAAGACATCTGTGTACTCTTATAAAATTGGGTGATCTAAAGTCTTCCTCATAGGATCTTCCTCATCAAGATCATTTACCATAATAGCAAGTATCTAATATCCCTTATGGAAACTCTGCTTCATTTGCATAGCAGAAATCATTCACAGAGATATAGGCCTCAGTATCCCAACTATCTTCACATCATTCCCTTGGTCATCTTGGCACAAAATAATCTTCTTCTTGCAATCTATGCTGGCTCTATGAGATCCAAGCCAGTCCATGCCTAAAACCACATCATAGGAACCAAGGGGTATGACTCAAAGATCCATTGCAATATCAAAGCTTCCTAAACTAAGACCACACTTATGAACTACAGAATCCGTGGAGACCTTAATCCCTGAGGTTAGTTCCACTTGCCAACCATGATCTTGCTTCACTGCATCTAGCTTACACTTAGAAACTATAGATGGTGAAATAAATGAATTTGTAGCTCCTGAATCAAACAATACTGAAAGAGATATACCTCGAATAGCACCTATGGTCTCAACCACTGTTCCCTGATGATCTGCCTGACGCTGATCAACTACTGCAAAAACCCTATGGGCTCTACCTACATCACCAACTATGGACACTGAGCTGCATAATGTCCAATCTGACCACATGAAAAACATTCTGTATTCCTGCCAAATCCTCTTCGCATAGGTGGTACATTAGATTGCTGGCCACTGTTCCTGCTTACAAAAGACTGGCTACTCTGAGCTGGCTGATTGGACTGATTCTGTTTATTGCGTTGAGAATTGCGGTTGTTCTTAAAGTTAGAACCTTTTCCACCACCTTGAGCCTGAGAATTTGATCCTTTCTCCTGCTGTATCTACTGAGACTACTTTCCCTTAGAAAAGAAAGGCTTCTTGTTACCACTTGAATTGAAGTTGCCTTTAGATCCTGATGCTACTGGGCCTCCTATAAAACCACCTTGACCAAGGTTGACACTTTGCTCAACAAGGATTGCTCGATGTACCGCATCCTTGAGATTTTTTGACTCAAATACCTTGACACCCCCAATTATACGGTTATTCAAACCCCTAATAAAGTGTTGTGTCAACTGAGCTAAATTTTCACTGAACTCTAAAAAAGGCATAATCTCATAAAACTTACACTCATACTCGGTCACTGACAAAGTGTACTTCTTGAGATTATGAAACTCATCTGCACTTTATAGTTTCCATTCCTCTAGTAGGAATCGTTCACGGAAACTCTCTAAGAATAGTTCCCACGTGACACTGCTCATATCGATTTCCAGCTTCTTCTCCTCAATCATCCACCAACTAGCCCAAAAATTCTCTAAATTAGTGATCGCAAATCTTGCCTTAACATTTCTATCAAAATCCTCCAAGCAAAAATCCTGTCGAGGGAAATCAGCCACTACTCGGCCACATAAGCAGAACCTTGCCCATTGAAAGGCTTGACCTTGGATCTTGAAAGATCCTTCATTTAAGTAGACACAATGGACCTCTGACGATCCTTCTGAGGACTTCTAGATCTAGGTCTATGCTCTTGTTCTGTCTAATGCACTTTAGGCTATTCTTGAATAGGAGGTAAACATTCTAGAATAGTCTACCTCATCTGTCTTAGACTAACCTCATCAGACTCAGCTTGGTCCTCTCTATGGCTCTCTTCCTGCTACCTACTAGAGTGCTCTTCCCTGCTCTCTACACGAGTCAATCCCTCATAGGCAGACTCATGGGCACTGACAGCTCTGCCACGACCATGGCCTCTTCCTCAGCCTCTACCACGGCCTCTAACAAAAGACCCGGTTCCAGACACCATCCTAGTTTCAAGTTGAAGAAACACACATTATAGTTCAAAGTTCTAGTTGTTCCAAAATACCCAGAGCTCCCAATGTAGAAACTCGGGCTCTGATACCAAATGTAACGCCCCGCCAAGGGATCCAAAGAATTAACCTAGAGTTTCACTAAGTTTGGTAACATTTTTTCTTTTTTGTTTTACATGAAAGTAAATACCATACATAACTTATTCACAATAACGGAAGCAATAGCAATGTCCATCTGAAAGTAAACATAACAGATTACATTCTTTAAAGATCCCTTAACATTGAATTACATACAAGAATCCATCTAGTATAACATCAACATGATATAATAATGATAAGTCCAATGTTTAAACATTACATTTCCAAATGCTCAATCATCCTCTGTACATGTCATAGGGTATGACAAGCTCAAAGAATATACATAAGTAGAATAAGGTACATCATCCTATTCCAATCCATGATACATCAAAGTAGAGATAATCACATGATACATCATCATAGAAGACATATACATCCATCATAAAGATAAAACAAAATAAACTAAGTGCATGGTTCCTCCCAAACGTTAATAGCATCATTAGACCATCGTGGGCCCTAGCCATCCTTCCGTGCGTAACATCCCAAATTATCGAAGAGATCATCGGTATTAACATAGTAGGAATGTCACTCCTAACATATAAAACATCATATGTAGAAAGTAATCTAACATGCAAATATAAGCATAAGATAACATCATCTAACATATGCTAAACATCAATGAAAGGATACTTATCCACCATCACGAAGGATGCATCAGACATGATGTCTCAATGAATCTCAAAATGATAAGACTGGAAAATACACTACCACCCGACTGCGTGGTACCTAAGTGGTCCACTCCCACCATGCTAAGGAGATAATCTCAAGTCCCAAACAAGTTGTCAAAATCTCATAGCATAAATCTCTATAGTCCAGGAATCCTAAAAGTATACTAACTCAAAGGTTCCAATCACAAACTGACATCTAATCCTAGAGGCACACAATGACATGTAGGAACCTACTATGCAAGTGGGAAAGTGTCATCACATTTATCACGTACAAGTTATCCTGGCAGTTAGCTAAACTCCACGGGTCCATACTAATCTCATGTGGCCACTACTATCCTCTCATACTGACAAGGCATACTATGGAATGCAAGGTCACAACCATGTGTCTCACTACTCCCATCCTAGCCTATACAAGCGCTCAAGGCATGGGCGAGAACAAAAAACTTATTTTTTTAGGTTCATTCAGTTAGTATTAGGTGTGAATATTATCACTTATTAATCCAAGTTACAATGAGTTACCCTGGCAGCCTCTTAGGGCCCCGGCCCCCATTGCAAGCCACTTCCCGAAACTACATGCAGATATCCTACCCTAATGCTCATGGACTCATAAATCTCAAAATTACAAAAGATAATCCATAATAAAATCATCAAATATGCATAGAAGCATCAAATCTCCAAGAGCAAACATCCATAGAAAATCATGAACATAACAGCTCTCTATTGGCAACTGAAGTATCACTGATAATGAAAAGTATCCAATGGTTCTCAATAACCAAAATATATCTCAATCATACTGATCGAAGACTCCAAAAATAGTTGAGTCAAACATGTCACAACATGACATCATCAAGAATAAATCCACATCTCAGTCCCATCATGGCGACTAGAAAATAATCAAGGATAACTGATCGATGACCAAAAATAATGGTTAAGTCAAGTGTCTCATAAATAAGAACCTCAACTATAACAATCAGTATTACAACCAATACATAAAGCATTCCATCACATAACAGTGGTTGGGTTTATAGAGATTGAGATTAAAACACCATCATGACATCACAATCACATAACTCCCAAGCCTCTGGTAGACGTCCTATAACTGGTCAACACTAGTCAACCCAAAACGTAAAACAATAGCATAAAGAATACACAATGTAAACACATGTTTTGGTTTTGCTAAGTTTTCAATTTCAAATGCAAAAGTTTCAATTAACATTTCCCAAACTATATCAAGTGGAGAAATTTCACGTTTTACCTAACCCATGTATTTGTTTCATAGATAAAAAGTTTCTCCATTAGACTCAATTTTCTAATTGATCTAATAATATTTTATTTATATAAACTTTGTTTGAAGATTGACATTTCCTATGAACAAAACTTCAATTATTTATTCTAATAATTAATCTTAATTAAAACTAAGTTTAATTAAATTAATTATTAATATCTCTTCATAATTGACAAGCTTAATAGCAACATTTTAAATCATTAAAAAGAGTGATTCATTAATTGAGAACTTTATAATAATCATTTATAATTAATTATATATACATATATACTTATATACATATACATATACATATACATATACATATACATATACATATACATATACATATACATATACATATACATATACATATACATATACATACATACATACATACATACATACATACATACATACATACATACATACATACATATATATATATATATATATATATATATATATATATATATATATATATATATATATATATATATATATATATACATACATAAATATATATATATTTAATAGCATTTAATAATTAATAACATTTCAGCATTTAAAAAAAAATTGAAACTCAAATCGCATATAATTTGAAAACCCACATATGATTCAATGCGATTTAAAATCGCGCAGCTATTTAAAGTACCACATTGTAAGTACACTGCGGATCGTAGGTACACTGTGGTCGCAGGTACCCTATGATCTCGCAGGCCTGCGGTGGGTGGGGTATATGATACCCGCCCAACATTTAGATGTATATCTTTTTAAAACGTTTTCAATGTAATGTTTTCTTTTTCTAACATTTTTCAAAACGGAATTGAAATCGGAAATGCGTTTTAATGAGTATCACTGCAATAACTCGCTCGGCTTCCAATTAATTATATATATATATATATATATATATATATATATGCATATGTATGTATATATATATATATATATATATGCATATGTATGTATATATATATATATATATGCATATGTATGTATATATATATATATATATGCATATGTATGTATATATATATATATATATATATATGCATATGTATGTATATATATATATATATATGTATATACATATATATGTGTGTATATATATATATATACAAATATACATAGGGTTTTATACAGTATAAATTTATATACGAAAATACAGATCTGAACTATATATATATATATTTTTTCACAAAGAATATATATATAAGTTTCCTACAATTATTTACTCTCTAAATTTTCTCTATAATTTTTTTTTTTCAATGAATTTGGCTACAATTCAACCCTAGCCCCGTATTTTTTTTTTTAGATCTATGCATGTAATATTCTCAAATAAATTAACTACCCAATAGAGAATGCATACAATAACAACAGGAAATTCTTCAGAAGACATATAGAAGACACGAAGAAGATAGGAAAATGAAAGATGCCGAAATAGCATAAATAAAATCACAAGAATCTACCCAAATTTTGATGCTAAATCGCTCTTCCTCAGAAATCCCGCAGAGCAAGCTCCCTTCTTCAGAACTCTGGAATCCTCCAAAGCTCCAATTGCACTCCAAACGCTATCCCTAAGCTTCTAGGAATGCCTGAATATAAAGAGCTCTCAGGAAACCTCTATAATGCTTCTTGAAATAGCTGGAAGGTGTCACCAACTAAGCATGGGTCTTTTCCAACCTTTTTGATGAGTCGTAGAGTTGTAGACACCTTGTGCTTAATTGATGCACTAACCCCTGTGTTGTTGACACATGTTAATTCCCATGCAAGCTTATAACTCCAATTTACTTTTTAAATAATTTCTATTTAAATTTTATAACTGTCATTTTAATTTTTATAACTTTTATTATTATTATTTTATTTATTACTTTATTATTATTTTATAATTATTATTAATTTTAATTTCTAGTTTTCTTTTATTTAATTCCTTTCCTCAATAATTCACATTTAATTAATCAAAATCAAAATATCAAAGATCATGATATTTTATTAATTCTTTCAAATAAATAATTTATTAATAAAATCTATTTATTAAGACTTAATTAATGGAAAATTCACCATAGACCTCCAAGATAAAATATGAAAACCTATCATTGAACAAATCATACAAAATCAATCTAAAGGGTTAAAAATAATGAAATATGTCATCCGACACATTCAATGGGTATTCAACTCTGATACTTGTCCTAACTCACTAGGACAAATGGTTTTTTTAGGTTTGGGATTTGGATTTGAGAATTTATCTCCCTTCTCTTATCATTGAGATAGTATAATAGGGTACGATCATCCTAGCAATTCAGGGAAGTCGATACCCGGTACCTGCAACTTGCAAAAAAACCATGCATGTACATACAATATATAATGCTAAGCTAAACAAAAAATGGCAGGAAGTGGTGCATTGTGTAGATCTCGACTAAGCAGGTGACTACGACTCCCTTCCTTAACCACATCAAAAATGCCATACAATAAGAAAATATGCACACCATACACATGCAAGTATGGGGTAAGTAACCATAATAAAACACATGAGATAATAAACCATCTAACTAATCATCATTAATAACTAAAAACAATGTAATGATCATCATACATACATGAAATGTAAAGTCTAAATGATCTCATCATATATCAACTGAATCCATATCATAATATCTGATAGTGTCAAAACAACACCACTAAACCATCAACATAAAACTAGTCTACATAGTCTGATAATAATAGCAACAATAAGTCTAGAAAAGATGTGAACGAGGGTAGGCACTACGAAACTCTTTATTAAAGAAATTAGAGCTCATTTCTAGATACCTAAGTTTGGAGTAGCCAATTTCTGAAAAGAGGGTTTTCAACGCAAAAGAAAGATTCTTGCATGTTTTTGCATTCATTGTTTTAGCATCAGATCTAGGTAGGATCTTGTGAGTTTGTATAGTAGTTGGTTGTTCTCAAATTCTTGTCTTCTTTGTGTTTGTTGTGTTTCTATTTTCAGAAGTTCTTTGGGTTGAAAATTTTGTTTGAGAAAATTGATTTCCATTATAGAATTGTCTATGATTTAATCTAAAAACCTTTAGAAAATATTGAGCTTTAGGGTTTTTAAAACCTAATAAATTATGAAATTTACTTTTTTATGTGACATGTAATTTACTAGTGTTGGGGTTTTTGAGTTTGTCTTACCTTTGGCTAGTGAGGATGTTTACCAGAGGCTGCTAGTTTGTTCTATGATGTCATGATGGTGTTTGTACATGATGTTTTATGCTCAACCATGGTAATGTTCCTAATATGATCTATGAGATGTTTTAATGCATTGATTTTTATTGCTTACTAGTGTTCTTTTGTTAAACTGAGGTGAACGGTGTGACCCATCTGATATAACCTTTGAGTCTTTGATCAGTTGGTTTTGGATTGCTTTCCAGTCACTTGTATAGGACTAAGGTGTTTGTATGACTTTTTTTTTGTCATGTTATGTTATGACATGGATTGGTTTATGTATACTTGATTTTGGGATCAATCTTGTTAGAATGATCATGTTGGTGGAATATGTGATTATGATTAGTGATTTTTAGTACTCATCAATTGCTTGTTTAAGAACCAATGTATAGTATGTGGTCTTTTGTGATCTTTTGATTTTACTAAGCTTAGGGTAGGTTATCTATATGTAATGTCAAGAAGTGGCTTCCAATGGAGGTTTGTGCCCAAAGTGGGTGCCACAATAACCCATTGTAAGTTGTTTGATAAGTGAAAACACTACACTAAATGGGAATACAATTAACCTAATAAGAGTCTTTGCATGTTCTTGCCCATGCCTCAAGTTATAGTATAGACTAGGATGAGAGTAGAGAGAATCCTTGGTTGTGACCATGCACCATTAGTATGTCTTATTAGTACGAAAGGATACTAGTGTCACATAAGGTCACTAGGAGGCCAGGGTCAAGTTAGACTACAAGGGTAACTCTAGATTTGATTCATGCAATGGCATTTACCTTCTTGCATAGTAGATTATCTATGTGTCTATGTTTGCCTCAGGGTCTAGATGTCAATTTATATTGGAACCTTTGAGTTAGATTGTGTTTAGGGTTTCCTTGACATAGATATTACTTTTGATTGTGGGATTAATATCTTGTTTGGGACATGAGACTATCTCCTTAGCACAGTGGAGTGGGACTTTTTAGGTTCCATGAGGTTGGGTGGTAGTGCTTTTTCTTGTACCATTGAGATTCAAAAATTGGATGACATTGTTGGATGTGTTTGTGTAGATGTTTCTTTTTATCTATTCATGTATTTCTATGATGGATGGTTATACTTAGTGTATTGTAGTTTATTTCATAAATCTTACAAGATGATGTAATGTATTTTATAAATGTATATTCCTTTAGCCTTTCATACCTTGTGACATGTACAATGGATGATTGTGTATTTCAAATTTGTTGCCAAGTGGCATTCATAACAAATGTATATTATTTAAATGGACTTGGGCTTGCAATTATTCTTTCATATGGATATGTTATTTATTTGACATAATATTAATTAAATTTAAATGTGAGTCAACATCATGGGACCCTTAAGAGTCGTAACCTATTTATGTGTTGTTGATTTATGAGTGTATGTTAATTGCTTCTATTATTCTATTACTATTGTTGTATCTTTATCGTTAACTTTAAAATAAAAGAAATGTTTGAAAAACTTAGTAAAACTTAAGGTTAACTTCTTTTAGGTCACATGACGAGGCATGAAAAAAATAATCTCAAGTTAATGCTATGACTTCTATGTGTTGATTGGTAGATTGATTCAACTTATAGTTGACATTACTCATGCAACTCAAATTTCCTTATAATGGTCTTCTAGATTTTTGCACATCAATGACTTATTGGTGTGTTTTATTGGAAGTTGTTATATTTGGTGAGTTATTGTATGGGTCATTTATGTGCTTATAAATCTACCAATGTTGTATGGATAGTTGGATGTGATTAGCAATTAGCCATGGCTACTATTTTGGTTATGAAGATCGTCTTTTGGAAATTTCTTACCATGGGATTCATTAAGGGAAAGAAGAGTTTATGTGGGAGGATATTTAGATATGAGGTTGTAGCATGAGTTGAACTTCAAGTGGCACATTGTTGGATGTGAAGTCCAACTATCATGGCTATTCATTTCACATTCTTGTTATTTGTCTCTTCTTCTCCTAAGGACTAATGTATAAATATAAGGTAAAATCCTTATGTATGATAAGATACAATGATTGAATAATATATTTTCTTTGCTCTTAGTGTGGACATAGCCATAGTTGTGGTGAACTATGATATATCTTGTCTCTCATCTCTATTTTGTGTAGTTTTAGTTTATCTCATAAATTAACAATAGCTTGATATAAATCCCCATATACGAAGTTTTAAAAAAAATTGGTTTGACTTCAAGGGTAATATTTAGAATTAGAATTGCCATAAGAGATGGGATTATAGAAATTTATCAAAATCATTGTGAGACATTTTTTTTTTACAAAGATGTCAATGCAAAATCTAGGGACAAAAACATTATTCAATATGACTCTTCATCTTAGTGGTGGTAAGGTTTCAATTTCACATTAAAAAATGCAAAAAAAAATATACTCATTATTTTTAAATTTATAAATTTAAAATAAAAAATACCCTAGATCTGTAGCATTGAACATTGACAAGATATAGCAGAAAATTCTTCCTACAATAGTAGTAACTTTCATTTACAATATATGTAGTCAAAAAATGATCAAGGGTAAATATCAAGGAATGGATACTAAAGGAAAAGTAATCAAATAATTGTAGATGGTAAAAAGAATGATTAATATTGGCTCTTTTTTTGGTATCTGTAAATTTAGAACTACTTCAAAAACATGTCTCATACTTTGACAAAAAAAACTATGCAATATCTACATCTCTTCTCAACTTCAATCATTTTTCCATTGTGTAAAATGTCAAAAAAATCGATCCAATAGGAAAGGGCACAATCAACAACCTAAATCTGAAATCATGTAGCATCATCAAATTTATAATTTCTTCAAAGCTAACATCTATTAAGAACCATTAGTACTACTTTATAAACACTAAATACTTCAAGAAAGCATCGCAAGATACATACTAATCTCAAGTATCTCTATGAATGCAAAATTCTAAAGTGAAAGGGGAAAAAAGTACTTTGAAAACAAGAAAAAAGAATGACATAAGGAAATCCCTAATTTTGATTGCTATGACAATAGGAAAAACAAAGAAGAATGGATTGTTGACACTAGAAAGAATTGTGCAGAGATCTATCCTAGCTTACCTATATCTAAGAATAGTAGTAGTCAGTGCCCTAACCATTTATCAAAATCTAATAGGGTTCTATGACATGGAACAAATGGATTTTTTAAAAGAGCACAATTAAATAGTATGCCCTCACATTCAAATCTTGAAGCCCAACCAATTTATTTGGATAAGAAAACATCTACTAAGACAATGAAATCATTTTCAAACTCTCCAAATGATAAGCATGAATCTATAGGGGATATATGCTTTTCAAACTCTAGAGACAATAACTATAATAGCGAGGATAGAATCTTAATCATAGGTAACAATTACATTGCGAGTCCCTAAATAGAATACCAAAATGATAAGCTTTTTTTTGGAATACTTTAGAGTAATTGAGACGGGGGTGAATCGGTTATCTAAGGTCAAAATGTCCCAATAAAATTTTTTAGTGCTCAACAAAGATAACACATATATATACTTATCATGTATCTTGTCTACATCCATGAGCTCATTCAAAACTAAAACTTGTAGGTTACTATCCTAGGTCAAAATAACTTTTTAGAAATGCAAATAGGAAACATAATAGAATCATTCACACATATGACACAAGGATTTTACATGGAAACACAATTTGGGAAAAACTATCAGTAACATGCTACTAATTCTAACTCTTTTGAAGTGATGCCCTATGAAATGTCAACCTTGTTAAAGGTTACAATTCACACTATTAAATTAGACCTAGTTCAAGGATTTCAATCACCCTATTAGGAGCGAGTCTTGCTATAGGACATTAGCCCATTCCATTAGAATGTCATCTTGTTAAAGGATTTACAAATGACTATTAAGTCAACCTTAATTGAAAGGGTTTACCCTAAACTAATACAATGATTAGAAAGTAATAGTAAGGCTTGATCTAATAACGAATTTCAACTCACTTGTAGATTATAGATCTTTCTTTCAGTCCTGCATTCTTCTTGGCTTCATTGTCTTTAGCTCTAATAGCTTGTTCACCCTTCAAGAATTCATCCTCTTAAGCCTTCTTTTTTTGCATGCCAATTGTAGACTCTATAGTTTGGTCACCATATATTTCTCAACATCCACTAACAGTTCACTCAATATATACTCTCTTTTAGTGTTACTCAACAATAACTAGAATTTACTCAGCACATACTAAGTTGACTCTGCATACACTAGACCTTCACTTTTCTTGGCACTAAATAATTTTCTACTTGGTTTGAACTAACTTTTCTCATCACCAAATAACCACTTGGTCAAGCTTAGCAAAAAATAAATTATTTCTATGTTCTTCCACACTTAGCTAGAGTATCCATCAACTTCATCATTAAGTAGATAAATAATACAACATATTATCCATGTCCCACTTGGTCTTAGTACTTCTTTTATGTATCAAACAACTCAACCTTTCCTATAGGTGCTCTTGTTATAACATTTGATCAAATCCTCTTCAATAATAAAGGAAATGATAGCATTTAGACCAAACAATAAATTGTCTCACCAACAAGTAGTAGGTTTGACATCATTGACAATATAATGACTATTTCTGGTTCAAAACAAACAATCATGTTTTCAACAATCTCCCTCTTTCACATTGATGGCAAACCAATACCAACAACAATACCAAAAGACTTTTATTAATTTTCTTTTTCTATCTTTATATGTCCTTCCTCTGTGTAGGGTAATGTATCTTTTTCAATCTCCATCTTTCATATCTCCCACATAGTGTTTCAATTATCTCTTTTTGACTTTCTATGATTACTTCCTCTAAGGTAATGCTCCCACTTTGGAGTTTTTCTCCCTCTCTCTGATATTCAAGTATCTATCTCTCTCTATATATACTTATATCTCCCTCTACTTATTTATCCCTTTGCCTTAGTACTTATTGTAACATCCCACCAAGGGATCCAAAATAATTAACCTAAAGTTTTAACTAAGTTTTCCACCCTTTTTTTCCTTGAACAAGAAAGATAACAAACACATCAAAAAAATAGTAGCGAAAGCAATAACATAAAATCAATTAAAACATACATAATAGGTTACATTTCTTAAGTATCCCATGATGTTCAATTACATTTAAATTGAATTATTACTAACTCAAACAACTACCACATCTATATAAAAGAAAAACTAGAAAGTCCAATGTCCATTATATACATTTGTTATGAATGCCTCTTGACAAATTAATTTGGAATGCTCAATCATCCACTATACATGTCACAAGGTATGAAAGGTTAAAAGAATATACATATGTAGAAATAGAAATACATCATCCTCCTCAGATCCATGATACAAAGTACAATAAAATACATGGAACCATCCACCCTACATGATACATCCATCATAAAAGATATAAACATCCATCATAATGTACAACTAAGTGTACGGTTCCTACCAACCATCAATAGCATCATCAGACTATCATGGGCCCTAGCCATCCCCCATGCATAACATCCCAAGCCACTGATTAAATCATCAATACTATCATAATAGGGACATCACTACTAAAACATACTACAACATACGCATAAGGAAATCTAACATACTGGAATAAAGCATAAGACGATCCTACAAAGTAGATAACATCACCTATCACATGCTAATCATCAATATAAGGAAATGCATTAGTAAATAAAATCATATAAACATGATAATCAAGCATCCCATGAAGCTCTAGCCATGGTGACTATGGATGGATCTCAATGGTAAGAGTGAAAAAGCACTACCACCCGACCGCGTGGAACCTCAATGGCCCACTCCCACCATGCTTAGGAGATAGTCTCAAGTCCGAAATAGGATATCAGATCACATAACACAAGTACTCTCTAAGTCCAAGAAATCCTAAAAGCAATATAACTCAAAGGTTCTAAGATAGATCAACATCTAATTCTTAGAGGCACACAAGACATGTAGGAAACCTACTATGTAAATGGGCAAGTGTCATCACATGAATCACACTCAAAGTTACTTGAGCATTCCCTTGGGTCTCCTAGGTCCCTAGTGATCCCACTATGGCCACTAGTATCGTCTCATACTTAAAAGGCATACTACATAATGTAAGGTCGCAACCAAACATTCTCTCTACTTCCATCCTAGTCTATACTAGCACTCAAGGCATGGGCAAGAACATACAATTAACTCTTATTAGGTTCATTTTAATCCCCATTTAGTGTAATGTTTTCACTTATTAAAACAACTTATAATGAGAAACCCTCAGAGCCACTTAGGGCCCCTGACCCCCATTGTAAGCCACTTCCCAACACTACATGCAAATAACCTACCCTAATCTCATAACATCACAAATCAAGAATCATATAAAAATCACCTCAGCCCTATATAAGTGACTAGAAAATATCATAAGATAATCATAATAATCATATCAGTTCTCTGCAAGCAACTAGAAAGCATCAAAGATAAATCACAATATCCATCAGTTCTCAACGAGCAACAAGAAAGTGTCCCAATAATACTAATCAACAACTCAACATGGTTAAGTCAAACATGTCACAACATGACATCATCAAGAACATAACAAAAAATTCAATCCCATCAAAGTGACTAGAAAGTAACCCAAGTACAACTGATTGAGGACTCAAAAATGGTTAAGTCAAGTAACCCATAGCATAAATCTCGCCATCCCACAAGACACTGAAAATAGTAATCAGCAATATAAACACACTTTGCATAGAGCATACCATCACATACCATGGTTGGGTTTAAAAAGATTGAGATAAAAATATCATCATGACATCACAATCACATAACTCTCAAGCCTCTTGTAACAACCTAAGACTAGTCAACACTAGGTCAAAACCCAAAAACTCCAAACATAAACATCACACAGAAACAAGATGCAAATCTCATGTTTTGGTTTGTTTTGAAAACACATAGTTTCAACTTGTAATAAAGTTTAAATTCCAATTCCATAGATGTTCAAGTAATAAGTTTTCGCAATTGACCCTTACAATCAACCCATTCTTTTATTTCCATAAATTGCACAATTACCTCTATTCATTTTTAAAATAATTCTTCCAAAATAATCAAAGGTAATTATTAATGTAAATTATTAAATAATACTTATTGATCTTAGAATAAGAAGCTTAAAATTTTATTAAAATTAATATTATTAAAATTTAATAAATTTAGAACTTACTTGAACGCCTTTCATTATTAATTAATCTTAATTAAATCACATTTAATTAAATTAATTAATAATTATAGTCATATTCATATTAACACACAATTTATAATTCTCATTTCTTTTAATAATAATTTAATTGATTATTCAAAATTCAATAATCTCTCTTTTACACTCCAATTATATAGTAGTAATAATTAATTAAAACTTTTTAATTAAATAATACCAACTTCTTTAAAAAATTATCTTTAAATTATTAATAAGATAATGATTATTCTATTAATAATTTAATAAATACATTGATAATTATTTAAGTAATTTTCGTTATTCAACACATTAGTTAAATAAAAATTTAATATAATTAGATGCTTCAGATGGTTAGTCATGTTGGACAAGCTACCTATTAAGAGAGATTTATCTAATTCTTATATTTGTAATTTATACAAAGTTCCTAAAACTGGTAGACATATTCTTTTTGATATTTAGAATTGTTTATCCTATTGATGTTAATATTCTTGATATTATCACTAGTCATATTAATGGTCTTCCTAAAGATACCAATTTATTTTGGAATATATTGTTGTCTAACATTCTCTAGCAAATTTGGAAGTGCAAGAACGATGAAAGGTACCAAGGTAAATCAAGGGATCTTACTGAGTTTTTTCAAAAACTCACTTATTTTAAAATTTCTTTGCACGTGCAGGCTACTATCCTGATCAAGTAGAACAAGATGAGAAGGTTCCTTCATGATGGGCATGCTTTTTCTTTCTACTATAAGTTGAAGCATGGATACCAATAGTGTAGAACCTTGGATGATCTACAAGCTTTTGAGCAAGCTTGCAATAGGTTGAACAGAGAAATTAGAAAGAAAGTGAGTGCTAGAAAAGAAGAATTAGACTGATGAAGATTCAATAATTTAAAAGTATCATTTGGATGGAGGGTCCCTTAGATTGGACTACTTGGGTGTTCAATTACTAAGATGTTCTAGTTAGATAGTCCTTCTCCTCCTCTATTTGTTATGTTTTATACTTGATATTATTCTTCTGTGGTGAGGCTTGGCCTCCTTGTTGATATTCGTGGTGGTACTTTGGTTGCCTTTTATTTTATGAAACTCTTATATCTAATAGAAAAATTAATTATTAATACAAAATAATTATCATATTGCAAATTCAATTAACTATATAATAAATTATTATATATATATATATAATCAAAATTTATTAATATATTTTTAATGAATAATAAATAAAATTAAAAATTTCATTATATTATAATATTTTTAAAAAAAAATTAAATAAAAATCGCACCCTTTTATATAAGTGTGCAGATTGCTATTAGTAGCCCACGGATTGTCAAAGGTGGCCATGGTCTGCCATTGGCAGGCTTGCAGTCTGCTATAGTAGTTGCAACCACTATCAAGAGTGGGCGGTGGGGGTGTGGTGACCCCACCCCCACTATATATATATATATATATATATATATATATATATATATATATATATATCATAATAAGTTTTACAATATTAGTCTGATGGGAAAAATACATCTAACCATTCAAATTTCTAATTAGAAAATTTATTTTATTCTAAACCCTTCTTGAATAAAAATACTAAATTCTTTACTCTTCAAAATAGGGTTTCTTGTTTACTTTTGTAATCAACACGTATACAGAAGATATTGACATGCATTTAGTAATTTACAACATTGAAATGTTTAAGTGTTCATCACAAAGAATTTGGATTTACAATCCATAGGCATGAAGAAGATAGGAAAGGAAATTTGTGTAATTAATTAGTGATCAAAACACAAGACCCTACTTGAACCTGATGCTAATAGGCAGCCACCCGTAGATTGTGAGAGAATTCGATTCTATCCAAAAATCTCTCACTGAAACTTTCCCATAAATTCCTTTCCAAAATTCAATTCCAATTTTGCTTCCAGAATTTGTGTCCAAATTCCTCCCTCTTTTGAAAATGAACCCCCGTATTGTGATAAAGATTTCTCTCCTTAAATTGGCGCACTAATTATGCATTTACCCAAGAGAACTTGTTGCTCTCAACCCTTAACTCTTTATTAACTTTTATTAATCTTTTCATGCATGTTTATGAATTATTAAATTACTTTATTTAATTTCCACCTGACTTTGCTTTTCAATTGATTTATTACATTTAAATCTCATGTATGCACTTTATGCAATTAAAATATCTTTATTATATATACTTGTTTTACCTTTTAATTAATTTCTTATATTTTCATCACATGCACGCATCATGCAAACTAACAACTTTTTCATAATTTAATATCTTTCTACTTTTTATATAATTTTGAAACTTAATTGATAAAATATTTATTAACTTAAATAATAATAATATTTAGCATTTATTTAAAAATTAACTCTAATTATATTATTATTAAATTAAATAAATATTATCACATTTTAAATTTACTCTTATAACTTATATCTTAAAATTTAATTCTTTTATTTAATTAATTTCCCAACTAATTAAATATAATTAAATATTAAAATGTCATAATAATTTTCCATTAAATTAAATCATTAATTTTATCTTTTAATTAGACTTAATTAATAGAAAATACACCAAATACTCATAAAATAAAATATGAAAACCCACCATAGAAAAACACATACAATTTGCAAAAAAAGGGTTATAATCACAAATTAACATCATCTCATGTATTCAAAGGGTACACAACTCAGATACTTGTCCTAATTATCAATTAGGACAAATGGTTTAAGAGTTTAGGATTTGGACTCAATAAGTTATCTCCCCTCTCTTACCATTGAGATAATGGGATAGGTACACTCATCCTGACAATTTAGAGAAGCCAATACCTAGTACCTACAACCTACATAAAATCCACACATGTACAAGCACAATACTCTAAGCTAAGCAAGCAATGGTAGGAAGTGGTGCATCATGTAGATCTCGATGAGTAGGTGACTACGACTCCCTTCCTTAACCACATCAGAAATGTTATACATAAAGAAAATAAGCACGCACACCATGCACATGTAATATGGGGTAAGTATCCATAAGAAAACATAGGATAAATAAACCATCTAACTAATCATCATTAATAATTGCAAACATTGTGATAATCATCATGCATACATGAAATATAGAGTACCAAGTAATTTTATCATAAATCAATTGAATCTGAAACAATATATGATAATCTGAAACTAATGCTACTAAACATCAAGCATAAACTAGCCTAAAGGAGTTTGGCATTGATAATAGAAATGCAAGCTAGGGGCAGGCACTGCACTTATATCTCCCTCTTTGACAACAATTCCAAAGACTTGTCATCTCAACATGCAAATGTTAACAATTCAAGTTCTCCCTCTATCACCTTACTTGTGACTGATCTTATGTTCCAGCTCTTTGAATACTTTAGGCAGCTCCTAAAGTAAGATCCACTGCATCAATGTGTAAGATATTTTATGCAACTTGGTTGATGCAGGGCACTTCTTATGCTTCTTAAATAGCTTTGGCTAGGAGTATCACCCCTAGTTTACCTCTTAGATACTCATGAGAATCCTTAAGTAAATATTTTATGAATATATCAGCTTTCTATTCCTTCGTATTCACATATTCCATCTTCACTTCTTTGTCTTGAACCAACTCTCTCAAGTAATGATACTTGATAGCTATATGTTTTATCTTTGTATGCATCACATGGTTCTTAGATATGTTTAGTGCACTTGTGTTTTCATAGTAGCGTATAATATATTCAATAATTTCCTCCTTCATTCCTTTGAGTAGTTATTTGATCCATACAATATTGGTACAATTTACTATAGCAGCAACATATTTAGCTTCAATAGTATATTGTGATATGAAATTTTGTTTCTTACTAGTCCATATTACTAGTCTTTTTCCCAAGAAAAATGTTCCACCACTTGTACTTTTTTTGTCATCAACATCTTTAGCCCAATCATCATCTATTTATGCTTTCGATTCAAAAAATTTATTTTTCTTGTAGTATAGACCAAAGTCCTCTACTCCTTTTAGATATATCATAATTCTTTTAACATCCATGAAATTATTCTCTTTAGGATTTGTAGAGAATATTGCAATAATCCCAAAAACTAATGCAATATATGGTATGCTATGAACTACATATGGCAATTCGCCAATCATAGACCTATAAAATATTTGATTCAAATCAACAAAATCATTATTCTTTGATAGTTTATGTTTTGTGACCATAAGTGTGCTAACCAGTTTTGAATATTTCAATCTAAAATAAATCAATATTTCCTTCATGTACTTAGACTTAGTGATGTATATACCATATTTCATCTGCTATACTTACAAGTATATAAATAATTTAGTCTCTCCAAACATGGATAGCTCAAATTCTTTCTTCAAGACAATTTGCAAATGCCCGACATTATGCATTTTGTCCTCCAAATATGATATTATTAAAAAAAATTCAGCTAGTAAAATACCTTTATTACCTTCAATCTTCAAGTATATATTATTGTTGTCATTAGTTCTCTCAAAACTAATCCTCACAAGATAATTATGAAGTCTCTCATACCATGCTCTAGGTGCTTGCTTTAAACCATATAAATATTTGCATGGTCTACATACCATGTTCTTGTTGTTTGAATCAACATAACCTTTAGGTTGTTCACAGTAAACCTCTTCTTGTAATATACCATTCAAAAATGTAGATTGTGCATCCATTTGATAAACTTTGAAAGCTTTGTATGCAGAGTAAGAAAGTAACATTCTTACTCCTTCCAATCTTGTAACATAGGAGAATGTTTCTCCATAGTCTATTCCTTCTTCTCAAACATAGCCCTTGCAAACTAATCTTTCTTTATTTCTTGTGACTTCACCATTCTCATCTAATGTGTTTCTATACACCCACTTGGTTACAATAACGTTCTTATTCTCTAGTCTGGGTACAAGTGACTAGGTTTTGTTCTCAATTTTCTCAATATCTTCTCTCATGGCTTGACAGTAGTCATCATTTTCCAATGCATCCCTAACTTATTTAGGCTCGTGCATGCTTAACAAACATGTATCACTTCTCAACTTATTTCTTGTCATAGTTCTGGCCTCTTTATCTCAAATAATTTGTGTAGTAGGATGATGTCTCTTGATGTAGTTTGACAATATTTGTTATGCACTATTTTTTCAATAGGTCTCTCAACTTCAGAATCATTGTTTGCTTCTCTATCAAGTAATTCAACATTAGTTTAATGTGCACTGATCTCATTATTAGAATGTGCCTCCGCTTAAGTTTGCAACTTCACACTTGAATGTAACTCTCTTCCTAGATGCATCTCAATTCTTGAATGCAACTGGACATTCATTTTATGTTACTTGGTAGTCACTGAAACTTCTTGTTGATTTACAACATAGTTCACAACTTCATCATCGATCATACATCATAGAAATACACAAAAGGTTTGTAATCTTTAGGTTCTTTAGTAGGTTCAACTTCATGTGCCTCTATATATTCATCAAACTTCACATTTGTACTTTCCACAATTTTTTTAGTCTTAGTATTTAAACACTTATAAGCTTTACTTCCTTTTGAGTAGCCTAGGAATATAAATTTTTCACTTTTAGCCTCAATTTTTCCATTTCTATTATCCATACTAATATAGAATTTAGTTCCAAATACCTTAAAATATTTTACATTGTGTGAGTATCCATACCATTACTCAAAAGGTGTTTAATGAGTACCTTTCTTGACTTGTACTCAGTTCAGGGTATAGATAGTTGTACTTGCAACTTCTCTCTAGTATTTGAATGCAAAATTATTCTCCATAATGAGTGTTCTGGTACAATTCGTTAGAGATCTATTTCTCCTTTTAGAAATCCCATTTTGTGGAGGGGTTCTAGGTGCAGTAGTCTTTCTTTTGATTCCTCTATCATTACAGAACATCTCAAACTCATTTGATGTAAATTCTCCACCTCTATCAAATCTTAGACATTTCAAGCTCTTGCTAGTTTCCTTTTCCATTCTATCCAAGTACCACATAAACATTTGAAATGCATCAAATTTTTTCTTTAAAAATATATTTTTCATCATTCTATAATAATCATCAACAAATAGGATAATTTACTTGTCACTTTTGTAGCTTTGCACATTGATTGGTCCACATAAATAAGTATGAACTAATTCAAGAATTTATTTTGAAGAATGAGTCTTTCTTTTAAAACTTGATTTAGCAATCTTTCCTAACTGATCTTGTTTACATATTACATTATCTAGTTTCTCCATTTTTGGAAAACCTTTAACTCTCTTCATCTTACTGATAGTGACCAAACTATAAAAATTAACTTGACCCATTATTTTGTGCCATAGCCTCACATCACCAAATTTTACAACTAGACAAGTAGCATCATTCATGTCAAGGTAGAATTGATTACCTTTGCTTTGAACACCATTACCAATTAGCTCTCCATTAACCTCATAAATCTTGGCCTTTTTATAGCCAAATTCAACCTTACATCTAGACCTATTTAGTTGTGACACCCTTGATAAATTATAGTTTAGTCCTTCTACATCATAAGAATTATCACATATGATCTTAGCTATCAATTTAATTGATTCTTTTCCTTTGATAAGATGTGGTGCATCATTTCCAAATCTAAAGCTATTGCCATCATAATGCACAAGGGAATTGAACTTATCTTTATCTCCAATCATGTGATTGGAATAGCCACTGTCAATAATCTATATGTCACTCTTATTCATATAAGATATCAGTATAGTTGCCTCATCTTTATTAGAATCATCCTTCATTGTAACATAGGCAACTTGATCCTCATTATCATCAAATTCTTAATTGGATTCCTCTTTAGCAATATAGTAGGATTTCTTTCCTTTGACTTTGTAATCTTTGTTGTTCTTATCACTTTTGCTTCTGAATTTGTCTCCACTTCTATTTTTCTTCTTTTCTAGACATCTAGTAGCAATATGACCAACCTCATTACACTTGAAGCATATGATAGGCATCTTATCTTTGTATTTTCCTTTGCCTCTATGAAATCTTATAGCGAACAATGCTTCAAGTTTTTTTGCATCGTACTCATCTATATCACTATCATTGGAAACATGTTTTCTCTTTTTCTTTTTCTTTTTCATTAGGTTCTTTTAGTGCCAAATTTGCTTTGAAAGAAGATTCAACATTCTCCAATTTGATATTATCAAAATCAAAGAGTTCAAAGATAGTAAGCCTACCTAACAAACCTTCAAGAGTCAAATTAGTGCTAGGTATACATCTTGGTTTTGGTATGGCATAAAATCTAATAATATAGATGGTCATAAGTGTCTTCAATGCTTTTCTCAATATAGTATTATCATCAATGATACCATTAGATCCTCTAATAGTATTAAAAACATCTTTTATTCTACAGCAATATTGAATGATGTTCTCACCTTCTTGCATTCTCATGTAATCAAAATTACATCTAACACTTTTAGATTTGGCTCTCAAAACATTTTTGTCTCCTCCATATATGGTGTGAAGATAATCTCACATATTCCTTGCATTATCATAATCCTTGATGTCATCGAACTTAGAGTAACTTAAGGCAGAGGCAATCTTCAACATTTCCTAATTGTGCTCTTTCTTCTCTTTTAGATCCTTAGTAGTGTGGGCTCTAGTAGGGTCAACATGTTCAATAGAAATGGTAGATTGTGCATGGTCTCCAAGACTTCCTAGATGTAGCTTCGTTAGACATTTCCATGTAGGAAATTTCTTGTTCTTAAGCTTGGGTACCTCTCTTTTAGGTATTTTGATCTTCATCTTATACTACCTTAAAACTATCTCTCACAAGAAACCAATTCTCTAATACAGGTTGTTGGAGTACTTTAGAATGAATTAGAGGGGGGTAAATCAGTTATCCAATCTCCAAATATCCCAATTAAATCTTTTAGTGCTTAGAAAAACTCATACATATATCTCCTTATCATGTATCTTGAGTGCATCCATTAGATCATCCTATAAGAATTTCCCTCAAGTTTGACTATGGCCTAGGGTACACAAATTTATAGTCAAATTTCACCAAATTGATGCTTTGGATGCAATGGTGAGGTCTATTTGGATGTTAAATTTAACCTCATAGTTTTCTAATCTGAGCCCTCTACAGATTTAGTTTTGATTTGATAGTCCAACTTTGGGAGGCCATATCTCAGTCATTTGGACTCCAAATTAGGTGCAATTTTTTTTTAAAAAAATTGGCTATAATTTCTTGAACTTTTTAGCAGTGTTATTATTTTCTAGTTTTGGTGTACAAATTGTTAGAAATTATATTTTTTGATTACTGTACCTATTAATTCCTACATTTTGCAACTTCAAATGCTTTGTACATGCTCATCTAAATGCATTTTTAGGTTCCATTTTTTTGAAAGTGTTGAAGGTTTTGTTTACTTTACAGATCTACAATCAGATTATAGGCTTATGTGGAGAGAAATACCACTTTTGGAATTAGGTCCTTTTTTTCATTGTATTGATTTGATTACACTTCAAAATTATTATACATCTGAGCTACAATGCTCAGTACTAGATTTGAACTCCTAAAGGAGGTTGTAAAAAGAAAAATTAGAAGACCATTTTTGTCCATTTTGACAAGTGGCCTATTGTAAACGCACTACATATAAAGTGCCAAAATCATACATTAGGGGGGGTTGATTGATTTTTTTTACATTTTGGGGGGTAGGGGGTGTGTATACATTTATTGATCACATTGAGTCTTGTCACATATGTTAGTTTGATATAAGACTGAGGTTAACAATGAGGAACTATCACAAATGAAGTGCTTTAGTGATTGATCATCTAAGAGAACATAATGAAGTGTTTCCTTATCTATATTCAAAGATATTGCCACCTAATGCTAATTGGGAACATCTTTCTAATATTCTTTGCTTCATTTATAATAGTATGAGTAAGGAATATTTTGCTTCTCTTAGTATGGCAAGCTTTCCTCATGACTTTTGGATGTGTATTTCGGAAGCATATGGAGATCCATGACTCCCTCCATCCTTGAGGACATTCTACCTCCAATTACTCTAGTTATGGTACCTTCAACTCTAGATTAGATCTTACCTCCCAATGCTCCTATTGCTTCTACTAATCTAGTTCCAACCACAGTTGCTCCTAATTCAATGCAACAAGATATGCCATGTCTTCCTATTTCAGCTTCATGGGATGACTTCCTTCTATAGATCCTCCACTAAGGGGGTGATTTCATGAAGGGATTCACTATTGTGTCATGGATGATGTATGTCATAATGGGGGGATTTTGATTACTCTATTCATACATGCATCTTTCTTTATTTTACTTAACTCTCTTTTTGGGGGAGGGATTTTCCCATGACATTTTCCCTCTTTCTCCATTTTTAGAGAGATAGCATTTCATTGCATTGTATTTCATATACACTATTGCATTTGTACTTTGATCCCTAAAATGGCCTAGTAGTTGAGACCTATTATGCATTTTCATCATAGCTTTTGTGAGCTTAAGTACATTCCCCTAAGTTGTACTTAAGGGGGAGTGTTAGTGTAAATAATTATTATTTACACTAGCACATTCAAAACTTAAACTTGTAGGTTATTGTCCCAAGTCAAAATCACTTTGCAAAAATTTAAACATGAAACATAACAAAATAATTCACACATATGACACAAGTATTTTATGTGGAAACCCAATTTGGAAAAAAACTACAAGTAACATGTTACTAATTCTTACTCTTCTGATGTGATGCATTGTGAAAGGCCAACCCTATTAAAGGTTACAATATAGACTATTAAATAAAGGATTTCAATAACCTTATTAAGAGTGAGCCTTGTTAGACGACTTTAGACAACTCCAATAGAATGTCACCTGGTTAAATGATCTACAAATGACTATTAGGTCAACCTTAATCGAGAGGATTTACCTTAGATAGATACAATTATTAGAAAGTAACAATAAATCTTGATCTAAGAACAAATTACAACTCACTTGCAAATTACACATCTCTGTTTCAGTTCTACATTCTTTTTGGCTTCATTCACTTTAGCTTCAATATCTTGTTCATCTTGGAAATTTGTTCAGTGCTCCCCTTAGGATTCATGGCAAGGGATTAACCATCTTCTATGTATTATAAGTTGAGTGGGTGAATCGGGCATTGGTAGATCAGTCTTTTGGTGCAATAGAAACCCAACTCTAACAAGTGGTATTAGTGCTTGGTCACATGTTTGAATCCTTAAACCCTTAGGTAATGCTAAGGTGGGGAATGTTGGAAATTTTTTTAGCACTCCCCTTGGGATTCATAACAAGGGCTTAACTGCCTCTTGTGTACTATAAGTTTAGTGCTTGTATCAAGCATTGATAGATTAGTCTTTTGGTGCAACAACAACCCCACTCTAATAGTTCACCCCTGAAGCATTCATCCTCTTAAGCCTTATTTCTTTACATGCCGATTTTAGACTCTATAGTTTGGTCATTGTATGAAGCAACACCCAGGGCTCCTTGTCTTTTTTGACTTCTCTCACATGTCAACTCTTACTTCAAGCCTTGTATACCCTTACAAAGAGAATTTTGTTCTTTTTTTTCTCAACCACAATCTTCCATTCTAGGGTTAGGTTAGATTTATTTAATCTACTCTCTTTTCCATTTTTCTCCCTCTAGAAACTTCCTTCTGAATCCTCTTTGAATTTTATACAAAATGATTTATCTTTAATTCTATGCCTCCATCTCATCAAGCTTATCTTCCACATACTTCACACAATCCAAGAAATCAACTTTTTAAGCTCAAATTTGGAGAATTCATGATCTAACTCATAATGTTGTCACTTGACATTAACTAGCCTCTGATGATTGGCACACACTATGTTGCTCAACACCCACTAACAGTTCACTTAGCATATACTCTCTTTTACTATTACTCGACAGCATCTAGAATTTACTTGGCACATACTAAGTTTACTCTACATACACTAGACCTTCACTTTTCTTGGAACTAACTAATTTTATGCTCAACTTGAACAAACTTTTCTTGTCACCAACTAATCACTCTATCAAGCTTAGCAGACAAAATTTGCTATGTTCTTCAAGACTTAGCTAGTGTATCCATCAACTTCATCATTAAATAGAAAAACAATACAACATATTATCCATGTCTCACTTGGTCTTAGTACTTCTTTTCTATATCAAATAACTCAACCTTCCCTCTAGGTGCACTTGTTATCACATTTGATCAAATCCTCTTCATCAATCAAATAAACAATAGCATTCAGACCAAATAAGAAAATATGTCACCAACAACTAGCAGGTTTGACATCATTGACAATATAATAATTATTTTATATTTCATACAAATAATCTTGTTTTCAACACTTTTAACATTTTGGAATGGTTGGAATTCAAGTGACCCTAATTTAGCATTAGTATCAAAGTCAAAAGCATGAGTTTATAACAATAGTTAAGATCAAAGATGTCTAAAATTGATTCTATCATATTGAGTGAGAACATTACATATTTATAAATTTGACTTTGATTTTATTAGTAAGTGAAAACATTTGCAATTTCTGAATTTGATTGATATTTATCATAGGATAGAATATTGCATATTCTTGAATTTGACTATAATTTTTATTATTGAGTGAGAATAGTGTTGAATTGTGAAATTTTCATATTTCTCAATTTGACTATGATATCAAGTGAGAATTAGTTTAACATTGTCAAATTTTTAGGGTTTAAAATTCAACAATAACATGAAGTGAAAATAGTGTTTTGATAAAAAAATTCCTAAATTTTGGGAGAGAAGTGTTAAATAAAATTTGGAGATTTAATTAGAACAATTAATAGAGAAAATTTCTTGATTTTACTATGATATTTAGTTTCTAGTATTGATACTAAAGCCTGGCATAAATGAGTATTGAAAAAAAAGATTGCTAGAATTCTAATTTTCTATTCTCCAGACAAAACTAAAACACAACTCTACCAAAAATCAGAATCATCATATTCTTTTTGACTCAAACCTAAAATATTATGAAAAAATGTGTTGTTAATATTTTTTCTTATCATTCTTGTTGAATAATATTGTTTTTTTTTTTTAAATTTCTTTTTGATCATTTAACTGTGTGAAGGTTAAGATTTGGGAAATCATCCATGGTATCAAATATTTTTAGAACAAACGAAAATAGAGCAAGGCATAAACTCACATGAAAAAATATTATCTATAATCTTTCTCATTAAACCTCTTATCATTATACATTTACAAGATATAAAATAAAGCACTTGAAAGGTGCCATGATTTGAAATTAAAATCTAGGTAGGAGTGTAAAAAATTTACTTACTACATTAAATACCAAACATAACTATTAGAAATTTCAAACATGGTTGGGTTAACACAAAGTTTAACTGACAAAGTCAACAATAAAAAATGCTAAAGTGAATAATTATATTTAATGCACCCCCTTAATTTTGACTCTATCTACATTAATATATTTTTAATGCTTACAATTTCTAATTGCTTCTTTTAAAATCAAAACTTGCTATTCCTAATAGCGTCATGAATATATCTACCAATTTCCTTTGATTTAAAATGTTGTAAGTTGATTTATCCATTGTTGACGAGCTCTTTAATGAAATGATATTGAGTTTCAATGTTCTTTCTCTTCTAATGAAAGACCGGATTTCTAGAAAGTGCAATCACTGAGTTGTTGTCACAAAAAATTGTGATTGGCTCCTTATTTGGCTCCTTATTTGATGTTGGTTCAAGATGACTAGTCAATATCTTCATCCATTCTACTTGAAAAGTTGTTGATATGGCTACTACATACTCTACCTCTATTGATGAAATGGTGACAATTGGCTACTTCTTGGATGCCCATGGAACTATATGTGTACCCAAAAAAATGCATAACTTGATGTGCTCCTTTTGTCATCTACACTTCCAGCAAAGTCACTATCTATGAATCCAATTAGCTGATTGTCTTCATTACCTACATATAAAATACCACATTGCATTGTTCTTGTAATATTCCTTAGTATTCTTTTACCTACCTTCCAATGTGATGTTTTTGGTGATTCCATGAACTGAGAGAGATAGCCGACTACAAACATAATGTCTGAACTTGTTGCTATGAAGTACATTAGGCTACCTACCAATTGCTTGCATAAAGTGAAATTCACTATTGCACCCTCATCATTTTTGTTAAATTTTATACCTAGAATAATAATTGTTCTGATTGGCTTGCAATTGTTCATTCTGAATTTTATCAACACATCTTATGTATACTTGTTTTGACCAATGTTTATTCAATCTCTAAACCAAGAAAGTATTTCATGTGACCAAGATTGGTCATTTTAAATTCTCTTTCAATATCAAGTCTGAATTCTTCAAGATACAAATTACCGGTATATAGTAAATCATCCACATAGATATATACAAACAAGATTTCACCTTGCAAGGCTATTTTGGTGTACAATGTTTTCTCATTGTTGCTATGCTTGAACCCTTTTTTGAATAGTAGAATCATTGGTGCCTATTTCAATCTGTATAAATCCTTTTTCAGTTTATAAACCTTTTTTTCTTGTCCTTTGATCTCAAACCTAGGTAGCTCATCAATACATACTTCTTCATTCTGAATTCCATTTAGAAATGTTGTTTTCACATCTAACTGATAAATTAACCATTGGTGTTTTGCTGCTATTGCTAATATAGTTCTAAATGTGTCTAATCTTTCTATTGGTGCAAATGTTTCTTCATAGTATATGTCAAGCTTCTATACAAAACCTTCAGCTACTAATTTTGCATTACACTTCTCAATTTGGCCTTCATTAATCTTTGTCTTATAAATCCACTTAACTCTATTCTTGTTTTGTTCTATGACAAATCCACTAGCTCACATGTGTCATTCTTGTCTATGGCTATAATTCCATTTTTCATTGCTTCTACCCACTTTCTCTTCTCAATTTCTTCTTCAAAGAATACATGCTTACTAGACATCAAAGAAAATAATAATTGTTCATTGTTGTCCTATTGTTCATATATTTCTCTAATTGTTCTAGTCTTTTGGTTCCTTAATTGTCCTAGTTTAGGGCATGAATCACTACTAGAAGAATGACTATGTACTTGTTTTCCCTAGATTTCTCTTGTTTTTATTGGAACATCTAATCTAGGATGTCTTTCTCTTGGTTGATCAACATGTGCTGGTTCAAAACTATGTGGAGTGGGCTGATCTTGGGTTGTTCCATTGTCCTTTTCTTGCCATGACTTATCTTCAATACATTTGACATCTCTAGATACTATTGTCTTCTTAATGATTGGATTATACAATTTGTATTATTTTGTTGCATCACTATATCCTACAAATATACATTTCTCACTTCTATCATCAAGCTTTTTCCTTAACTCCTTAGGCACATATGTATAAGCTACACTTCGAAAAACTCTCAAATTTGTTATATCTGATTTCACTCCACTATATGTTTCTAAAGGTTTCTTATCCTTCACACTTTTTATAGGTGATCTATTCAAGATGTAGAATTAACATGCAACTAGCTTAGCCCAATATTCATTTGGTAAGTTTTTAGCTTTCAACATGTTTCTTGTTATGTTCATGATTGTTTGGATTTTCCTCTCTCCTACTCTATTTTGTAGTAGACTATACCAAGCAGTAAATTCTCTATGAATTTTTTGTTCTCTATAATATGCAACAATACTTTTAGAATCATGCTCACCTCCTCCATCAGATCTTAAGACTTTAATATGCCTACCACTATTATTTTTTCCATTGCCTTAAATTTTTTGAATCTCTCAAAGGTGTTTGATTTGTTCTTGATGAAATACACCCATGTCTAACTACAGTCATCAATAAAAGTGAAGAAATAATAGCTCCCTCCTATAGACCCTATTTTCATGGGGCCACAAAGGTTGGTATACACCAACTCTAAAAGGTCTTTGGCTTTATAAGTTGTAGCATTTGGAAAGGCACTCGTCTTATGCTTGGCAATTATGAAATTCTTACAAGGATTATGGTGAGAATCTATTTATGGTAGACCTAAAACCATTGACCTTTTTGTAGCATGTCTAGATTGTTAAATTCTAAGTGGCCATATCTAAGATGCCATAACTAATTTTCATAATAATTTGTAACATATTGTGCATAACCAATTGGTTGTTTGAGACTTCTCAAATTTAGAGGATATAATCTATTTCTTGTCATTTGGACTCTAGCTATGACCATTTTACTTGAGGATTTATCTAGGATAAGAAAGTAGGTCCTTTGAAACTAACTTCAAATCCACTTTCACTCATTTGTCCTTCACCCAATAGATTATGCTTCAAATTCTCAACATAATAAACATTATGGATATCTTTCTTTTCATTTTTCTTATTTACAATTGAGACAACACCTCTTTCTAGAGCATAAACCAAATGATCGTGTCCTTATTTTGTCTTGGTCTTAACTAATTTATTAAGCATGGTAAAAATATTTTTGTTACCTTTCATGTGATTGTTGCAGGCACTTTCCAATAACCATGTGTCTTCTTTTTTGCTATCTTCTACTATTGAGTATGATAGAAACATCAAATGAGTTCCCTCTTCCATGTTGAAAACATTAGCTCTTCCTCTATTCTAGTTAGCTTGTTTCTTCCACTGCTCACTCTCAAAATGTCCATATTTTTTGTAGTAATAACATTGTATGTTTGATTTATCAAATCTCCCTCTTCCTCCATTGCTTTTTCCTCTTCCTCTTTGGTTTTGTGACTATGATAGAGGTTGTTCTACTTGATTCTTAGCACGATGTCTACTGTCAAATTAAAATAAACTTCTTCCTCTTCTTCCTTTACCTCTTCCTCTTCTAATTGTGTTTTGTGTTTGTAGAGCAGTCTCCAAAGATTCATTTCTCTTTGGAATTCTAAACTCATGGTTCAGCATTGAACCAGTCAACTCTTCAACAAAATATGTAGAAAGATCTTTACATTCTTCAATTATAGTTACCAAAGTGTCATATGTCTATGGAAGACTTCTAAGGATTTTCTCCACAACTTTTCTATCTGTGGCATCATAACCATAATCTCTTAGCTAATTTACTACATCCATAGCTTGAGACATGAACTAATCTATAGGTTTAGTATCCTCCATTTGAAATCTTCCAAACCTTTTTCTCATAATCTATAACTTAGCATTCTTAACCTTTTGTACTCCTTGATATGTTGTTGCATGTATTTTGCATGCTTAATATTCATTAGATGCTACTGAAATTTTGGGAAAGATGAATTCTTGAACTCATAAAGTATCTTCCACAAAGCTCTTGAATCTTTGCTTTTTTTCTCTACATTAGCATTCTTTTGTGCATTTTTCATTTGAGCTAGTTCTTCTACAATCAGCTCTTCATACTTAGTTTGTACGACCACCCAATAGTCTAGATTACTTAAGTAACTCTTCATTTTTATAGCCCATATAGAATAATTTGTGCCATTCATTATTGGTCCTAGTATGCTAGGATTACTTATGGAAGCCATAACTACTTCAATCTATTTTTCCCTTTCTCCTAATCTAAATAACAATATTTCTCTTCCAACAAATAGTTAGACATAATATTACCTTATCTACTCTTCTTTTAAGAGATATTGTATACCTTGGAGGTTTTTGTTATTTATGCTTCTATTTGTACAGGTTAAACATGATTGGTTTTACTTCTATCTTTGAGGAGTAAGAACATGACTAGTTCACCCAAAGCTTTCAAACTTCACTCTAGAAAACTCTTAACATTCTTCAACATGCAAATATTATCTCTCAACTATTACCTTTCACCCATTAGCCTTCAACCATAAACATTCAACCATCTACTCTGATACCATATTAGATATTTTCACAAAAAAGGAAACTAGAGAAAGGTATTAACTCATATGAAAAAATATTATCAATATTGGTTCTTATTTATCCTCCTATCATTACACATTTACATGATATAAAATAAAGCAACTAAAGGGCGACATGATTTGAATCTTGAGTTTGGGTGTGACTATAAAATATTTACCTACCACATTAAATATAAAATATAATTGTCAAAAATTTCAAACATGGGCGGGTTAACACAAGGGTTAACAAATAGAGTCAGTAACAGCAAATGTTGAAGTCAATAATTACATTTGACACATGGCAACTATATTATTGTGATAAAAATGGATGTAGATAATGATGGGCCTTCTATGAGGGATGATAGGGTTGGCCATGGTCACAGGTTATATTTCTTGGAAATAAAATTAATACACATTATGGAACTCAATTTGATGTGTATATATTCTTTTTTGTCTCCAAGGAAGCATTTCTATTGTAGAATCATTGCCAACAATGGTCCTCTTCATCTTTCTCGCAACTTTCTCTATTTACTCACTCTATGAATGTAGAAGTTGTTGAAGCTTTTATCCTTCAACCTACTCAAACCACATGACATACACTCTCTTATACTCCATTAAGAAAACTTACAATATTGGTTATATTCTAGAGCTCTATATTTTCTTAGTTTTAAAGTGATTTAGATGTTTTTATGTATACATATCTATGAACCATTCCTAAGATTCCAATGTGTGATATCCTTATCTTGTTTATTTAAATCTGAAAAATAAATATGATGAAATAAGGGTTTTATTTGTTTGGTATTTTGGCTTTTGAGTTTCCCAAAATTTAATACACACCAAATTAACATTTTACCTCAAAGTTCTCATTTTTAATTTGGAAAACCAACTACAAAAATCTCATGTACAATGGTGATGGAGAAGAATCCTAGGGAAGTTATAAATCTTGTATGTAGGGGCTTTGTGCTCAATTTTGTGGAGTTATGATTCATGCATTTGGTGATCTATTTGACCCATATTGGGGAACCTTTCCTTAAGTGTATGTGATGTCTAGATTAATCATCTTGGAGTTAGAGCCATTATAGTGGTTGCTCATAATGTGTTCCTATTTGTTGGAAGAGCTTTGGAGATTTTATTTGTTAGCTTCAATCTAAAGGAATTTTTGTGTGTCCTCTAGGATCTAGATAGTTAGTTGGCACATGGACCTATCTCTAAGTGTGTGTATCCTTATGTGGTCTTATGAGTTAGTTATGCATTGTGAATTTGGGGCTTGTCCTAAGTATTTTATTTTATGTCATGTATTTAATATTTGTTCCAAGCATACTTGTGGCTTGAAAGATATATTTAATTTGGGTTTATTTCATGAATTCAATGGCAATGGGATGATATGTGGCCATGCAAGTATTTATGGAGGACTTGGGTAGTATTGTAGGCATAGTTTTTGGTAGAATTAAATTCAACAATGAGTATCTCAAAGGAGCAAGGCTGTGCAGAGCTAGTCGCTAAGTGTGACTTGAAACAATAAGGTTTCTTGGTGTCTTGGGAGCACAAGTTGAGATTCTTCTTGGAGTTCTCTACCACGTTATGGATCAGGACTAGCTAGTGGTGTGGATCTTGTAAGATCTTGCTAGAGTTTTATTATAATTGTTGATGTATTTAGCTGTAACATGGAAGACCTTATAGCTGGCATGTTGGATGAAAATCTTACTATAAGAATTTGTATTGAGTGGACCTAAATCTCAATTACTATTTATTTTATGATGTGTGAATTTTTGTTGGGGGCTAGGACATCTCCTTTGGGGACTCTCTTGCCTTGCATTGTGTTAGGTGGTATCAGAGAGAAGGTTGGATCTAGTAGATTTATGGATTTTTTGTAGTGGGTTTGAGAACATCATGGAAGATGCCTCCAAAATAATTGGACCTTAGGGTGATTGAATATCTCTATGATGTTGGAGAAGTAAGGTTCAAAGAAAATTAAAGAAGAATTTAGACCTAAGATCCAAAACTGATGAAGAGTGATATGATTGCTAAGATCATTAGTGTTATAGCTGGTGTACCTTGGCATATGGGTATTGAAGATGGTTATGAGGAAGTTGCTAAAGACTTTAAGGTTATAAAATCACAACTTGAAGGTAGAATTGATCGAGTTGAGAGACTTATGGGAAATAGGGTTGGTCAGTTTGATAGATCTAGATCTTGGTTGTAGATGAAGCATAAGATGGAGGTTTCTAATTTCTCTAGTACTTTGAATCCTAGAGATCTCATGATTAGATTAAAAATTTTGAAGACTAATTTGAGTTAAAGAACACTAAAGATCCACTCAGAGTGAGATAGTACAAACTAAGTTGAAAGGACAGTTTTCTTTATTGTGGAAAGAATTAGAGCAAGATAGAGAAGAGGAAGGTGAAATAAATATCAATAGATCGAGATTGATGGTGACTAAATTGAAGGCTAAAATTATTTTTGATGATTATGAACTTGAGTTTTTTAAGAGGTTGTAGAACTAAAGTGAGAGGATATGTTTGTAAAATATTATACATAGGAGCTCTACACATTGACTATCCACTCTAGATAGAGAATTTTCTAAGGAGTAGGTGGCTAGATATATTACGTTTTAGATTCAATATTTAGGATGTGGTTGGTATGTTGAATTTTTCTTTAGTTGAGGATGCTTAATAGTATGCTCTAAGGGTAGAAGAGAAGTTGAAGTGAAGACATTAAGGTTATCCTTGGGGGAAGGAGAAGCAAGATCGCTTCATGAAGAACAAACAAATTGTTGAAGATGAGAAAAAACCTATTGAATAGAGGAAGGGAGTAGAAAGAGGTGCATTTCATGGTACTTTGTACAGATGTAGTGAAGAAGGGCATAGATCTTCTGAATGTCCTAAAGCTGGTGATAAAATAACTATTGTGGTGCAAGAGGTTGAAGACTTGGTGAATGAGCCCAAGAAGGATGGAAATAATTTGTTGATTTGAAGAGTGTTGCTTGGAAAGAGGGAAACCTCATCAAAGTAGGAATTTGTTCACAACTCATTGTAAATTTGGTGGTAAAATTATTAATGTGATTATGGATGGTGGTAGTACTAATAACCTTTTTGTTGATGAAATGGTTTGGAAACTTTGTTTGAAGAAAGTTAGACATCCTTTTCCTTATAGGATTAGTTGGTCACAATATAGCCATGCTTTAGAGGTGAGGGATCAATTTCTTGTTGCTTTTTAGATTGGGCAGTATAAGGATCAAGTGTTGTAATTATCAATGTATTTGGTCATAACCTAGAAGGCCTTATAGTCAAGCATGTTGGATGAAAATATTGTTATAAGAATTGGCATTGTGAGGATCTAAATATTTTTTGTTGTTTATATTCTAATGTGTGGTTGTTTGCTAGGGGCTAGGACATCTTCTTTGGGGACTCTCCTATTAGTTTAGTTTTTTATTTTTTCTATTTCCCTAGGTTTTTCCTACACTTTTAATAATCTCGCTTAGGTTAATAAAGCATGTGTTATTAGGTGAATGGTTGTGAGGTGTCACCTTCCTACATGTGAGCATCCATTAGCTATCTTGGGAAGATACTTTGCTATCTTTAGTTCGATAGATGGTTGCTCCTCATTGGTTTGTGTTGCCACCTCCTCCCTCTTCCTAGTGTATATAAGCATGCTACCTAGCTTGTATTTGCATCTCTTGTTTTTGCATCCTCTTAATGCTATTTTGCTTCTAGCATCTGCATTACTCTCTTGGAGACTAACTCTATGATGCTATTTTGATTTTGTATCATTTGCATTCATAGTTTAGATATTTATTCTTTGCACTAATTTTTTGGGTTATTAATCTTATCAAATTCTAACATGGTATCAGAACTTTTCTATGTGCAAGAGTAGATTTTAGTTTCCTTATTTGAGAGATTCGAGGGGGGCTAATAAAATTTATTATAGTTTTTTGAAAAATGAAGTATGCTCTTCTCTTGCATCTTTGGATGATCTTGAGAATTAGAAAAGTTTTGGCAAAAACAGTTTTTCTCTAGGGTTTCAATCTCAAATCTGACAACCAACTTGCATATTTGGAGTTTTCAATCAGTATTGCAGGTTCCAGCATGCCATTGATGGACTTAGGAAGCTGATCCAACATTTGCATGTCATATTTTGGTTGCTGGGGTCAGTTTTTTAATTTTTGGAGCCATTTTTTACTATTAAAGGTGTCTAATTTACACTACAGTAGCATCTTCTGTACATCAACAAGAAAAATACTTTTTGAGTTTTGTTCGTAGCCCCAAAAAACCATCTGGGTATCTTTTAGATTTTGCATGCAAGTTGTGTATTTTGCAGAATCCAGCATGAAAGGCTATAGCCATACCCCTCTCCGTTGCTAGTCACAGATTTGAATGCAGTTTTCAAATGTCTCGTTCTTGCTCATACGGACTTCGATTTTGATGATTATTGTTATGAACTTGGCTTTTTTTTGTGCTCTATCCACTAGTGGAGTTGTTTTTTGATTTTGACACATGAATTCTTTAGAAATTGTAGATTCTCAGCCATGACTGTGCATAGTTCTCGTTTTGAAAACTTCGAAGGATCATAACTTTCTCATACAGCCTCGTATCGAGGTGATTCTTTTCTTGAAAGTGCATGATTTTTTGAGTAGATCACAGTGGTGCTATTTGTTTCTATGATTATTGTGCCCAAGTTTCACTTTTCGCATATGCTCTTCATGAGGGTTTGTAATGCATTGAAATCAAGACCACTAAGTATTTCTTTCTAGTGGTAGTTGTAAATGAACTAAAATAAAGTGCCAAATCATATTTCTTTTGGGGGGGTTCTTTGATTGAGTAAAAAGGGGGGGGGGGGGGGGGGGGGGTGGGGGGGGTGCATTTTCGTGGCTGGGTTCTCATCTTTTTAGCATTTCTTTGCATTTCTTCATCATGGATAAAACAAATATGCCCATCCTAACTCCATACAATTACTTTGAGTGGAAATCACGCATGACAATTCACTTAAGGAAAGCTGGATTAAATAGGATAACTATGAGACTTGAAACTGAACCTGCTAAAGATGAAGACAAGCCTAAGTGGTTTAACAAATGTGATGAAGCATATGGAACATTGTGTTTTTTTGTTTCTCCTAACTTTCTATTTCACATTGAGTCTTTGGATACACCAAATGAAGTATGGACTAAGCTAGAAACACTATTTGGCACACAAGATTCAATGAGGGGTCATATGTTGGAAAATGAATTAATTAGTTTGAGTCCAGACAATTTCAACACAATCCATGATTTCTTCAGCAAATTGAAATCACTAAGGCTGCAGTTAAAACAATGTGGAATTGAAAAAAAAGATGAACAACTGATTCTTAGTATTCTCTCTAAGCTAAGTTCAGAATATTCTATGTTTGTCTCTACCTTCTATGCTACTAAGGGTGCACTTGGTACTCAATTCACCATGCCATCTTTAGATGATTTTTCTATCAATCTCACTCGAGAATAGGACAAGCTAATCTAGATGGGCACTCTTAAGTCCTCTAAGTCACATGCCTTGGTTGCTAACCAAGGCACAAAAGAACAACAAGGACAAAGTAGTAACAACAATAGTAAGGACAAGAAACAAAAGAATAGCAAGGAGAAGAAGGATTAGATATCGATTTCTTCAAAAGCAACTATTTATACACCATCTTCCAAGGGCGATAAGCCTAAGAAAGAAAAGGTCAAATGTGCCTATTGTGAAAGACCTGGTCATGATGAACATAAATGTTTGCAGAAACAACTTGATCACTTGACATACATTCTTGAGAAGAATAATATCAGTGTTCATGAGTCTATCAAACAAAGTTCTAATGAAGGGTCTAACAAGGAAAAAGAAAACAGCAAGGGGAAAGGAAAGGGCAAGACCCTTTATGCAGTTTCTTCCTCACCATCCACTTGGGTTCTTGATTCGGGTGCTTCACACTACATGGCTTCATCTAAGGAAGAAATTTCATCCTTGGAGCTGTGTACTATGCCTTCTATTTTCATGGGTGATAACACTCCTATTGAGGTGTGTGAGAGAGGGTCTATTGATGAGGGGGATGGCACATTCCATGATATTCCTTGTGTACCCTCATTGTCAACTAATCTCCTATCGGTATACTAGATCACTCACACAAGTTTAGGCAAGCAAGTTGAGTTCACTCCTAGTTCAATGGAGATACGTGAGTTGCACAATGATTCTACAGTTGCAGTTGGGAGAGCAGATCATCAATCACGACTCTATATGTTTTCTCACTTTGTTCCTGATCCTCCTTTGATTGTTTCACTCACTCACTCTAATGATGTAAGAAGATTATGGCATGAGCGGTTTGGCCATCTTAACTTCCACTACTTGCATCAGCTTAACCAGCAGAGCATGGTCACAGGGTTACCTTCTACTTTGACATTGGAGTCACTTTAAATACATGATAGATCTTCTAATGGGTTAGATTCACTTGAGCAGTCTTCTACCTCCACTTCTGATGCAGAGAGTGATTCAGAGGATTCACCTCCTTCCTCTCCTAGTCATCATTCAAAGGTTGATGATTCTCCTCTAGATTCTCCATCTTCTGGTCCACTTTGGGCTAGAGAGACCTTACAGTTTCCAGGTGATTGGGTTGGGGATCCATCAGACACCAAGCAAACTCATTCACAATTCCAAGATGCTTTGCATATCTTCATTGATACTGCCTCAAATCCATAGTCCTTTCATGAGGCTTTTTCTATTTCTGAGTGGGATACAGCTATGCAGAAAGAGTATAGTTCCTTGATGAGGAACCACACTTGGGATCTTGTCCCTTTTCCTAAGGGAAGAAAACTTGTTCGATGTAAGTGGCTCTACCGGACGAAATTTGCAAGCTTTGCTGGGGATGTGGGATGCTTCATCTTTTGGGGGGGCCTCTTCCTCTCACTTGGAGTCCTAATTTTCTTTGGGGGGTCTCTATTCTCTCTCTTTTGGGGGAATTTTATGTACATGGGTACCTCATCAGGCTTGAATTGTCAGGACCCATTTCTACATCCACCTAAGCTTCGCTTATGGGGGGATGTTAGTGTAGTTTTTTATTTTTTTTATTTTGCTAGGTTTTTTCTACACTTTTAATAATCTCGCTTAGGTTAATAAAGCATGTCTTATTAGGTGAATGGTTGTGAGGTGTCACCTTCCTACATGTGAGCATCCATTAGCTATCTTGGGAAGATACTTTGCTATCTTTAGTTCAATAGATGGTTGCTACTCATTGGTTGGTGTTGTCACCTCCTCTGTCTTCCTAGTCTATATAAGCATGCTACCTGGCTTGTATTTTCATCTCTTGTTTTTGCATCCTCTTAATGCTATTTTCTTCCAGCATCTGCATTACTCTCTTGGAGACTAACTCTATGATGCTATTTTGATTTTGTATCATTTGCATTCATAGTTTAGATATTTATTCTTTGCACTAATTTTTTGGGTTATTAATCTTATCAGATTCTAACATCTCCTACCTTGCACTGCATCAAATAGACACATTTATGTGTATGATCTCCATTCTTATAGCATAAAGAGATGTCATGCAAGAAACAATGAAACAATTTCAAGTGGCACATAAAAAATTGTTAGCGAGTCATCATTAATTAAATTGGACTTATAAACAAATCTCAATAAAAATTAGGTTTAAATTCTTGAATTTGCAAAAATATTCTTTCTAATTTCAGCTTTCAACAAATAAAATTTATGTCACCACAGTTTTGCAATGAATGATGCATACAAAAATATTTCAAAAATTTCTACAGAATAACAATTCAGAAACCTTAAATGGTCTATTTAGATTTATTTTTTTAAATGTTATAGGAAGGGACCATTGGATTATTTATCTTAGTCATACTAAGAACTAAACATAGATGATTTTTTTTTCTTGTTTTTAAGCTAGCTAGAATTTTTAATATCTAATGGTACATTTTTTAAAGCTTTGCATAAAGAAAGAGAATGTTGGCAATGCATAGGTTCAAAAAAAATTCCTTCCAACCCATCCATAATAGTCATTGATAATAATTAAAGTTCAATATATTCTTCCACCCTTGATTAAATATAAAACTTAGATTTAAAGTTGAAAGTTTTAAAATCATTTGGTTGAGGGTTTTTAATTGAATTCCAGTTGGAAATCTTACTTCTTGTATTTATATAAAATAATGGCAATCAATATAGTTTAATGTAGTATTTATTGGCTAGCGTCTTCCTCATATTAACTATTTAAAAAAAAACAATATATTTAGGATTGATAGGTTTTATGATAGTGTAATATAATATTTAATAATAAGGTAAGCTGATGATGAATATAGTTTTATAAAGGTACTTTAAAAATATTTTTGGATGGGATTATCTTTTCTAACCATCATTCTCACCAATCATGCTCAATTTACTAAAATAAAATCCTTTGAAAATTTTATTGTATTCATTAATTTAAAGGATTGGTAATTTAAAAAATAAGTATTTTTTGCTACAAGTTTGTCATAATATTTTATAAGCTCTTGAAAGAATTATTTTCCAACAAGCATTTCCTAATAAAATTGACCTTCAATTGATATGATGGTTCACTAGTTGTTGATACTCACATTTTTTCTTCCTTTTATAAGCTTGGTTACAAACAAAATGAAACCATTTTCTAATAAGCTTCTTATAATAGAAGTAGTCTTCCTAGTGACATAATCTGAATTTATTATAATAAAAATGGCCCTTGTGTTATTTTATTTATTTATTTGATCACTAAATGGTCAATTCCTTATCTTTTATAAATTTAAAAATAAAAAAGAGATTAAGATTATTATTTTTAACTGGCACTAGTAGGAAGGAACAAACAAGAAAACCTCTAGTTTTTTCTATGATAGATGCCCTATAATATTACATTGAATAAATGGGGCATACCCTAATTTATATAAATAAATAGAGGGAATTATTTTTTATAAATAATTTTTCATAACTCATAAGCTCCCTTATGTCAACCTAGGGTCTTTCATAAGCTCTCTTTTTAGAGTTGAATAGCTAGGTCTTTTGTTAACCTATCCATAAATTAGAAACTCCAAACTAAATGCATATTTTAGGTCTAAATCAATAAACACTTAATAATTATAAGATAATGTGTTTACTTTAGTGATCAATCTAAATGAAAAAATCCTTTCACTTAAATGTGGTATTAATGCCAATTTGTAAACTTGTTTTAAGTTGGACTTCTACTTCTTGCTTTAAGTGATTTAGGAATAGAGAAAAAAATTACAAACAAAGATAAATATGATTTATTAGAGGTATTAATACACTTTAAGGGTCCTCTTTTTTGATGAGATAATCATGTTTTATTAAAGAATCTCAGGGATATGAGTCAAATTTGTCTGATGTCTAAATTTTCTTAAAATCAGTCATGTTTGCACTTGAAGCTTTAGTGGTTTGTTTGTTAGAGGTTTGTTGCAATGTTATTTTATGAAATTTTTTATTTTAATTTTTTTCACTTGGATTTTAGGGCTATAGTGGGGTTCTTTCCATAGTATTATCCTAAATTGACTTAAAGGATTTTCTAGTTTTTGTACTCCCCTAAATCACTTGAGTAGAATTTTGGTCATTTTCATTTCTAAAAAGTTTGAAGCATTAATCTACCTAACTATTACCACCTAAAATGTATTTTTTCTTTTATATCAAACTTTTGATCTACTATTTAAAATGGGAGGGTCTATTTATTATTCATACCAACCTTAAAAATTATGATGTGGGATTCTTGGATTCTTTTTGGAGAGTCATGAGAGTTTGGAGGAGTTTATAATAGAAACTAAATGATATTTCCATGGATTTTAAAAGGTTTGTGAATGAAGGATAATAGAGTTGTTTGTTTCAATTTATGATTAGGGAAGTTTTGAATGTTCATGATTTCATTGAAGGGTTTTTAATTCAATTTTCCTTTGAATTCTTTTGTTACATTTTAATTTAATGTTTATTTATGTTGACATATTATTCTTCATAAGTTTATTTGTGATGCCCTATTAATTCATTGATTTATTTCGGATCATTTTGTGTCATTTCCTTTTGTTGAATATGCAAATTTTCTCAAGGATTATAACTTCTCTAAAGGTCATAATGTTCTAATCAAGGTTTTTTTTTAAAAAAAATTACTTGATCAAAAGAAGATATTGTTCAATTATATCTTCTTCATTTTATGAGTGATTTATAATGGTTCATGGGAAGGTAAAAATTTCAAAGTCCCTTTCCCTCTATTATATATCCTATGATATTAAAGATTTAATTCATTTATATAGTGCTCCCCTTTATTATCATTTCAATCAATAAAGAGAGCCTATGGATAATACTATAGAGGTTAATGAAAGATCAAATCCATAGCTCCCAAGAATCACCTACATGCAAACACTTGTCATGGAAATATGGAGGCTAGAATTCCCATATCCATAGATGAGACATTCTTGATGAGAAAAAAGAGAAATTTCTATCATCAAAAGTGAATGAATAAATTACAAATAGATCTATCCTTATAAAAGGAGATCAAAACCCTAACAAGTTACTAACCTAGGCTGCATGATAATAATTAATAACAAAATACTTATTATATGCCTAAAGCTTAGCTTAAGTAAACTAGAGATAATAAGTGACTTAATAATGAAATAAAAATTAATTAATTAATAAGATAATATATTATTACTATAGCACCTCCCTTAAGATAAAATTAGGAAGTAGCTAAAAACCTAGAAACTACTATTGGAATTAAATTTAGGTCTTGATAAAAAAGCCTAATGAGGTGCCCAAGCACAACCAAATCTTGAAAAAAAAAAAGAAAAATGGAGAGAATGACATGGAAAAAAATCTACTCCAAAAAGAGATTAAAATAATGTTGAAAAGAACTAGTGAAGAATTGAAGAAATTTCTAAAATAGGAAATGTCCCAAAAGATGATCATGAAGAACACCACTAAAGTATGTAGCAATTGCAAAGTTCTTCCAAAACTAATTTGTGATCTATAGAACCCCCACTAAAATAGAAACTGATCAAGAAGAGAATATGGTAGTATGGATGAGTTCTCTCAAAAGACACTACTTGAGTAAGGAGGTATGCAAAATAAAATAAAAGAAATTCAAGATATAGATGATAGAAAAAACACAAAGCCTAAAGAGTTGATCAATCAAGCATGGAAGGCTACAACCAAAGAAGGAATAAAAAGAAGAGTGTTTGTATGGTAAATGATCCATCTCATTGAAATGTATAGGTACCTAGCCACTTACATCCACCTATTACATAGATACAAAAATCAATACATAAATCACTCCATTGAACTGAGAGAGAGAGAGAGAGAGAGAGAGAGAGAGAGAGAGAGAGAGAGAGAGAGAGAGAGAGATGGGAAGAGTACTTTTACATATGGGAAGAGAGAGATATGATTGTGATTTAAGGGAGGGAAATTATTTTAGTAGATTAATCTTAGAGATAATAATAATTAGATAGATATGATGGTGAGATGAGGGAGGGGACAGAGTTATAGAGGGTTATTAGGGGACATATCTAGATATAGAAGGAAGGGAGAGAGGGGTGCTTAAAAGGTTGTAACTAGAGAGAGAGAGAGGGAAGAGAGAGAAGATAGAGAGAAGGTGGGGGTGGGGCGATGAGAGGGAGAATTCTAAAACATACCATAATTCTAACAATACTCTAAACATAAGCTATGTCTTAACTCTAACCCTAATTGTAACCATACCTACGCCTACCCCTAAGCTCCATCTTAAGTTCTAATTGTAAACTTTATCCTAAACTTCCTTATAAAATAAAGTTATGCAAATTAAATAACACATATTAAATTTAAAATCAAATGTTGAAAACTAATTTAATAGTAATATTATATACCTGTAACTAAAATTTAATTAAATAATTTGATACTAATTTTAGAAAATAGAAAAATCAATTAAAATGTTGTGTGTGTGTGTGTATGTAGATATACATATATTTACATATATATGTATACATATATGAATGTATATGTGTATATAGATATATATCTTATCTATATATATAGATTAGCTATATTCATATATAGGTATATATAGATATGAAAATCTATCTATCTATTTATCTATCTATATAGTTTACATCTCGAGTAATCATTTTAGAGGCACACATTTTACATAAATTCTATCTAATAAAAAAATACTTTGGGATTTAATGGAAATATGCACCTTAATAATTATTACTCTCTACATAAAATATATATAGGTATATAAGCTAGATAATGCTTTCAACTATAAAAGTAATCTAGTCATTAACATTCAATTAGAAAATAATTTATATATCACTTTCTCTTTATTACCATATCTACAAGAATAAGCTATATTCTAAGCTAATAAACATTCATAAGATTTGTTTTTTAAAAATAAATATTTTTCTCTTACAAAAAAGTGATTTACAATAAATAATGTTCATGAAGCCATTGGAGATTATTTGAACCAAGTGGCTTCAAAGACCTCTAGAGTTAATTTGGGTGGCCTTAGAAGGGCTTTGAATCAAGCCCTCTTGCCCACTGTTTGGCCACTTATTGGCCCTAAGGGATTTGTTTGAATCACTAATGTTTTTCTCAAAGCCCTTATGGTCATGTGGGCCAAGGTACTTCTCTCAAAGGCTCTATCCACATGGCTTCATTTGAATCTCTTAGGAGCTTTCATTCCAATCAATGGCTTTGAATGAAGCCTCTAAAATTCTAATTGCTCACTTTTCATCTTATTTCACCATGATAAAAAGCATGAAACATTACTATGGCCACATCTGATCACTTGATAGACCCCATTTCTCAGTTGTAAAATTAGTTTAGTCACTAAGATCAAAACAAAAATAATTTATATATAATTATTTTCATTATCCAAAAAAAAAACATGTATATATAATGACGTGGCCTTCAAAATTAACTTGTAACTTCGTAAATAAGGTGTAAAAACCTTGAAATGATGTCAAATTTTCATATAGGAGTTTTAAGAGCACAAAGTTAAAGTTCTCACTAAATGGTTTAATTCACTGATAAAAAAAATATTATTTGGCCCAATGGAAAATTTTATGTTCTAAGAATTAAGTTGGTGCTAAGCTCAAATCTTCTAGAATATTTTATAAATTCTAAATATTTTCTCATTTGTTTGTTAATGGTTATCTCTAAAAGGAACCCTGATATTTAGTTATTTTGAATCTCTACTAATAATCCCATACTATTTCAAAAAATTGGGTTTTCTCCAATCTTAAAATCTATTTCAAACAATAAGGATTTCTCTAATCTTAAATATGTTTGTTCTTGTTATCTTCTTGTGTATTGGGAATTGTAGTACCACTTTATTTTTTTATGAATTATAACCTCTTAACTGTCTTTTAATTTGTGTGTCAATTTCAATACGTACATAGATAGAAGATAGAAAGTGTAGGGTTGAAACTATGGACCATAGTTATATTACTATCTTTAATAAGAGATAAATGTGTCAGTTGGCTGTAGATTTGGTGGGGCTATATATTGACAATATTATTTGATTTTAATATATTAAAATATTTAGAAAAGGTTATTAGATACCATCTACTTTTTGGACAACCATTATAGTCACGAAATTTTGTGTGTTTGTGTGTGTGTGTGTGTGTGTGTGTGTGTGTGTGTGTGTGTGTGTGTGTGTGAGAGAGAGAGAGAGAGAGAGAGAGAGAGAGATGTACATTAGCATAAACCATGAACATAAATAGAAAATCTATTCAAATATAAACAATATCAAAAAATAATAAATTGCACAAAAGAGAACACAAGACATCAAGATTTAACGTGCTTCACCCAATCCCTATGCTACATCCACCAAATAAAAAGTCCAATATTATTATGATCTAGTGATTATAACCTGATTATAATATGTAATCCCTTATAGCTCAATACCACTAAAAGAAGCAATTTTTGCATCACAACTTATGAAAATCCCTAACCCTAAGACCTTTTTATACAAGTATTTTTCCTCTTTAGGGTTAAAATTAGTTACAACATGTTGGCCCAAAAATGTCGATAAAATAGCCTCGAACCCCACTAAGGAATTATGGAGTATGTACAGTACTTCCCTGATGAGTCACCACAAACTAAAAATCTCTCACTTTGGGATTGATCAAGCTTCACACTAGACAACAATCTCCCACTTGGAGATTGATCCTTTAGCTATGTCACTATTCCATGAGGCTCCCACTAGATCAAACTGAATTAAAACTCTGTTGTTCTCTTATTCTGTATAGACTAGAAAACCAACCAAAGCTGAAGGGGAGTTCAAATTCTCCCTTGTCACTAGTTTTATACACATCTATGTTGGATGGAAATATATTTATCTTGTCCAAATTTAACTCTCCATCATCCAAAATTGACCGAATAAAATGTTACTACAAGTACATGTGTTTTGTCTTTGAATGTAAAGCATAATTCTTTGCAAGATGAATTGCACCCTGAATATTTGTAAACGAAAAATTATCATTCTGAGGGTGTCCCAATTCTTCTAGGAAGAACTAAAGCCATATCATCTCCTTGGTTGCCACTTTAACAAAAATATACTCTACCTCTATCATGGATAAAGCATTCACATTTTGTAACCTAGAAACCCAACTCACTATTGCCCGAACAATAGAAAATAGATAACTTGTAGTACTCCATTAGGTATCAATATCCCCTACCAAATTTGAGTCAACATAGCCCTGTAAATAAGTGGTAGAGCCTTCAAAATGTAAACACATACTAGATTTTCCTCTTAAATACCCAAGAATCCATTTAACTGCATTCTAATTCTCAAGCCTTGGATGAATCATATACCTACTAAAATCTCCCACTACCTATGCAACTTTGTAATATCTTTGCAATATAATAAGCCAAAGATAATGTCTATTTTCTATTCTTCAAATCTCTACAAATCATCATACCCAAGTTTTGTTTTGCTACCCCCAAATCCTTCATAGAAAGTGAATGTGTTCCTTTAACCTCTTAATATGATCCATGTTAGACCTAGCTACAAGAGTATCATCAACACATAAACATAAAATGATGCAAGGAGGGAAAGGAGAACTAGGGCCAAAGGCACATCCAATAATCCAAACCACCTTGTAGTGTAAACACAATGGAAGAAAACACACAAAGAGCACAACACCACAGAGAGAGAGAGAGAGAGAGAGAGAGAGAGAGAGAGAGAGAGAGAGAGAGAGAGAGAGAGAGAGAGAGAGAGAGAGAGAGAGAGAGAGAGAACCACGCTGCTCTTGATTCATTAAAACATCAGCATACATGCTCAATTGTAAGGCCTTCTAGACTATGGCTAGATACAATATACAGTCAAGATCAAAGATCTAGCTTCAAATTTGTACTTCTAGACACATATGAAACAAAATTTCTCAGTCCTCCTAAGTCTCTCCAAAAATATGCTCTAACTCTAAGCCTAAACACCCTATTTATACTTGCCAAAATGGCTTATAGAAGATTCTAGAACATTACTAATTAGAAAGGCCAACCCAAAGATGGTCTACACACATCCCAAAACAAGATCTAATCATAAACTTTGTGATCAGAATTAATCTCGCAAGTCGGCTCCCATTAAGAAACAAAACATAAAAAAATGCATCCAAAATGCTGATACTTGACATCAATAGGAATACTTGGCACATGAAGGATAGCTTGGCCCATGAAGGATCACTTGGCACATGAAGGATAGCTTGATACACACTGTGGATCTCGACACACACTACAAAGTGAGATTGGATAACATGTTAACCTAAGTTTTAACATGATGTGGGATAATATCAACTCCATAGATACTACAAAATTACTAGCACTTAGCAATTGCTACAACTTGACAAAAACTGATAGAATGAACACAAACGAGAAAGATAACACATCAACCTAGGATGCTCCTACATCATATAACTAGGGTAGAAAGAAATGATTCTCTTGAATCATTGAGATGTCACAACCTAAGTTAAATCCAGCTCAAATTCAGAAATCCATGTAGCATCTTCTACTAGTCTATTTTTCCACTCTGCCAAATATTCATAGTATTATTTTCCTCTTATACTTTTACCTAATCTCTAATCCAATATCTATTCATCCTCTTCAATCTGCTTCTTAGGATAATCATCAAGTACAACTACTTCATCATCTGACTCACGATACTTATAAAAATTAGTAACATTGAATATAGGAGATATATCCATGTCATAAGGTAACTCAACTTCATAAACATTTCTACTATCAAACTTCTTCAAGATCTTACAAGGTTTAAATTTTTTCATCTTTAGCTTACTACATGTTTTAGTAGGAAATCTTCCTTTCTTCAAATGTACCATCACCTCATCACCAACTTCAAAAACATGATATCTTCTAGACTTATCATCATTCTCCTTGTACTTATGATTACTTTGTTCCAACTTTAGCTAGACTTCTTTATGTAAGGACTTCATAAAATCAACAAATTCTTCTCCTGTAGAACTTCTCTTTTCTTCACTAGGAAAATTGCTTAAATCTGATACTTCTATAGGCTACATTCTAGTAAAAATCTCAAAAGGTGTTTTCCCTATACTTCTATTCATATAATTATTATATGCAAGCTCAGCTTGTGCCAATATCATCTCCCAATTATGTGGTTAATCTCTGACTAAGCATCTTAGCAAATTACCCAAGCTTCTATTCATAACCTCTTTCCATCCATTAGTTTGTAAATGGAATGTAGGACTAAATTTCAACTCAGTACCCATCTTCTTCCACAAAGTTCTCCAAAAATAACCAACAAACTTATTATCTCTTTCATAAATAATATTTCTTGGCAATCCATGCAATCTAAAAATATTTAAAAGAAAATTTCAACAACATGCTTAGCATTTGATGTCTTCTTACATGGTATAAAATGATCCATCTTAGAAAATAAATCCACAACAACAAATGTAGAATCATACAACTTTGTTGTTTTAGGAGATCTAAGAACAAAATCCATACTAATGTCACTCCAAGGTTTCTTAGGAATAAAAATAGGTGTATACAATCCAGTATTTTGAATTACTCCTTTTTCGACGTGACAAACTCCACAACTCTTCACAAATTTCTAAACATCTTTATACATCTATGGCCAATAATACTTCTCTTTCAGGAAACTCAATCTCTTATCGATTCCGAAATGTCCAGCCAATCTACCACTATGCTTTTCCTTAATCATATTCAACCTCATAGAACTTCTATGGATATAGAATTGAATACCTTTGAACAAAATACCTTTTTGAATAAAATAGTCATCATACTTACTAATGTGATCTAATAGATGTGGTGCTCTACACTCTCTCCACACCTTAGAAAAATCAAGATTAGTACCATACAACTCTTTTATTTTTTCAAAACCAAGAACTTCAACCTTCATCTCAGTCAACAAAGAATGTATTTTTCTCAATGCATCAACAAGTCTATAAGTAACTACACTCTTATGCTTAATCACAAATGCAAAATTTTGTAGATACTCAACCCACTTCATATGTCTCTGATTCAATTTATATTGACTTCCCAAGTATTGTAAATATTTATGATTAGTATATGGCACAAACTCCTTAAGAATCAAATAATGTGTCAAATTCTTTAAAGCTTGAACAATAGCATAAAAATCTTGATCATACATAGAATAATTCCATTTAGCATCATTAAACTACTTACAAAAGAAAGCAACAAGTTTACCTTCTTAACTCAATACAGGTCCTATTGCACTATCACTTGCATCACATTCAACTTGGAATACCTTATTGAAATCAGGCAAAGCCAATGCAAGTAAGCCAACAATCTTTTGTTTCAAAGTCTCAAAACTCTCATTAGTTCTATGTGTCCACTTGAATTCCCTTTTGTCTCCTCTCATTGTCTCAATCATAGCATTACAAACAACACTAAAATTCCTTAAAAACTTCCTATAGAAACTAGCCAAACCATGAAATGATCTTACCTCACCTACATTCTGAAGTGTAGGCCATTCCAAAATTGCTTTAACCTTTTCATGATTTATTCTCAAAACATCAACTGAAATCCCAAATCCCAAATACACAATCTCCTCTTGAATAAAAGAACACTTTTTCAGATTAATCATCAACTTCTCCTATTTCAATCTCTATGATAATTGTATAACATGCTCAAGATGTTCTTCCTTAGTCTTACTCAATATCTAAATATCATCCAAATAAACAATCACAAACTTACCCAAAAATCTTTTCATAACTTCATTCATCAACCTTATGAAAGTAGTAGGTGCATTAGTCAAACCAAAAGGCATAACCAACCATTCATAAAAACCATCTTTTTTCTTGAAAGTAATCTTCCATTCATCACCTTCTCTAATTCTAATTTGATGATAGCCACTCTTCAAATCAATCTAGGTAAAATACTTTTCTCCACTCAAACAATATATTATGTCATCCATCCTCAACATAGGAAACCTAATTTCACTATGATCTTGTTAATAAAGTTGGAATCAATACATGTTCTCCATTCTTCTTAGGTGCCAATATAGTAGGTACAATACATGGACTCAAAATTTCTCTAATCAAACGTTTCTATAAAAAATCATGCACTTGTCTATTGATTTCTAAATTCTCTATATGTGCCAATCTATATGGTGCTTTGTTTAGAAAACTAGCTCCAAGAATTAGATGCATACAATAACTTATATTTCTTACTAGCAGTAAACCATTAGTAATATCCTTAGCAACAATCTCTTTATACTCATTTAGAAATTCTGTAATTTCTTTTGGTACTCCGCTAACACTAGCTGTTGTCACTCAGTCATTATGACCCAAACTTAGTCCTCTAGGAACTATAGAAAAACAAATTTGATTCTTCTTCACTTCTTTTCCAAATTCCTTTCCATTAACCATGAAAATTCTCGTAGTAGTACACTTAATCTCATATGGACTTTCAATCAAAGGTAGCAATATTTTCTTCATCCCATTCACCAAAAGTGTATATTGATTCAATATTCGATAATGTACCACATATCTATCATATTTTCAAGATCTACCCAACAAAATATAATAGTAATCCATAGGTATAATATCACATAGAACGACATCAAAGTAATGTCCAATTTTGAACTTGACAACACATTACATTCACTTAACAATATCTTATGCTCATCTTTCATCCATGAACCATGATATGGTTTACGATGCTTCAACCTCTACAATTTCAACTTTGTAACCAACTCTTTTGATGCCAAAATTTTTAAGTTAAGAATGGAATTTGAACTAATTTCATATTCAGATTTGTGGCTGCTATATTATTCGACATGGAAAATAAACTAGATAATGATTTTGGGGAAAGAATATTCAAGGCATGATTGGGCAAGAGTATGCCCAAGAAATGGGCATTAGATATGCTCAATGAAATGAAGGATGGGCTCATTTGAGAGCTCTGATCAAGGCATAGATCAAAGGAATGTACAAGTTGCCCATTAACAAGTGGAGTGAGTTTTGCATATCAGGCATGGTATGTTTTTAATTTCCATATTGAGTAACCTTTAATTAGAGAATATTTTTGAGGTAAAAGGAAATACAGTATTTTTGTGCAATGTAGTGGTGGATGGGATGTATTCATCAATGGAAATGGCCTTTGATGATTACATTGATTAACACTGTAATTATACAAACATATGTATATATATTTTGGATTTTCTTAGTTATTCAGAAAACGTCCTCCTTTCATTTTCCTTTTTCCTAATGCATTGTAATTTTTTCTTCTTTATTCACTGTTATCCAATTTAGTGTATCTACAAAAGTTAGTCAAAAACCTTAAATTATTTCTATTTGTAAAATTAGCGCATAGTTCTACTTGTTCATGGAAACATGTGAAACATTTTTAAAATATAAGATTAAATATTTTTATGTAAGAAAATCAAATGATTTTAAAATAAAATGAATTGATTAAATTAATGCAAAGCTCACTACTTGTTATTTCCATGTTAAATTATTTATATTTTATTTTATTTTTAAAGTAATGAATAAATTTATATGTACTTTAAAAATAATAATTATGGCATTATGTTTAAACATATTCATATGTATACCATATTATATTATTAGTATATTGTAATGTACTCCCCTATTTCTCTTTGGTCTAGCATACTCTCAAGATTGGTGCTCTTTTAGTTAAGAGGGGTCTTTTCTAGATATGTAAGGGAGGATTTGAGGCTTTTTTTTTGGTTCGATGGTTGGGATGGATTCCCCTCCATCTTATCCATGTACCCTTCTTTACACTCTTTGTGATTCTTTTCTCGCTATTGGAAGGGATAAAGTGGCTCATTACAAGACTCCTTATCAATTGGGATATGTTGTCATTACCATTGAAAGTACTCTATAGATTGGCCTCCTAGAAGCACAGAGGTGGGTCATCGGGAGTTTTCTCAGATTTTGGCTTGTAGGGAATGGTGCTCTCTACTAGGACCAAATTTTTTTCTTGAGGAGATACCTTGTCTAGTAAATATTATCTCTCCTAGGAAAAACATAACTAGACAACTCTTCAGGGATGATGAGGTCCGTTGGTGGCAACAAGTTTGGAATAAATTTTCTTCGTCTGAGTATAATTTTTTCACATGGCTAGTGGCTCACAACCACTATCTTACATGGGATAATATTTGTAAATATGGATTTCAGGGCTTTTCAATTTTTTTTTAGTGTGGTAATAGGGAGGAGTGTTTCTCCCATCTATTCTTCTATTACCCCTTTTCTACTTAATAATGACACCTTTGGTGGAGTGGTTGGTGTTGCTCTTGTAGGCATGCTTTCTCTTTACTTGAGTTCTTGGTCTAGTTAGGGAGTGCTCCCTATAACGTTTTTCCTCTCCATGTTGCTTGGATTTCTCGCCCATCATTCATTCTTTGGCTTATCTAGATGGAGATGAATTAGTGAATATTTCAAGATGTATGAATTGGTGTTATACATATTTTGTGAAAGATCTCACATTCTCTTTAGGAAAATATTCAAGAGAAGTGTGAGTTAAATGGGGGTATTGATCTGATTGATAGTCCTATATCTAATTGTCTCAATTTTCATCTTTGAAATGGGTCTATAGCTCAATGGTATCAAAGAGTTCCCAAAAAACCTTGACAATAGGAGAAGGGACATGAAAATCGAAAGGGGCATTGGACTCCTCCTCATGCAATTCCTAAAATGAACACTAATGGTTACTCCTACAAGAATCCAAGACCCACTCGTATTAAGAAAGTGGCTTGTTGGAACTCTAGAGAAGTTAATTTCTTTTTCTTAGTGTATAAGGGTTACCATACTAACAATCCCATGGAGGCTAGGGAAATTTTATATGCTATGTAATAGTGTTGTTTGAGAGGATGGCACAATATTATCTATGAGTCAAATTCCCAAGTGGTGTTCAACTTTATTACTTCGTAGGAGCTTGAGTTTGTTACTTAGCAATTGGCTACTATTGTTCATCAAACTCTTCTCTTTTGTACCTCTCTTGAGTTCATTAGGTTTACTTACATTCCTCACAAATAGAATAGAGTTATTGAGTTTGGCCAAATAAGCTTCTGTTCATGCACTAGGCTAGAATATTGATGACCTTGTTGATCAGGACAAAATTCCTTGTGAAGCTCTACTTGTTGTAATCCGTTTTGTCTAATTTGATTAGGATTCAAGACTGTTATAGAGGAATTCTTAACATAATTACATAAAGTCAATTCAAAGAATTAATTGGCAAATTAACATAACTTAAATGCCTAAATGAATAATACATAATAAGGTAATGACTGAAAGATAGATAGTAGAGAGATAGAAGACAAAACACAATTGATAATGGAGTTTGTTCATGGGTTGGACTACATCTCCAGGTCATACTCCAATGGAGGGATTGATCTGATTAGCTCCAAACAAATCAATTACAAGTGTTCAAGATCTTTACTTCAAGTACAATGGCAACATTCCAATGTGTAGGAATAATCATCAAGCCTTCATAATCGTAATTTTCTTCTCATCACCTAGATGGTTTTTGAAAGAACTATTGCCTCTTTTTATACATAAAATTAGCCATAATTAGGCTAAAAAACCCCAGACTATAAAATCACTATTTAAAACACATAATTATATCAATATCCCTTTTATAAATCCAATTTATTTTCCACCATTTAATTTTAAGAGGTGTGTTTCAATGAAAATCCTTATTTAAATAAGGATGGCAGGATGCTTAGTGTTTAGATAACTTTTGTGCCATTCACATTTTATGGGTTGTGTATAGCACAATGGTGGCACTTACTTTTTTGCACCAAGTGGTTGGGGATTCAACCCCCACCATGCACCATTTACCTTACATAGTGCTTTTATGTTTACCAAAATATAGTTGGACTATTTTTGGTTAACTATGAATGGTACAATGCAATGGTAGGGTTGACTATTGCTAAATGAGGAGTCATGGGTTCGATTCCCACGATGTATGTGCTTTTGTTAAAACAAACTCTTATATGCCCATTTGAGGAGCCATATGTCATAGTTTGGACGTGCCGCATAGCACCATAATTTGAAGTAAACTTGCCACATCACCATGCTAACTGTGAGGATGACATCATGCTAATATCACCATTATTTGTATTTTCTTTCCAATTTCAAATGAGTATAACTAACATCATTGGAAAGATTTTGATAAGCTCTTTTTTTTGAAATCCATTCTTGATCACTTTTGAGATGATTATTTTTTTCAACTTTTTATGGCCTCTATTCTTGGTTTGACCAAACTTTGGCCAACCATAGCTTTTGTATCCAAACTTTGATTTTTCTTGTTCAAGTTGTGTTGGACTTAGAATTGTGAACACTTTGTAATGATGTTGATTCTTGGAGCATTGGGGACATTTTAATTTTCACTAATTTTTATCCACTAGATCATTCTCTTAACAAATTTTTACCCTTCTCTTTCCATAATGCATTATCCTAAAATTTTGTTAGACTAATAAATTTTATAAATAAATTATGTATATTTTATAAGAAAAATAACATCTTTAAGAAATTTCATAGATATTTTCCACCGAATATCTTGTTTTATCTATATCTTTACTACTTCAAACCTCACTACATTAATATTGTGTCATTACTACACAATTTCATAAGATAACAAGATCTCTAAGATTCTTCATTACAATTTATATACTTATCCACTATTAAAAATATTTAAAAATTCCATATTAAAGTTTTAAATTTTTAGGTTTAAAAATTCAAAAAAATCATTCAATTTGAATATTACTTCTTTTAAAACTTATTTTGTAGAATAATTATTACAACTAAAACATACCATATTAACAAAGAAATAAAAACATTTCATAATTATTTTAGTAACAAATTATATGTAGAGTGAGTTATTCATATAGAAAATAAATAAGGAGAGAAAGACAATTGGGTGCTAGGAGGGAGGAGAGAGAGAGAGAGAGAGAGAGAGAGAGAGAGAGAGAGAGAGAGAGAGAGAGAGAGAGAGAGAGAGAGTATTTCGTTAGGAGTAATACACACATGTGGTTAAATAGGGGTAGAAATGGTGACAATCAATAGGGGAGAGATTTTTTGTGTAGATAAGATTGTTTCATAATTATGTTACTAACAAATTCTATGTAGAGTTAGTTATTCATATACAAAAAAAAAAGGGAAGAATGATAATTGGGTGCAAGAAAAAAAAAATAGTTAGGAAAAAAAATACACAAATGGCTAGGAGAAAGAGAGAGAGATAGAGAGATTACAAGGGGTTAATTTAATAGAAATAGGGAAAATAGGAGATGAGTGAGAGTGTATGAGATCTGAGGTAAAGGTAAATAATTAGTTAGAGGAGAGAGAGGACACCAAACTATAGCTAAGCCAAATTAAATTAAGATATAACACTAAATATGTATTGTATTTAGATCATATGAAATAAGCTATTGAATATGAAAATTATTAATAATTTATTGTTTGGAGACGCGGCTTTAATTTAATAATTGATACAAAAATTTTTATATAACTAACTTGGATATCTTTATACATCTATCTAAAACATGCTGAGAGATATCAAGCTCACAATGCCTATTTCAATAAAAATATTATTGATAACAAATAGGTGCCTCGATCTTGATATTTCTTGGCATGTTTTAGATATATGTATAAAGATATCTAAGCTAGTAGCATCCACAACACGACATGTAAAACTAAAATCTATTAAATTTTTAATCTAAATTATATCTCTTAAAGCATGATGCTTATCATATCCATTATGTTTTATAGATATTGAAATATAGTATATACAATGCATACAATTAATCTCTTTCTAGAGATTTGAGTCATTCCTCCTCTGCTTTCCTTATCAAAAATTACTTGCCTATCTTCATCTTTTTATAATGATCATAAGAAAATGGTGGTGAAATTTGAAGTCCATCCAATATCAACCATTGCCCTAGAAAGTGTTAATCCCTATGATTTATGGATAGTTAATCCCCAAGCCAAATGTAAGGGCAATTGTTGTGTGACCCCTCTTTGTATTAGAGAAATGGGAATTAATTTTGGAGCTCTATCTTCAAATGACATTCTAGAGTAATTGTCATTTTCAACCATAAAACACGTTGGTGGATTTGGTGGGACATTTCTAGGTTTGTATATGATATTTAAAATGTATCCTAGAGATCCATTGACAAGTTCCACTTCAATCCATAAATTATATGTTAACATGACCTTGCATCCTCAGCAAGTAATAATTAAATATCTAGGTCATCATTTTCATCTTCCCCTGGATTAGTACTTCCTTCTTTTGATGCAATGCTACGGGCAACTAGCCTTTTTAGTGAATGTAATTTCTTTCTATTATGGTTATGAACATTATCATTTGTTGCAAATAGATGAATATTATTATCAAATTCCTCCTTAACATTTTGAGGCAATGAAACATATTTCCTTGTCATTAATAATTTCCAATCATCTATAGTTGAAGTTGCATCACGTATATTAGTGAGTAATTGGTGAAACCTTTGTTGGTCTTCACTTTCACCTTCTTGTCTAAACACTTTATCCAAAGTAACAATATTCTTAAACTCCTCCCACAATAAATTTGCATGAACATTACTGTCATAAGGTGGTTTGTCACTAATAGGAGGTAGTTATCCCAAATCTCCTACTAAAATAATCTATTTTCCTCAAAAAATCATGATTGAACTTTATGGAAAAGCTTGACATAATCTTGAATCTATATTTTGTAACAAATTTTGACCAATAAAACTCATTTCATCAATTAATATGTATCTAATATGTTGAATTTCTTCTTGTAATGTTGTAAGCCTTGTGCCTTGTAAGTCAAAAAAAACTGTAAGAGGAATTCTTAGAGTTGAATGAATTGTTGATGCACCAATGTTAGAAGCTGCAATTCCAGTTGGTGCTAATAATAATAAGGGAGAACATTATGGTGTTCATGCATCATAAAGAGCTTGACGAATGACTTGAATTAGATATTATTTCCCTATTCTATCTATTCCTTGAATTATCATACATAATAGAATGATATGTTCAACTTGATTATAATGTGTCATAATAATATCAAGTGCTTTCTTTTGCTTAGCACCTAAAGTTTCATATGATATACTCATCATCATATCTTCAAGTATATGTAAATCATTTTTTTCATAGCATTGATAAAATGTATTGCATATTTGTGTATTCTTCTCCTTGATATTTTGCACTCAATGGATTTTGTCTATCAATATCTCTTCTTCCCAACATATCTATTTTTGTTAGATTCATCATTTGTCCACCATGTAGTCTTGATATTATCTCCCACTCATGTTTAATTATATTTTTATTATTTGGTAATTCATTTTCATCTTTAGAATCATCATAAGTTTCAACATTATTTTTAGATTCATTTTCAATAGTTCACCTATCCACATGCCATGGATTATAATTAAGGGACTCCCAATTGGATACAATTATAGTATCATCTATTCCAATATCTCTTTCTATATTACGAAATGGTTTTCATAATAATAACTCTGACCAACAAAAATCAACCCATTTTTGTGAGTTTCATGAACCAATATTTGTAAATCTTGGAAACACTCTTGCAATAGTTGCCATTGTCCTTGCTTGCCATTTATTATCTCATTTTCTTCTAGAGTTATAAGTCCAAGATCTAGCTACATCTATTAGTGTGACACTTTCCATTGCATATGGTCTATCCATATATCCTTCAATGAAAAGTTTTAGGTGAGCTTCATCATAATTTTATTCATTCTTTATCACTAGCTTGAACACCTCTCTTGAAACATTTAATATAACAAATACTCTACTACTTTCTACTAATGGCAACTCTAATAACATATGACATGTTTCTTGTGCACTAATGTCTGTTTCAATTTGGGTTTTGGTTAGTAGTATCTTATATGCCTTTGATGCTGCTTCATTTTGATTTTCAATAATTGCAAGTCTTACCAAAATTTAATGATATGTCTTAGAACTCTTTTATGCTTTTGCTGCATACTTTGCAATATAATTCATTACAACAAGTCTTGAAAGAACAAGTTGCCAATCTACATTTGCTCTCTAGAACTGAAGTATGGTATGATTATGTGTGTTTACTCGATCATCATTTCTTCCTAGTTCATATATTTTATCTCCTATTATTGAATCTTCAAATAATCTTGATCCATCTAGATATTATGGCCATGGTGCATTGTACCTAAAAAAAATAAAAAATTTATTAGCTTGTACACTATTTTTTCATTTCTTAGTAAAAAACATATGAATCTATATAATTATCTTACCTACAAACCATTTTCACACTTTTTTTATGAAGGCAAGCACCCTCTTTGCATATTGTATGGTGTTGAACACAATTGAGCAACTCTTCATAATCACATTGAAAGTCTACTTGGTTTAGTTGTGTATTTCGAAGGAATGGATGTTGTGTAAAATTTTGCAGGACTTATTATTGAAGATATAACATATTTTATTAAGTAAAATACAAAAATAAGCATAATATATGTTGAATACCTATAGAATAATTGGTATCATACCTGTATGTTTCATTGATGAGGATCTCCCCTTGGATTCCATGAATATATAATAGAATCAAAATATTTTTTATCCTAATTTTATCATGATTTCTCCAATTAAGGATTTCTATGTTACGTGCTCCCTTTAACCATATGAATCCATGCACATGTGGTGATCCTCTATGTTTCCATTCATATCTTGACCAAAAATCTTTTACTTTCATTCCCTTTAGTAGTACTTCCTTTCCAAACATTGTATACCTTAGATGCATATAATATGCAACAATGTGTGGGTAGTCAATAATATTTTTTCATTGCCATTTTTTTGCTTCCTATGGATTAGATGGTTTTGATACTGGCATTAATGCATGTAGCTCAGGCCAATACATATCTACTACACTCAAAGTAAAGAAAATTGTTCGTGTTCCAATTTGATGCAAGAGATCACTTAATTCAGCTCAACATTTTGCCCAATAAGATCTTGTACCCCTTAGAGTTGTACAAAAATGCATCAAGTCATCCACTTGATGTGAGTGAGGGACATTTTCTATATGTTCTTGTAACTCATTGATTGTGATTGGCATATCTTTCAAGGTCTTGTTGGCAAATATTGCTGATGAATTTTGTGCATGATGTCACATGATCATATTCATCATATAATACCTAAATCGTGGGTATCGTCCAAAGTGATGATCTATATATCAAAGTAAATGCTTAACAAATTCATGAAGATAGACTCTTCTCAATCTTGGTTCGATCCAATCACATTGTCCATCTGAAAATAGTGTTGGAAAAGCCATATCAAGTAATCCTTCTATGACATACTCATTCACTAGAGATGTTCCAATTCCTGGCCAATCAATTAGTGATCGAGGATCTACATTTGGGTTATTTATCCATGCATGAATTAATTCCATCTCTCTTCGTGCATTTTTTTGGTTTAGAACCCATTGATGTAGTATGATTGATAATATTTTCTTGATCCATCTCCATTATTGGACCTGCAAATACATATTCATTTGCATCCGAATCAAATTCCATATGAACTAAGTTTAGCTAATCAAAGATGTTATCATTTGAATTAGATGTAAGCTCACCAAGTGCATTTTCATCAATTTGAACATCTCTATAGAACTTATTATGATTTATTTTAAATTGAAGTGCTCTGTAAACCCTCTCTTTTATGACTATAAAATCATAACTTGTTCCACTTTGATCCTTCTTGCGAACAATGATAAGAGGTAAATCTTTAATGTGATGTGGTAAGATTTTTTCTATTTCTCTTATGACTTGGCAAAACTTATGGTATGCCATTATATTTAAATTGACCTCTAGTTTCATGTGTAACTTGAAGAATGGGATTGATACATGCTATCAACATTTCTTCTATTTTTGTTAGATTAGAAAGTTATAATGGTTGTGGATCGGGATCCATGTTGTTTGATGCTGAAAATTGATGTTCATTCTTTTCTTGTCGACATCAATGACAAATAGGGCCTTTAGGGACCCATGCAACCTTCATTGAAAGATAACTTTCTTGACAAATGTAGCACATACTCAGCATAGAAAGTTTATCTAATCTATTTTGAAACATTACTTGTAACATCATCAAGTCAATCTCATTATTTTGAATAGTGTTGATTGTCCCCCTATCCATTATATTTTTTGTTCTTTTCAATTGTCTTTTTCTTATTATTTGTGATGTGAATTCTTTTTGTAAATTATAATTGCCTGAATCAACATTCATAAGATCCTCTACTCGATTAGTTGGTGTTTGTAGAATGCAATCTATTGTCATAGAATTCATCCAATTAGAATTAAACCCACCATTTTCATGAGATTGAGCTTGCCCTTGATTTGAGTCACATTTACATAGTTGTATTTTTTGTATTTCTCTCCCATTCAACTTGTCTAGGCTCATAGCTCTTTTGTTTTGTCTTCTCACTATATTTTGATTATCGTGTAAAGTTTGTGTATGATGTGCTCTCATCTTATCTGCATGCTATCTCATTTCTTCTTCAATCTCTTTCACTGTCATACCTACCCTATGCTTGACATGTCTTTCTCTATCAAGTTGGTTTCAATGATTTCTTTCTTCTTCTCTTTCTGCATTAGTCATTTGTTCATGTCGTTGTCTCATCTAATTTTGTGCATATTCTCTGTGTTGTATTTTTTTCTCTTAATTTGTAGGACTTGTAGCTTCCTCTCTTTGAGCATTATTCCTTTGTTCACATCATTGTCTCATATAATTCTAAGCATATTCTCTTTCATACTGTCTTCACTGCTCTTCATTCTCAAAAATTTAGTCTTGGATGAGGAATTCTAGGATTGACCAAAGCCAAGCTACTATAAGTATTAAAGTGAGAGATGAACAAATAAGTGTATTAATGTTTGTAGTAAATGAGTAATAATGAAGAATACGTAAAATATATAATTAAATTGCTCATTTAGAAAAGAGATCACAAAATTGAAATTCTATTAAAAAATTCGATATGCATATCTTATTTATAGTTAATAAAAAATCACCTTCAAAAAATTAATAATAGTCACACATTACTATAAATCATTTATAAACCTATTTATAAAATGCCTAATATACAATGCCATATTACTTTGAATTATTTTATAAACCTATTTACAAAATCTCTTATTTAACTAACTTGAATAGAGGATAAGATGTCTGTAACGAAACACCATCTTTTATCCTTTAGTTTGAGAACACAACACATGCAACGAAAAAGTGTAAAGTGAAATGTATGTTTCACTTTGTAAGATCAACATGATTCTTGGAATGGACAAGAAAATGATTGCAAGAGCAATAGCACATAAGTACCAAGACACCGATAGTTCAAATAGAGTAGATTAGGTGAAGAAGTACTTGAGAAAAATAGTTCAGCTACCCTTGGCCTTACCAGATTGTAGCAGCAAGGAAAGGAAAATGCTTTTGGATCAGCAGTTGGGAGTGGAGTCCAACAAAAACAGGGCCGACAGAGCGAATAGCTCTCAAAATTTGCAAGGTTCAAAAAATTGCAGTCTATCCCTTATACGACATTGTCATTTCATTTAACAGTGTTACGTACTAAAAGGAAAACATTTTCTGATTGATGCAGGTGCCCAATAGATAGATTTATCATGTTCTCAAGAAATCTGCATAGAAGAACATCCACCAAGTTCCCAAATAAATTACCTTTCCAATGAAGAGGCTATTTCATCTTAATTGTTTCACCTAATAAAACTGTAGTGTTATCGTTTTGATACAGATGTTGAAACTGACAATACTCAAAATCCTTAACGAAGCACCCAAGAAAGCCAATCAATAATTTCCAAATTAAAAGACTTTTGTAGAAAATTCAAAGCAATGAATGACTACCTATCCAGATGTTGTCAAGGTATTACAATTAGAAATAGTTTCCCAATGTGCTGCACATTACCAAAATATGTTTTCTACAATTTTTGTTACTTACCTCTTTTCCATTTTGTACTGTCACTCCAATATTGAAATGTGTATTTTCTTAAATGTATACTTTATATTTATATCATTAATTTTACGGGATGTGATGATACATAAGACTTAAATTTTCAATATTAAAAAGTTAGTAGTTAGTCTTAAATTTTCAAAATGAAAAAGTTAACATTAACACGGTCACACCACTTCATTCCCCCATTCTACCATTGTAGAGGTCTCAGTGTAATGATAAAATTTAAAGCCTTGATAAAATAAGCTTGTTAATGTGCATTCTACAATGGTAAAATGGGTGGAGAGGGATGGTGTGAGCATGTTAATGTTAACTTTTATTCTTCTACATTAAAATTGACAATCATCTACATGTCAAAAGTTTAAATCTTATTATTATTAATAGAATATAATTTTAAAATAATTTAATAAATACCACATAAAATATTTGTTTAAATTATAATATTTGAAATATAAATCATCTTTTTTTTTAGAAATTAAAACAAAAAAATTAATTTAGTAAAATTTAAATAAATGGAGATAAAAAAATATAAATAATTTTAAATGTAGTAAATTAAATTATAATTATTGTGTAGTGGATATCGGCATTTCTTTAGATAGATTTATTTAAGATATCTATACCAATTAATATAATACATATAGAAAAGGACATTAATTTAATTTAAGTGTGAGGTCATAATGTAGTGGATCTTAAAATACCTTTCATTTGTGCAAAATTTGTGAGCTTACATCTATCATCCAATGACTTGAACATAAATAATTTTGATCATTTTATTATTAAACAATTTGAAGCTTACATTAGAAAAAAATTCAAAGCATTAAAAAAATAAATCCTTAATTCTAATTAACTGAAATGAATTTTGTTAATTAACAAAAAAAAAAAAAATCATTGCAATAGTATATGTCACAACTACTAAAAACAAAGATAGATAAATAAAATTAAAATTAACAACCAAATATCAAAAATAAACCTAACACACACACACATATATATTCAGATTTTCTTATTAAATGAAGAATGTCTGTGCAAGATATGAACCGAGAAGGCTCTGGAAAGTCACACTGTCCATTATCTTTGCCCGTCTCATCATCTTCCATTTCCCTTTTGCAACTGTCAGCCATACCACTTCCCCCCTTTACAAATATTTGATGTTTATTCATTCCCAGCCCTAATTGATTGGCCTAACATATATTAAAGAAGCATGAGATCAATCCCGCATAACTGCTCAGTTATCCAGAAAGCAGTTGAGGAAATGGCAGGGCAAGGAGAAGCAGAGAAGATCATTACAAGCCATGCAGATTCGAAAGGAAGAGACGCTCTCATGCTCCGTTTAGCCGAAAAAAACCATCGCGGGTTTGAATTGAGAAATAAAATTATGAGAAAAAAATTTGCCTACGAAGCAGACTCGGATAATCGAGCTGATAACTTCGTAAATCTTCTTAAAGCCTGTCGAAGGGTTCTCTATTTATTATACCAGCACTATGACGATTATTATGAAGACCTTGACCACTGTTTACGCGATAATCCCGACCCCGACTGTTAAGTTGAATTGCGAAGATGAGGCATGCCATTTGCCCTGCAATAAGGGCCAAATATTTCACAGGGATTCCTTTGAAAGTGCGTGCAGAGAAATTGCTGACATAAAATGATCAAGCTTGTGATTTGGGAGGTGAAATTATTAGAGAAAAAGATGCCTACGAAGAAGATCCCGATAACAATGTTGATAACTTCGCAGTTCAACTTAACATCTTTCAGAAAGTTCTCAAATCATTAGAGGATAACTTTTACATGTACAATTATGACACTGATAAATGTATATGTGAGGATCCAAGTCCTCAATGCAAAAGATACCTTCAGCAATTGGAAAGTGTCGATCATAAAGATTTGATATGGGAATGTTGAGATGTGGCTATCTTCTAGAAGAACTGTGCAGTTGACCAATTTTTCATGATCCGTATAGTTAGTAGTTGAAAACAAAAAAAAATATAAAAAAATCTTACGTTTTAGTGAGTTTGGAAAAAAAATAAGTTTAACCTTTTTTTTGCCTTTTGTACAATTTGTCTGAGATTAGCTAAGATATGGGAGGAGTGGAGAGACAGATGAAGAAAGATAGTACATGTGATCAAGGCTTCCCTGCGATAGAAATAATATCATTGAAAATACTGTGATGTGATTTTAAGGAGTTAATTTCATTATTTTAATATAAGAAAATAATTTTTTGGTAAGAAGCTAAATAAATATTATGTATCTATTTACTTATAGTACGAAGAGCAAGAAATAAAACCTATAAATATATGCAAAAAAAAAAAATCATTTAAGAAAAATCTTTGTTAAAAAATATTTTATGAAAAATTAATATGAGAAATTAAAAAATATATATTAAAATATAATAACTACTCACACAAATATTCTATTGGCTAAACTACAAATCAATATTTAAAAAGAAATACTAAAAAATAATTTAAAATGTAAAAATTCACTCAATTAAAATTCATACAGATATAATGATTATACCATTGAAACATTTATATCAATTTTATCTTCTCAAATTTGAAGTTATATATTATTTTATTTTAAACATTGTATGAATATCAAAGAATAGGAGTGGGTGGACTGTCAAAAGGAATGTTTTAGTATGCTAAATTTAAACAACAAATTGTAATGGTACTAGTGCAAAATTGGGTTGAAAGCCAAACAATAATAGGGAGTAAGATGATAAACACAAGTTTTTACTAATAGTCAAAATATTCAACCATAATTTGATTTTCTTTCTGTACCATTTATAAGGCAATGAAAAAGAAAGAGGAAGGCAAACCCTTTATATCATCCATCAAAGTTTTAATGAACAAACTTTACAACCACCACCTTGCCTTAAACCCACTACTTCTTGTCAACCCAGCTACTGTTACTTTGTGGTGACTAATTAGGGAAGTTTGTGCATACTTCACAAGTACTATTTTATTGGAAATTTTAGGACAACATGTTGTAATTAATTATAATTCTAAAGCAGTAATTTTTTTTATAAAAATAGCTCAGGGTTTAGGGATTTCATAATGTGTGATGCAAAAAAATGCTTCTTGTGGTGGTATTGAGTTGTAAGGTATTACAAATTGTAATCAAGTTATAATCATTGGATCATAATAGTACTAGACTTGTTGGTTGGTGGATGTAGCGCAGGGTTTAGGCGAACCACAATAAATCTTGGTGTCTTGTGTTCTCTTCTGTGCATTGGTTATATTTGCATGTAATTGTTATTTATGTATGTGGTTAATTCTACTACTATTACTCCCTAAGTCTCCATGTACCCTAGCACTTACTCAAGCTATAAAAAAGCCAAAAAAAAAAAAACTTTGGTTGTGAGGTGAATTTAAGTCTCATTGAGTTTGACATAGACATAAGAAGGAGCAAGCAAATTGCTAGGACAGCTAGTAAATGGCTTGTGAGGTGAATTTAAGTCTCATTGAGTTTGACATAGACATAAGAAGGAGCAAGCAAACTACTAGGACAGCTAGTAAATGGCTCCAAATAGAAAAATTCAAACCCCCCAGCCCCCCCCCCCCCCCCCCCCCAAAATAGGGCTTTAGTTTTGAGTCCACTAAGAGTGAGAAAAAGGCCACCAATAGAGGAAGGCAACACTTTGATACTGGGACAAAGACTGTTCCTAGACTACCTAGCCCCTTACATATCTCAGACACCTTGGAAGGTGTCCCATCTCTGAATAGAAGCAAGGGGGATGGTATCACCTTCCCCATGAAAGATGTTCTGAAAGATGGGGGGAAGAAAGGGAGACATAGCTATGGACAAAGCCAAAGCAAGGCTTGGCTAGAGAGGCTGGAGAATTTGATGACGGATCTTGTGGATAACCATATTGGCATTTACCAAAAAAGTGACACCTTGGCGGAATTCACCACAAATTTTATGCACTCTATCGCCACCACTCTCTATTTTCTATAGGTAGACAAGGATGAGAAAGATATAAGTTAGATAAGTGGGAGGTGACTTCCGGTTGTTTTTTAACCTTTTAAACTTTGGGGTTGGCTCCTATTTCTTTTGCCTGCTTCAAAAACATAGCTTGATTTGGTATATTGAAATTTTTAATCATACCAATAGTCAACATATATTAAAATTATATTAGAATAGCTTGAAGTACATTCAACTTATCAAAAGTGGATTTGTGTGGGCTAATTTATAGTCATTCAAATAACAATTATGTTTTTGAATTATTAAAAAATAGTCAGATCGAAGGCTGACCTTGAAGTACAGTAGACTGGATTGGTAGTCACACCCCTACAATTCAACCTATGCCTTTTCTAGACATCCAACACATTATATGGACCAAGAAAATATCCCAAGCCTTCTACCACCTGTATTCTCTCTCTCCATCTGTCTCTTCACTCTTTCCATCATATCGCCTCACCAACATTCCTAAATCAAATCTATTAAATCGACGACTGTATGATTGACTCTTTCCACAAGATCACGGTGTCTTTGGCATTCAGGGCTGTGATTCTCACATATACATTTACCAGTGGCATTTCCGTAGATATAAAAGTTGTCCTGTAATTATTTTAGAACTTTCTTAAAGATATTAAGTTGCAATGCAAAGTTGTCAATTCTGTTATCGGAATCTTCTTCGTAGGTAGCTTTTTCTCTAATAATTTCACTTCTCAAATCACAAGCCTGATCATTTATGTCTGCAATTTCTTTGCACGCACCTTCAAAGCAATCCCTGTGAAATATGTGTCCCTTATTGCAGGGAAAATGGCATGCCTCATTTGCAATTTCTAAACGATGAGATCGACACATGGCAAATTTAATTTTTTCCTTCAAATGAATTTTTTGTTATATTTAAAACAGGTAGGGCTTGTACCACTCTTGAAGCCTTTCTCAACATCTAGTGTCTCTCCCCTCTCTCTTTCATATCATTTAACCAGCATTCCAAAATCATTTTTTTCACAGCATCCAAATTATCAAAGACCATGTCAAGCACGGGGCAGGATAATCCGTAGTCAGGGTCGGAATTGTCGCATAAACAGTGATCATGGTCTTCATAATAAATAGAGAACCCTATGACAGGCTTAAAGATGATATGCGAAGTTATCCGGGTCTACTTTATAAGAAAAATTTTCTCTCATAATTTCATTTCTCAATTCACAGCCACGATGGCTTATGTCGGCTAAACGGAGCATGAGAGCATCTCTTCCATTCGAATCTGCATGGTTCGTAATGATCTTCTCAACTGCTTTCTGGATTTGATACTTCAGATAACCGAGCAGCCATGCGGGATGGATGTCATACTTCTTTAATATATGTTAGGCCAATCAATTAGGGATAGGAATGAATACACATCAAACATTAGAAAAGGCAGGAACTGGTATGGCTGATAGTTGGAAAGGGGAAATGGAAGATGATGAGACGGGCAAAGATAACGGCCAGTGTGACTTTCGAGAGCCTTCTGGGTGTAGGATTCAAACAACAGCAGCAACACAATAAAAATAATAATAATAATATTCAAAACAAGGAAGGCTCTATTTTACTGCAGAGAAAAAAACTGATATATTATTCCAACTACAAATTGCTATTCAGCCAATACATTTATTCAAATAAAAATTGTTAAACTAATCCCTAACACATAGATCAAAATATAGATCAGGAGTTCTGACTGTAGTTTTAGCATTATTCCATGCCTATGATTAAGGATGGGAGAAGAAGTAACTAAGACTAAACTAAAATGCATTCAAAAATATCATCTAATGCATGCCATATGTACAGCATGCTTCTTGTTTAAACTACTCCTAAACTGAAGTATTCTAAAAATTATTTATAGAATGGTGGAAATGGAGCAGTGGAGCTGGAGTTTGAAGTGGAGTCAATTAGTGCTGAAGTTGCATGCTTATTTCAGTTTTACCGAACATCAACATTAATCTTCATACTCCCCCTTGATGCTGAGAGGACTAACAATTCGATCTCTGAGTACCAAAAATTGATCTTTTGCAACTGCCTTTGTGAAGATGTCTGCGATTTGCTCCTTTGTGCTGATGTACTTCAACTCAACCGCTTTATTTTGTAGCAAATCTCTGATGAAATGTTGTTTCAGATCAAAGTGTTTGGTCCTGCTGTGATGAACCGGATTCTTGGCCAATTTAATGGCACTTATGTTGTCACAAAAAATCACAATAGGCTGAACCTGTATCTCTCCAATTTCTTCAAGAAGCTTTCTAATCCATAAAGCTTGTGTGCCAGCTGAAGTGACCGCAACATATTCCGCTTCTGTAGAAGAAAGAGCAACCATACTTTGCTTCTTTGAACTCCATGTAATTAAACCAGAACCCAAAGAAAAACAATTACCAGATGTAGATTTTCGGTCATCCAAACAACCTCCCCAATCTGAATCACTAAAGCCAACAAGCTCAAACTTATTAGAAGAATAGTGAATGCCAAAATCTACCGTGCTTTTCACATACCTCAAAATTCTCTTGGCTGCCTTCATATGTTCCTCTGATGGATTTGTCATATACCTTGAAACCAATGAAATTGAATAAGCAATATTAGGCCTTGTGTGAGTTAAAAACATCAAACTCCCCACAATGCTTCTGTATAATGTCTCATCAACAATTTTAGCACCATCATCTCTACATAATGTAACTCCATGAGCAATTGGAGTGGAAAGAGGTTTACAATCAGCCATATCAAATTTTTTCAACATATCTTTTGCATACTTTTCTTGACAAATAAAAATTTCATTTTTACTTTGATAAACCTCCATGCCAAGAAAGTACTTCATGAGACCTAAATCTTTCATCTCAAACTCATTCATCATAGCAACTTTAAATTCATCTTTCATCTTTGAACTACTACCCATATAGAACAAATCATCAACATACAAACTCACAATGAGAATATCATTACCTTCTTGTTTGTAGTAAAGGGTAGGTTCACTCTTACTTCTTTGAAAGCCATTCTGCTAAAAATATCCATCAATTCTTGCATACCATGCACATGGTGCTTGCTTGAGGCCATACAAAGCCTTCTTCAACTTGTAGACATAATCTTCTTTGCCTTGAATCTCAAAACCTTGTGGTTGTCCCACATATACCTCTTCTTCTAAGTACCCATTCAAGAAAGCACTTTTCACATCCATGTGATGAATACTCCATTTCTTTTGAGCTGCAAGAGAGATTAGCATCCTAATAGTTTCTTGTTTTGCTACTGGTGCAAAAGTTTCTTCATAATCAATGCCATAACTTTGAGTGAAACCTTTAGCAACCAATCTTGCCTTGTGTCTTTCAACACTCCCATCACTATTATAGTTGGTCTTATAGACCCATTTTGTGCCAATCTTCTTCTTCTTATGTGGAAGATCTACAAGCTCCCATGTTTCATTCCTATCAATGGAATCCATCTCTTCATTCATTGCTTGCATCCAAACCTCATTAGCACATGCATCTTCAAAACATGATGGCTCAAAATCAGCTTTAGCAAGTAATGCAAAATTTATTGTCTCACCTATTGGATCTTTTTCATGTGCTTGATTTTGACACCTCTCATAAATATCACTCAATCTTCTTACCTTCCTTGGAGGACTTGAGGATGGACTTGCTCTTGGGATTGGTGAGGGGTTTCTTGGTGGGCTTGGTGATCTTGAAATAGAACCATTAGCTGGCTTCTCATTATCATTATCAGCAATATCATCATCATCCAAAACTAATTTTGGCTTTCCAACATGTTGTTTTTGATGACTATAAACTCCCCCTTCATCAAAAATCACATCTCTTGAAACAACAATCTTATTAGTAATAGGATTGAATAATCTATAAGCTTTGCTTTCCTCACTATAGCCCACAAAAATACATGATTCACTTTTAGCATCTAGCTTTTGCCTATTTTGATCAGTGATGTGAACATATGCCAAACAACCAAAAACTTTAAAATGATTTACATTAGGCTTTTTCTCATACCATGCTTCATATGGATTCATCTTGTGGAGGGCACTTGTAGGACTCCTGTTGAGAATATATACGGCTGTAGCAACTGAATCAGCCCAATAAGAATTGTTCAAACCCTTGGTTTGTAACATGCTCCTTGCCATTTCTACCACAGTACGATTCTTCCTTTCAGCCACTCCATTTTGTTGGGGTGTGTATGTAGTTGTGAGTTGTCTTTTGATGCCATTCATCTCACAAAAATTTTGAAAATTGTTTGAGAAAAATTCTCCTCCTCGATCTGTTCTCAAACATCTTATTGTGTTCCCTTTCTCATTCTCTACACGAGCTTTAAATTTCTTGAATGTATCAAAGGCTTCATCTTTAGTCTTCAAAAAATATACCCAACACATGCGTGAGTAATCATGAATAAAAGTAATGAAATATGACGACTTACCCAAACTTTGTGTTTGCATTGGACCACAAATATCTGAATGAATAAGTTGAAGTGGGTATTGGGCCCGCCATGCATTGCCTTTTGGAAATGATTCCCTTGAATGTTTCCCTTTTGCACACCCTTCACAAATCTGTTTATGCTCTTCAACCTTAGGCAATCCAAGAACTAATGCATTTGATGTTAGATTCTTCAAACTATTGAAATTTAAATGGCCATACCTGAGATGCCACAACCAACTTTTATCCTCATAAGCCATATTGACAAGCTGATTATCATTTTGACCAAACTTCAAAGGAAACATCCTATTCTTTGTCATAGGAACAACTGTAATCACTTTATTTTTTTGATTCTTATCATAGATATTACAGTGCATGTTCTCAAATACCACTCTATAATTCTTCTCACATAGTTGCCCAACACTCAATAAATTATGCTTTAACTTGGGAGTATAATAAATATCTTGAACACTTTTCATACCTTCCTTTGTCTGAACATCCATGGCTCCTTTGGCTGCAACATCCACAGTATTGTTATTACCAAGGGTAATATTGGATCTGTAACTATAATCAAGCTTTGAAAATATTTCTCTGTTGCCAGACATATGGTTAGAGCATCCAGAATCCAAATACCAAACATCATTCACAATACTTTCACCTTTCCCATAACACAAAAATAAATTATCTGAGGAAGGATCCTCATATTGTTGGGCATAATTTGCACTATTGTTACCTGATTTCAGTCTACACTCTCTCTCAAAATGTCCATACTTATTGCAGTGATAGCATTGGATGTTCCTTTTATCAAATCTACCTCTACCTCTGCCTCCTTGAGCACCTCCTCTTCCTCTAGATCCTCTTGAAAAATTCTGATTTTGGCCCCTTCCCGAGCTTTTGTTGTTGTTACTACTGCTGCTAGCACCATCGTTCTTTGAAATTTGCAATTGGGAAGCAAAAGCCTTCTCATTAACACTGATAGATGTGTCCCTTATTATATCCTCATGTGATATAAGAGGTCCAACCAATTCATCATACTCCATGGTAGCTAAATTTTTGCTTTCTTCTATGGCAATTACTACAATATTCCATCTTGGGGTTAGAGATCTCAATACTTTTTGTATTATTTGCTCTTGAGCAATAGATTCACCCAAAGTGGCCATTTTATGAGTCACATCTTTCACTCTCACATAGAAATCTCCCACACTCTCTGTCTCCTTCATCTTCAAGTTCTCATATTCTCTTTTCAAGGTTTGTAGCTTCACAACCTTGATATGATCATTGCCATGGTAAGCATCTTTTAGAGTCTTCTAGGCCTCTTTTGCTATCTGTGCATCAGCAATTCGAGGAAACAAGCTCCTATCAAGAGCCATCTGAATGTGAAACAATGCCATTGCATTCTTCTTCTCAACTTCTTTCTTCAATGTCCTATCATTAGGTTGGAGAGTATTCCAATCTGTAGGCTCTTCATATCTAGATTCAACGATCTCCCAAAAATCTTTCCCAATCAAAAAGTCTTCATCTTGATTGACCAATATTGGTAATCAACACCATCAAACTCTAGGATTTGCAAATTGTGAGCCATGCTGCTGTCTTCCAAACACCTTCAGCTCTGATACCAAATGTAGGATTCAAACAACAGCAGCAACACAATAAAAAATAATAATAATAATATTCAAAACAAGGAAGGCTCTGTTTTACTGCAGAGAAAAAAACTGATATATTATTCCAACTACAAATTGCTATTTAGCCAATACATTTATTCAAATAAAAATTGTTAAAACTAATCCCTAACACATAGATCAAAATATAGATCAGGAGTTCTGACTGTAGTTTTAGCATTATTCCATGCCTATGATTAAGGATGGGAGAAGAAGTAACTAAGACTAAACTAAAATGCATTCAAAAATATCATCTAATGCATGCCATATGTATAGCGTGCTTCTTGTTTAAACTACTCCTAAACTGAAGTATTCTAAAAATTATTTATAGAATGGTGGAAATGGAGCAGTGGAGCTGGAGTTTGAAGTGGAGTCAATTAGTGCTGAAGTTGCATGCTTATTTCAGTTTTACCGAATAGCAACATTAATCTTCACTGGGTTCATTTAATATTTCCTTGGGAAAAGAGCAGCCATGTTTGCTCTAATAAGAAAATCAGAATTGATATATATATATATATATATATATATATATATATATATATATATATATATATATATATATATATAAGTTAAGTTTAATCTTTTGGTACATGAAATATCTATCTACATATGGTCATGGTCATTCTTCCGGGATGGTCCTACTGTTAGTCCCTGCCGTAGGGCAGGAGGTCACTAACTGTAGTTTTGGCATGCCCTTTTCATATTAATTTACTTATGAGAATCATAACAACAATAATTTATTCTATGGTTTGTGCTGATTTTCCTATTAAACTGTAATGCTTTCTTTTTGTCGATTGGATATGGACTTTTTCCCTAGTAGTCTTATTCATTTTAGATGAAGAAATCGGGAAGGAAAAAACTAAGAATTGCAGAAAACATTGACAACTAACACTCTATAAACATTCCACTGATTCTACATGTTCCATAGCCTATGAATGTGGCAATGCCCAAGGAAAATATGATTAAAAATTATCTTCAAGAGCATTCTGTTGCTTGCTACATATTTTCCTTATTGTTTGCAATCTCTTCACGTTTCAAATTTTTAGATCTTTTCCATTTACAAATGGTTCGTACTACAGTAAGCCACTTCTCTTTCAAGCATACACATTTTTTTTCCTTGGAAGAATTTTAATATGTCCTAAATCTTATTTTGACGTAAGTTTATATATTTTTTCATTACTCGCATTCATAGACTTCTTAAATGTGAAATGAAGATTCTACATCAATTTCGTTTCACGTCTACTCCAAGTTTTCAATTCATTTTCCTTCTTGAAGATACTACTTATCAATCTCTTCAGAAAGTCAATTTTGATTGTTGGTTTTGTGTTTTTTTACATTAGCTAGTTTCGAAGGAACCAACTATTTAAGACTGGGGCCAACCTTAATGTTATGAAATTAAGAATCATCATTTTTTTCCTATGAAGAGGATTCCTTCTTTGTTTTTTATTTTTACTTTTTATCATCGAGTTATGAACATAGCTAGCATTCCTTATTTCATAGCTCTCCCCACTTTTTTAAATTCTTCATAGATTCAAGGTATGAGAAATTTTAATCTTTAATTGATCCTCAAAATGTAATTGCAGTTGTTCATAATCTTGTTAATTATCTATATGCATAGAAGAAAATTTTAATTATTTCCTTCCCTATGATACTTTTTGGCTATGATCTGAGCATTGAACTTTAACTGGTAGGGCACTTCTCTATCCGACTAGTCTTCCCTTGATCAATTGCACAACTAGTCTAGTGTTATCTGTGATCCCTCTACTCACTTTTTCCATGCCCTCAATTTATCTAATATGGCTTTTAGAAGTCACGATTTCACTTGTGAAGGAGAATTCAGGTACATTCCTTCAATGCCTTCCCTTCCTCTTTTAGTGCCCTTGATCCCAACTCAATCAAAAAGTTTTCCAAAAACTTGTGACCTTAAAGAAACCCTAAAATTTGGTATGTGGATTTCTTCCATTGATATTATGATACTTTCTTGTTCTAGATTGGGTAGATGAATTATTTTTCTAGTTCATATGAATTATTTTACAATTTTTAGCCCATACATATGACTTATTATCATAATTAAGACATGAAGCATAAACCTAAAAAAGTATTAACATAAGTATAGATTTTCAACTATCCCAAATTAATTTAAACAATTTCTAAATTTTATTAGATAATTTTTTATTAAAATACTTTCCATAACCAATGAAAATGAATTATAAAAAAAGAAGAATAGTGATCAACCACAATTTTCCTTCATCATAAATGTGGTCTAGAATCTTATTGAGTCCTCATCTTTTATTTTTTCCACAAAATTATAGAGGCATACACTTATCGCACTGAGGAACTCACAAATGATATTTTAAAATTAATATTTAATATCTTTGAAGATAAGCAATGTTGAAATATTTAATGCAGTAGGTTTTCCCCTAGAGCCAAATACCCACCTACCACCTGACGGCCTACAACAATGAAAAACATTGAACACACTAGGTGAGTTCAAATTTGAAAAGAGAGGGAAAATATTTTTGCCAAGAGATAAAAGGAATGAATTTGATTCATTCAATCAAGAGAAGAGACCAGAGAAGGATTATTTATAGAACAGAAAAGAGAAATCGATCAATAGATCAAGATGGAGTTCAGAAGGAAAGAGGGTATTAGCTTTGTGTTAGTAGTTGCACATGTTGGATCATTTTTCATTTTGTAAGTTTGTATTGATTTGACCTATGAAGTAGTGATTGCTCTGGGTGTTGTATTTAGCCATTAGAGCTGTAATTTTAAAATTTAAAATTTTATCAATTTAAATATTTTTGAATTTTCTGGTTGAAGCCAAATGCTCCCAGATTTTGTAATAGTTTTATCATATTTGAATAGAAAGAAAGCATACTGAAATGTGTTGTTCCCTACTTCTATTTAGCATTGCATAGTTTTTGCATTTGAGAAGTTCATAGTTGAAAGCTTCATCCTTTGGTTCTCTGCATTTTAATGGTAGACATATTCAAGTTATAAGTTTGGTCTATAGCTCACTCACTTTAGTCTTTGACTAAGCTCTCTCTCTACTATTATTACCAAGCTCACTCGACATCCTCTTTTGTCGAGCATCACCTTGCAATGGTGACTGAGCTCACTCAACATCTTCACTGCCAAGCTCACTCAGAATACACTATTGTAGAGTCACCTTTGTGTGCTGAGTTCACTTGGCTTCCTCTTGTGCCAAGATTACTCAACACCCACTACTTCTCACTCAGTATCCATTGGTGCCAAGAAAAGCTCACTTGACATGTTCTTCTACTGAGAAATTTTTTAGGGTTGTGATATATTTTTCGCATGGTATTAAAGCTTTGAGGCCTCACATCTATAGTGAGTTAGGTCATTTGTCTTTCTAGGATATTTGACATGGTAGAAGATGCAAGAAATATATGGCAGTAGCCACCATCCTTTAATGGAGAAAATTATGATACATGGGCAAAGACAATGAAAACCATAATGGTAGCTAATGACTTGTGCGAGTTTGTGGTCAATGGGTTCAATGATGTAACAAATGCAACTCAGTATGCTACTATTACCAACAAGAAAAAGACTTAGCTAAAGGATTCAAGGAGAAGGGCATCAAAGGCATTAAGTCTGATTGAGGCAGCAATGATAGAAATAGTTTTTTCCAAGATTGCAACAGCAAATTATGCAAAGGAAGCATGGGACATCCTTGAGATAAACTTTAAGAGGACTGATAAGATTAGAGTAGTAAAGTTATAGATGATTAGAAGAGAGTTTGAGAACCTTCAGATGAGGGACAATGAACCTATTGTAGAGTTTAGCTCATGAATCTCCACTTTGATAAACTAGCTTAAATCAAATGGGGAAGATTATGATGAGAAAAGGATTGTGGAAAAGATATTGAGGAGTTTACCTCAGAATTATGAAAACATTGTGATGACCATAGAGGAAGCAAAGGACCTCACCACATTGACCATGCATGAGTTAAAGGGAACTCTTCAAAGCCATGAGCATTAGATAAAAAAATCAGCAACTACTTCCCAAGAGCAATTTTTCAAGGCTCAAGAGAATTCAAGAGGCAGGGGGAAAGGAAGAAATGGCTCTGGTAGAGTTTCAAGAAATAGAGATCATAGAAGGAGTGGTCAAAGGAATATTGGTCTAGAAAGCTTAGGACAAGCAAGAAACCAAATAGGAGCAAGTGCCTCTCAAAATAACTCTAAATGAGGTAAGAAGAATTACAACTCCAATAAGAACAATGTTGAATGCTACTACTATCATAAGTATAAGCATTATGCAAGTGAATGATGGAAGAAGCAATGTGATCAATCAAAGAAAAATGTTAATGTGATCGATGTGAACATCAAAAATGCAAACAATCCAACATCCTTCATCATGTGTAACATAGGTGAAGAAAGAAGCCTTGAGGTATGGTACCTAGACAGTGGTTGTAGCAACGACATGAGTGATAATAAAAGTTTATTCTCTTTCATTGATAAGACTTTTAAGTCTGAAATTAAGATGGGAAATAATGGAACCATTCCCATAGTGGGCAAATGATCTATGATGGTCCACACCAAGCAAGGTGAGAAGAAAGAAATACAGAATGTGTATTTTTCCCCTTATATGATGCACAACTTAATGAGTGTTGGACAACTCATTCAAAATAGATACAAGGTGCTGATGGAAAATGACAAATGTGTCAATCATGAGAAAGATGAAAGTAATAGATTACTTGCAAGAATCCAAATGATAAAGAACTAGATGTTCCCATTGAAGATAGAGACATGTTTCTCTTCTCAAGTTAGTGCTACACTTCGTAAGCATGCATGCATAGTAGTACATTAGCAATCAGCTCTTAGTAGTGTGATTGAGAACCCCTCCAAGATTTCGCATCTCATATATGGAAATATTTGGTTTGCTGATTTAAATTTTTTGTGTAAGAAAAGAATGGTAGATGGTTTTCTAAGCATTGTAGATTCATACAACAAGTGTGATTCTTGCATATTGGGTAAGCAACATAGGCTTCACTTTAATTCTAAAAGTTTTAAAAGGGCTAGAGCACAACTAGAATTCATGCATTCTGATTTGGTAGGCGCTATGCAAACTACTTCTATTAGTGGGAATCCTTATTTTATGACATTCATAGATGATTTTAGTCATAGGATGTGGGTGTATTTTTTGAAGAACAAATCTGAAGTATTTGATAAATTTGTTGAATTTAAAGCCCTAGCTGAAAATGAATGTGGACATTATGCTAAGCTCCTTAGATCAGATAGAGGAGGGGAGTATATCTCCAATGTGTCTGTAAATTTTTTCAAGAAAAATGTCATAAGAAAAGAGCTTACAAATAGCTATACTCCATAGCAAAATGGAGTGGCTAGGATGAAGAATAGGACCATTGTTGAAATGGCTAGAATGATGATGAAATAAAAGGGACTCCCAACCAAATATTAGGGAGAAGCTATAGCAATAGTAGTATATTTGATCAATAGTTGTCCTACAAAGTCAGTTCATGAAAAGATTCCTCTTGAGGCTTGCTCAAGGAATAGATGGACAGTTGAACATTTGAGAGTGTTATGATGTGTAGCATATGCACATGTGCCTAAGGAAAAAAGGCAAAAGCTGGGTGACAAATTTGTGGAGTGCATCTTCATAGGGTACAACTCAGAATCAAAAGCCTATACGCTATATAATCCAATTGCCAAGAAGATCATCATTTTAAGAGATGCGGAGTTTCTTGAAAATTAGTCATGGGATGGCTTTGTAAATCAATCCTCAAGAACTTCAAGTATCTACTATTGAAGAGGAAGAAGATGACATTAGTGATTAGCAAGAAGATGGAGTAGCTAACATGGATTGCAGACCAAGGTAAAAAGGGAAGAAACCCTTATCATGTTGAGCAACAACTCTAAGCACATCAAGATGGCACATCATGTGAAGTTTTCCTTCTTGAAGGATGTATTAAAAGAAGAATTTTATGTGGAGTAGCCACCTATTTATGAAGTTCTAGATGAAGAAAAAAAAGTGTATAGATTGAAGAGAGCTCTTGATGAGCTCAAGCAAGCTCCAAGGGCATTGTACAATAGGATTGACTCATATTTGATTACCATTGGCTTTAGAAAAAGTGATGGTGAGTCCACACATTACATCAAGGTAGAAAATGGTAATATGTTGATTGCTATCTTGTATTGAAATGACAAGCTAGGTCTCTTGAAGTACTTTTTAGGCAGATAAGTAAAACAAATGCATGATGGTACCTTCATCTCTCAAGAAAAATATGCAAGGTAGATCTTAGATAGATTCAAAATGTAGAACAATAAGACAGCCCCAATACCAATAGTAATAGGTCTAAAGTTGAGCAAGGAAGATTGCAGCAAAAATGTGAATCCAACACTATACAAGAGCATGCTTGGAAGTTTGATATATTTGATTGCAACTTAGCCAGACATAATGCATGCAGTGAGTTTGATTTTTAGATTAATGCAAACACTAGAGGATTCCCATTGGAAAGTAAGAAAGAGAATCCTAAGGTATGTCAATGATACCAAGGGATTTGAGATTTTTTATATTGTAGAAAATTATTTCAAGTTGGTTGGTTACATAGATAGTGGTTGGGCAGGAAATTTAGGTGATAGGAAGAGCACTTTCAGATACATGTTCCATATGGGATCAGGTGCAATTTCATGGGCATCCAAGAAGAAACCTATTGTTTCTTAATCTATAGAAAAGTTTGAATACATAACAGTGAATGCAAAAGGATGCCAAGATATTTGGTTAAGGAGAATCTTGACAGATTTGAATGAAAGACAAGAGAATGAAACCACAATTTACTATGACAATATCTCATCAATTGCAATGTCTAAGAATCTAGTCTTCCATGGGAGAAGCAAGCATATAGAGATCAGATATCTTCATTAGAGAATTGGTGGAGAATGGAGATATCAAAATAAGATTTTACAAGTCTGTGTAGTAGCTAGCACACATATTCAATAAGCCTTTTAGGCATTGAAACTTTTGGGAAAGTAAGAGAGTGTCTTGGTGTAGTTGATTTGGATCAGAAGTGATCCTTTCTTTGTTTAGCTTGGGATAATGTGGGATTGTTGAAATATTTAATGTAGTAGGTTTACCCATGGAGCCAAATTCCCTCCTAACTAATAGCCTACAAAAGTTAGAAACATTGAATATGGTGGGTGAGTTCAAATATGAAAAGAGAGGGAAACTATTTTTTCCAAGAGACAAAAGGAATGAATCTAATTCATTCTATCAATAGAAGAGAGAAGAAGAAGGATCAATTGGAAAGCAGAAAAGAGAAGATGGTCAACAAATCAACATAGAGTTTAGAAGACAAAAGCGTTTTAGTTTTGTGCCAATAGTTGCACGTGCTGGATCTTTTTTCATTTTGTACATTTCTATTGATTTGACCTATGAAGTAGTGATTTCTCTAGGTGTTGTTGTATGCAACCATTAGAGTGATAAGTTTAAAATTGAAAGTTTTATTAGTTTGAAGCTTTTAGGATTTTTTGGTTGAAGCTGAATGCTCCTAGATTTTGTCATAGTTTTGTCATATTTGAATAGAAATCAAGCAAGCAACCATACTAAAATGTGTTGTTCCCTACTTCTATTCATCATTGCATAGTTTTTGCATTTGAGAAGTTCATAGTTGAAAGCTTCATCCTTCGGCTCTCTATATTTTAGTGGTATAAATATTCAAGTTATAAGTTTGATCTATTGGTCACTCAATTTAGTCTTTTATCGAGCTCTCTCTCCTTTTATTCTTGATCTCACTTTGCATCCTCTTTTGCTAAGTATCACCTTGCAATGGTGACCAAGCTCATTTGACATCTTCATTGCCAAGCTCACTTGGCATACACTATTGCTGAGTTGCCCTTCTGTGCCAAGTTGACTCAGCTTTCTCTTGTGCCAAGCTTACTTGGCATCCACTACCTATCACTTGACATCCATTTGTGTCTAGAAAAACTATGACTCGACACATTCTTGTGTTAAGAAAATTTTTAGGGTTGTGATTTATTTTTCACCACCAATTACTATGAATCATGATTTTTGGGGCTCCTTAGTCTGAACTACTACAAGGTGCCTGAGAAAGTAAGAGGTGGATTGGGAATCTATATAGGCCACAGTTTTATTATAGTAATATATAATGATAACAATGGTGGGCTTGAAATCAAGGCCAAAGCAGGCAAGTAGGTGGGCTTGAAGACTCATCACAACTCCTTTGTAGCTTTCACCATTGATTCCATTAAGACGTAGACAAATGGATGCATTCACATGATAGATAGGAAATCCCAACATGCATCACTACCATACGTTTCCTTCTTCACAAAAAAAATAGTGATAGAAGCGCCTCACGAGTTTGTGGATGAGTAGTAGCCTATACAATATATTTCTCAATGGAAAGTGCAAAGCCTATAATAAAGAAATTAAGATGGCAAGGTGTGAGTAGGAGACCTTTTTGAAGGTGAGACTCAAGAAGCCTTCCTAGATTGTCATTCGGTCATGGAATAATAAACGATGTTACTACATTTTTACCACTCATACATTCTAGTATGAATATATACTAGATGTGAGTTCTTATTAAAAAAAATTTGAGGAAAAACAAGAAAATGTGACAATAGATTTAGTTTCCAAACAATGAATTAAAGTTAATAAACAATCTACTGAGATCAACTTGTCAATTTTTTTTTTGTAAATTAACACTTCATCTACGATATTAATTTTTATACAAACTTGATATTAAAAAAATTAATATAATTCTTTTCATTTATATTTTTCAAATATATTATATATTTGATAGGACAAATTTATTCAACAAATTGTCCTTTATTCTTAGAAACAAATAATTTATATGGAAAGAATTTCATAAAATTATATTTTATTTCAAAATTTCTTCCAAGTAGTAATAAAATCTATAGAAAGAAATTTCAAAATAATTGTGATGAATTTTAGAAATTTGTATTCATTATATTTTATTTGTCCATTTTTATGTTTGCGTGAGTTCACACAAAAGTCCTACTATTCAATATAAAATTGTTCTAATCTTGTTCAAAAGTTTTACTCACAAAAATATTTTATTATTTAACTTTTACAATATCTATTTACAATTATTTTACTTTTATGTTCCTTAATGATTAACTATAATTACTTCTTTCCTATTATTAAATTTTGAACTTTTAGATTAACATACTTTGTCATGGTAAAATAGAATTAATGATTACATTGGAGATTGGGAAAAGTATGTATGATTGATTTGTTTTTCCTTTTATTCAAACTTTTTATTTTAATATTTAATAATTTCATATTACCTTTTTTTTATGTCATGCTTTATCTTCAAGCAAAATACATGCACATATTTGAAACTTTTTATTTTAATATTTAATAATTTCATATTACCTTTGTTTTAATGTCATGCTTTATCTTCAAGCAAAATATATATACATTTCTCAAACTTCTTAATAGATAGATAGATTAGTAGATAGGAAGGTAGGTAAGATTGCCTAATTGGAACAATTCTTACGTCATGATAGGCCAAATTTGTGAGGCACCCAATTCAAAGAACTATAACTGCACTATCAAACTTGTTGCAACTTAAATTATGATAGTCTAAATTGATATAGTTTGAAAGAGTGACCATGTTAGAAGTTATATCTAGTAGCCCACGGTGGCTACTAAGATCGATATAAGTAACACCATCAATTGTTGGGTTGTAGGAAATGCTTGGCCACTGGCAACAACCAATTTCCTCCACTCATGACTATAATGTCTACAATTCATGATATCAGAGGCATGCCTTTTGGCAAGAGCAATGCGAATAGAGGGGTAGCTCAATATGAAAATTTTTCTTATCAAACTTTAACATTAATATTTAATAATTTCATATTACCTTTGTTTTAATGTCATGCTTTATCTTCAAGCAAAATATATATACATTTCTCAAACTTCTTAATAGTTAGATAGATTAGTAGATAGGAAGGTAGGTAAGATTGCCTGATTGGAACAATTCTTACGTCACGATAGGCCAAATTTGTGAGGCACCCAATTCAAAGAACTATAACTGCACTATCAAACTTGTTGCAACTTAAATTATGATAGTCTAAATTGATATAGTTTGAAAGGGTGACCATGTTAGAAGTTATGTCTAGTAGCCCATGGTGGCTGCTAAGATCGATATAAGTAACACCATCAATTGTTGGGTTATAGGAAATGCTTGGCCACTGGCAACAACCAATTTCCTCCACTCATGACTATAATGTCTACAATTCATGATATCAGAGGCATGCCTTTTGGCAAGAGCAATGCGAATAGAGGGGTAGCTCAATATGAAATTTTTTCTTATGGACTTATATTTTATTTTAAAAATATTCAAATATTTTTCTTATGGACATATTTGAAACTTTTTATTTTAATATTTAATAATTTCATATTACCTTTGTTTTAATGTCATGCTTTATCTTCAAGAAAAATATATATACATTTCTCAAACTTCTTAATAGATAGATAGATTAGTAGATAGGAAGGTAGGTAAGATTGCCTGATTGGAACAATTCTTATGTCATGATAGGCCAAATTTGTGAGGCACCCAATTCAAAGAACTATAACTGCACTGTCAAACTTGTTGCAACTTAAATTATGATAGTCTAAATTGATATAGTTTGAAAGGGTGACCATGTTAGAAGTTATGTCTAGTAGCCCACGGTGGCTGCTAAGATCGATATAAGTAACACCATCAATTGTTGGGTTGTAGGAAATGCTTGGCCACTGGCAACAACCAATTTCCTCCACTCATGACTATAATGTCTACAATTCATGATATCAGAGGCATGGCTTTTGGCAAGAGCAATGCGAATAGAGGGGTAGCTCAATATGAAATTTTTTCTTATGGACTTATATTTTATCAAACTTTAACATTAATAGTAACAAAATATGTTGTACAACAAAAGAAAATTATCACTCTATAACTTTTTGTTTCCAACTCAATTGATATTTTGAATTCGGATGAGTGTGGATGCTCTCGAGAAGTTCAGCCTGGTCTCAAATCTCTACCCAAACCTACATCTTATTCTGACTATGACTAGGGTTATCTAGGGGAACGTTGATGTTGTTCATCCCATTCAGGGGTGTCAGTGGAGTCAATGGCATTTTTTGTGAACTAGGAAATTCAAATGAGCCATACAAGTGCTCTGTTGGTGGGCCAAGATATTCAAGTAAGTCATACAAGGGCTCTATGTTGGAAGGAAGTTGTTCTTGGAGAGAAAGTATCTAATACCCTATTGGAAGGTCTTAGAGTGATTAGTGATGAGGATGGGGTGGAAATAGTGGTACTAGACAGCTTGGTTGACAATGTGTCAACTAATCTAAAGCTCTGCCTCCTAGGTAGATTTGTTTCCTTTCAACCATTGATAGAGATGATCAAGAAGTGGATTAGCTAGAAATAAAAGTTGAAGTCGAGTGTGATGGTTTTGGCCATGTCGGGAGGCCTTTTTTGCTTTAAATTTAAAGCAGTAGAAGATATGACAATGGTGATGGCTGGCTCTTGGTCATATGGAAAGCATAGCCTAGTGGTGGTGAAGTGGCATCCGGCATTAGACCCAATGAAAGAGCTAAATAAGATGGCTCTAGTATGGGTCAAGTTACCAAGCCTTCCACTTGAGTTTTGGGATGAGAGGTTCCATAAATCCTTTGGGGATTCCTTTGGGAACTCTATAGCTATAGATATGGTAACTTTACAGAGGTCATGGCTAGTCTTTATGAGGTTTAGCATAAATGTGGTGCTGGGAACTACCTTACCTGAATCTATTACACTAAACTCGAAGTGGGCTAAGAAGATTCAACCCATTAGTTATGAGAATGTGGGGCTGGTTTGCTAGAAATACTCAACATTTGGACATTTGATTGTAGATTGTAATTTGTTGGATAGAATGGCTAAGGAGAATATTGAGGGTGTAATAGACTGGTGGGCTCTTCCTTAGGATTTAGGGGCAGTGTGTGCTAACTCTCTTGATCATGATGGCAAGGTGGTGATTCCCCCTCCTTGGTAGGAGCTAGAAGTCAAGGTCTCTTAAGAAAAATAGAGAAGGGGTTGACTTCCTTTACTAGGAAGGAGCAAGAAGATAACCCTCAAGCTATGATGGGAAGGGTTAGGATGGAAGAGTTGGAGGGGAAGTCTTGTTTGGCTCAAGACTCAAAGACACTTTGCACACAAGAAGGAGAGTTGGGAGTTTTGGAGGAAGGGGAAATTTCTTTTTCCTTTCTATAAGGAATTGAGGAGCTCCTTAGTACCTCTTTGAGGAACTCGGTGATTGAGGAGGTTTTTTAAGGAGAGATACATAAGGCCTTGGTGGATAGAGAGGAGAATGACTTGAAGGAGAGGGAGGTCACCAAGGTCATGTGCTAGAATGAGGATGAAAAATCAAACAAGATGGTGGATTCTTAGGCCTAGCAGGACGATATGGAAACTCAAAGAAGATAGACAAGGGCTTCAAGGAAACCTGAGATGGTAGTGCAATTGAAGTTGGATGTAGGGAATTCAGGAAAAAAAAGTAAGAAAGTGAAGCAGATGGCAAGGGAGGTGGCAAGTGGCAAGTAGGCCACTTTGGAATCCTTTTCAAAAGGTAGAAAATGTTTATTATATCATGGAACATGACGGGGTTAAACAACCCTCATAAGTAGTTTTCCCTCAAATAGTAGCTAGAAAACCAGAAAATATATATCCTACTCATCCAGGAGGTTAAAATGACTATGATTAATTTGAAGAATATTGCAAGTTATGTTTGGCCTGGAGAAAAATTTTTCTACAGTGAAGTGAAAGGTGCACTAGGAGGAGTGGCTACCTTTTGGAACCCAAATGGTGGTAATGGAAGTTTGATTTATAGTTCTAAATTCTATCTTATAATTGAACATATAATGGTAGATAAGATTTGGAATATTGTTAATGTGTATGCTCCTAATAGCAAAAATGGAAGGCATAGCTTATGGGAGGAGCTATCTATTTTTCTCTCTCACAATAAGAACACCTTTTCCATGGGAGATTTTAACTCCCCTCTATACCCTTTAGAGAAAATTGGAGGTATGATAGATTTTAATGATAGTATGAAAGATCTAGCTGATTTTATAAATAATAATGATTTAATGGATATGGAGATGTGAGGAGTGAAGTTCACATGGTTGAATAATTGGAAGGGTGTTGACTACATTGAAGTCAAATTGGATAGACTTTTGGTCCTAGATAAATGGGAAGGATTAACTTCCTCCTCTCTTATAGGAATACCGAGGATGGTCTTGGACCACACCCCTATCCTTTTAATTGGAAGGAAGATTCCCTGGGGGACCCAAGACCTTTTAGATATGAAATAATTTAGCAATACCATCTTGACTTTAGCTCTAGCATGGCTAAGTGGTAGGGGATTACAATTGAAGGGACAACAATGTATAGACTCTCTGTTAAGCTAGAGAATGTAAGACTAAATGTGTAGCCCTAGAAGAAAAAATATTTTGGTGATACCTTCAAGGCTAAAGTTGAGGTGGAATGGAAGTTAGCTAAGCTCCAGAAAGCTAGGGGGGAAGTTATACCATAGATAGCATTATCTAGGAGGAGGATAACTTTAGAAAAGTGTGGAAGGAAATGATGATAACGGAGGAGACTTACTAGAAGCAAAGGTCTAGGGTGTTATGGCTCAAAGTGGGTGATAGGAATACTACATTTTTTCATAGATCTACCTCAATTCATAAATGGAGAAACACAATTGATAACATAAAAGATGACAATAATGTGAAGCTATTTAAGCTTGTGGAGATAGGTAGTTGGGTGATGGCTTACTCCAGATACTCTTACCTGGAAGAGAAAAGAGACTTTAGAGAGGAGGATAGGCGATGGTTGATTGATTTGATGCCCATAGTGATATTGACTGAAGACAATGAGGAGTTAGTGGAAATGGTAACTAAGGCGAAAGTCTGCAAAGTAGTGTTCTTTGTGAAAGCTTATAAATCCATAGCACTGGATGGTTTCCCACTGGCATTCTTTCAACACTTCTAGGAGGTTATCAAGTTTTACCTCCTTTGGGTAGCTAATGATTTTTTTAGAACTAGGAAGCTTCTTAAATGGCTCAATAAAAATTTCATTCTACTGATTCCCAAGGTGAAAGACCCAAAGGTCCTTTTTGACTTCCAGCTAATAATCCAATGTGACACTACTTACAAGATCTTCTCTAAAATTTTGGTGAATAGGTTGAAACTATTGTTGCATAAGTTCATAGGGAAAATCTAGTGCGGGTTTGGCCCAGGATGAAAAATCTTGGATGTTTCTATAACAATGCATGAAGTATTGCACTCTATGAAGAAAAGTGGTAATCTTGGTATGCCCTTGAAAATTGACATTTCTAAAGCTTATGATAGGATTAATTGGATCTTCTTGTATAAAGTTCGGGAAAGGATAGGCCTTAGTCAAAAGGTTATTAGATTGGTGAAATAAATGGTAGAAACTCTCTGCTACTCTATGATGGCTAATGGGTCATCTTGGGGATATTTTGGAGGGGACAGAGGACTTAGGCAGGGTGATCCTATCTCTCCCTACCTGTTTATTATTGTTGCTAAAGTCCTGGGAAGAATATTCATGAGAAAGTTGGAGGGGGGGACAATCAAAGGCATTAAACTTTCTTTCTCTCTACCTTTGGAAGTGATTCAACAGTTTGTGGATGACACCTTTCTTAGTGGGGAGTCCTTGGTGAGTGAAGCTAGAGCTTAGAAGTCAATGTTAGAGATATATATAGTGAACATGGGTCAAAAGATAAATTTTGACAAAAAAAAAGGTGTTATTCATTAATACCCCCTGACCTACAGTAGAGGATTGTTAATATTTTAGACTGCAACATTGCTGAGTTACTAGATATTTTTCTTAGTCTCCCATTAACTATGAAAGATGTGAGTAACAAATTTTGGAATGGGATTTTGGAAAAAATGGAGAAAAAGCTGATTGGATGAAAAGGTAAAACCATGAGTAGTGCGGGCAAGCTACAACTACTAATTTCCTCCCTCCAAGGATTATTGGTGTACTTCCTATCCTTATTAAAAATTACTTAGTGTATGGCTAATAAACTAGAGAAAATTCAATGTGACTTCCTTTGGTCTAGAGGGAACAAAAAGATTAGAATAAGTTTGGTCAGCTGGGAAATAGTTTGTAGACCAAAGCAAAAAGGTGGTTGCGCTTCTCACTATGATGGGGTGGAACCTAATGAAGGGAGATGCTAATTGGTGTAATATTATGTGAGCTAAGTACCTTGGAAATCTAATGTTCTCTTACTACACCTAGAGAAATGATCTTCCTATGGGCTCTAAAATCTAGGTAAATATTGTGAGAAACATAACCCTTTTGAAGAAGGGTATTAGGTGGCTTGTGGGGAATGGTAACAAGATTAATTTCTCAGAGGCTCCATGGCTTATAGATAAACCTTTAATAAAAACAATGTTTTGGTCTCTCTAGTATTATCTAAAAGATGAGGGGGTGGAATGGTAGCTGACTTTATTTTTTAGGTAAGAAGGTGGAAAAAGGTAAAGCTTAAACATAATGTTATGGTTGGAAGGCAGTTGATCAATGAGCTTAATTCTTTGTTGGAGGAGTATAGAATCTTGGAAGAGATAGGATTGATGAGTTCATTTGGAAGGCTACCTCGACAGGGGAGTTCTCGGGTAAATTTTCCTACAAATTAATGGTTGACAAAACCTTTGAAGCTAATGATTGGGGCAATATTTGGTTTAATCACTTGAAGATCAATATTTTTTGGTGGACCACCGTTCATGGGAATATTCTCACTATAGAGAACTTGATCAAGTAGGGGTTTCAAGTACCAAATAGATATCATATGTGTAAGATGGAGGAAGAAAAAATCAACCACTTATTCTTCCATTGCAGGTTTGCTTCAAAGGTGAAGGAGAAAATTCTTTAGATGCTGGAGGTGAACTGGGTGTTTAATGTGGACATTGGGAAATTGGTAATGAACAAGTAGGGCCCCTTTATCCAGCCCCTCCTTATTTTGCTATGGAAGATCATTCCCCCCATGTTTTTTGGGTTATTTGGAAAGAGCGTAATAATAGGGTGTTGAGAAATGATGAGAGAGAGGAGATTGTTGTGGTGGAAAGGATCTACAAATTGATAGTTGAGAACATTAGTTGCACCAAGTGCAAAAAATTGGCACTTCCCTGTTCTACCCTGGAGGTCAAGTTGGCCAAATGCTAGTTGTTGGTAGAAAGGATTATGGAAATTGATAATTCTAATTATTTGGTTAGAAAAGAAACCCGATGGAAAACCCTACCTGCTAATTGGGTCAAACTAAATTTTGATGGTGTAGCTAGAAAAGTGGGTTTGGCAGGGGTAGGGATAATCAAGGACAATAAGGGAAGGATGTTGTTGGTGTATATTAGTTAGTTAGGGAAAGTTTTTAACAATATAGTGGAGGTGATGCCTCTATTTAGGGGCTTCAAATTGGTCATAAGTTTGGGTTGGAGGGATGTGCAAATTGAAGTAGATTCTAAAATAATTATTGAGATTGTCAAAGGTAATATGAGGAAGGGATGGGCCATTAAACATGTGACTGATGATATCAAGTACCTATTAACCACTCCTACTAGGTTTGATTTTAATCACATATTTCAGGAGGGAAATAGTGTGCTCAATGGAATGTCCGTGATCAAATTAAAGTCAACATGGCTTAGATGTTGGAAGGATTTGAACACATTGCCAAAGTTGGTAAGGGAGTTAGTGAGCCACGAAGTAAGAAATGATGAGTCCTAGTTCGTTATTTTGTATCGTGTTGTTGAGCTAGTGGGGATGACATTTCCTTGAAGTACAAGTGGCAAGGAGTAAAGAATCGAGTATGGGTAATAATAAATACACATGGCCTGAAAATTAGAAATTTGAAATGGGGGATTTTTTATTTATTTCCCTAAATGTATCATTGTACACCATGTAAAGAAAAGATTTTTTTTTTAAAGGTTTGATGTGTGTTGGGAATGATGGAAACAATTGTGGGATAGATCAAGGTAGCTAACACATGATCTTTCTTACCAAGTTGGCTATTTTCATTATTACTATCAATTGTGATTATCATCTCCCCTTTTGATTTCTTTTGCCTAAGAGTGAAGTCTTTTTTAAAAACTATGTTTAGGCTCTAAAGGGAAAGAGAGGAGAGGTAAAAATTGTAGAGATGGGTGGCAATTTGATGCACATTGATCTGGTTGTGATTGATGAAAATATGAGGAAGCCCCTAGTGTACTACTTACTAAAGGAGGGTGGTTTTGTCTCATTTATGGAGACACTTAATGGGCATGATGAGAATTTCCCTATGCAATTTTTTAACTCTTGGGAGAACTATAGAGTTACCATAAATGGTATCTCATTTCATATTTTGGAGGAGGCAATTTCTCTAGTGACAGGCATAGCCATGAAGGGTAGGAAATGGTAGAAGGTTACAAGGGTGACAAATGATACAAGCCTGCAATGTTTCTTTGTGGATGGTGAGGAACTGATTTAGAATATAGGTTGTTTCATGTGGGAGAAGATTCCTTACCAATGGAATGAGGTTTCTCTATTTTTGATGAAATATCTTACCCTGGAAGGAAGGTATGGAGTTTCCTACTACTATCACTTTCCTCTCCTTAATCATTTTCACCACCATGATTTGATTTTTCTTCCTTTCTTCCTACTATATGAATTAGATGATACTGTTATTGATGTGAAAGAAAAAATGAAAAAGGCAGTTAATTTTATAGTTTTACATTAGGGTTTAATTTTTAGGTTCTACCAATTCCACCTCTCGCTGGCCCCCCTTAGGATTGTGGAAATTGACATTCTTGCCCATCCAAACCTTGGCCTTGAATGGTTCCCCTTAGGATTATGGGTCCCAGAGCCCCTACCCCATAGGCTTCACCTAGTGGGTCCCAAGTGAATCCCTCCCCCATGGGGAAGAGAAGGAGGCAAGATAAAGGGAAGGAGAAGGAGGTCTTTCAGTCAAAGGATGAGGGGAGATGGGGTAGGAGGAGGTTAGGGAGGTTAGCAAAATTGAACGCTAAGAGAAAGTTGAAGTGCGGAGCCTCATAGGAGGAGGAGTCAGACTTAGAGGATTTGAGCTGTCCCAAATATATAGGATGAAAGAAAAGGTGGTTAACTTTGGGGTGGGAGGTATGGAGGAGGTGGACAAGGAGGCTTTAGAGTCCTGTAGGTTGAATTTGGGTGATGGAAAGGAGAATAAGGATGTGTTGCATGTTTCAATGACAATTAAGCTAGGGTGTGTGGACCTAACAAAGGATTAGTTCCCTAACATGGTAGATAGGACGCCTTCCCCATAATGATCTCTACCCATGTTAAGGTTATTTTTGAAAATTCTACTAACCCCCTATTTGTGCAGGATACCATAAAGACTAGTACTGATGGCCATCCAGGTGGTTTGCATAATGTTGGTAATAAGGCATGGGATAGAATTCATTCATTGTAGGAGAGAATGCACCTACTAACCAAGTTCATGATAAAAGTGACACATGTGGCTACTACCACTCTATGCCTACTAAAGGATGTTGAAGGGGACCTATCTGAGGAGGACTCTAAGATGCTATTTGACTTCCTAGTGGAAGACTGGGTCAACATCCTCCTAGGAAGGAAAGAGGCCAAGATATCTTAAGGGCTCCCTCCTTTTTCTTTTTATGTTGTTAATTTTCTAGTTACCAATCTTATTAATTTGCAAGGTTGGTATGCCTTTGTTAATATTTTTCTTTAGTCTCTTAAGTTTGACAATAGGCATTTTATTTAATCATACTAATACTATCTTAATTATGGTAGCAAACTATTTTTTGGTTTCTAGCAGCAATAGGGGTTAGTTTATATTTTATGGTATTTCACTGGTAGTTGACTAATTTTCTATTGTGGGCTAGTCCCCTTGTTTTTCCTGCTATTAATTCAAAAATATTTTATAATGCTTGGGCATTGTTCTTTGCTAATGGAAGCCCTAATTTTTAGTGTCTAAAATAGAAAAGGTAAAACCCTGCTAAGATGGCCATGTTCAGTGTCATGATACCATTGCAATTTATGGTACTATTATTTTGGGGAGTGAGTGCAATTTTTGATTAGGCCTTTGATGAAAATTTTTAGATAATATTTGCAAGAGATCATTTTAAGACATCTGAAGATGTGCAGATTTAGCAATTGATGCTAGATTAGAAAATAGGTATATTTCGTTTAACTTGAACATTTATTTAGTCACAAAGTAACCAAGTGTCAATGCTAATAAATGTATAAAAAACTATTAATATTAAGAGAGATCTAATAGAAGGATTTGATATCCCAAGAGTAGTCATTAGAGGTTCAACTATATTCTATTTAATTTGGGTATAGAAGGATTCCATACCCCAAGAGTAGCCATTATATGTTCAACTATATTCCATTTCATTTGGGCATTTGATAGTGTACAATGTATTTTATGTAGATATAATTCCAATGATAGTACAAAAAACCACTAATTTAGACTACACTTGAAAAGAAGGGTTTATCTTGTTTATAAATATTGTCATGATGCTAAACATTTGTCCATATGTGTATTGAAAGAAATCATTTAACAATGTAGTCCTAAATACTTCTAAGGTTGTACTAGGTTTTCATTCATTCTTTGAGTTTCATTGTGTATGGCTCTCTGTCTAAGCTCTCCTTATGTATTTACCACCTATCAAACCACATTTAGTATAGGAGTTTTTAGACTAACTTATAATGGCTTTGGCTTGTGGTGACCTAGTTGTTAATATTGGTGTTCACACTGCTGCTTCAAAAAGCATGGCACATCCATTGAGCAAACATCCTCACAAATTAGTCTCATAGATCTTTCAGGAGGTAATCAAGATATTATCCTTCCTTTGTAAGAATTTGATGTTGCTTGTGATTGGTTAGAAAAACATACCTTAATAGGGTATTTTTTGGGTAGGACTCCCCCTGAAACTATGCTCTGAGAATGAGTTAACAAGAGATGGAGTCCTCATGGAATGTGCCTTGACATTATGCAAAATCTTACCAAAGGTTTTTTATTTATTTATTTGTTTTGCCGACCTGTCTTAGGCAGACACAATTTTTAATAATAACACTTGGTCAATGTGTTCTTCCCTACTAGTTTTTCAAAAATGGTTGAGAGACTTCACTATCTCTCATGACAAAAAGCTTAGGGTTTCTATGTGGGTTGAGTTCTCAGGTTTTATCTTGTTGTGTTGGCCTTTTATTGATTACATTTCCAATACTATTGGAAAAGTTATTACCAAGGAACATGAAATTTTTTTAATACTCATTCTCAAAGATGAATGTATGTTGAGGTTGATCTCTCCAAGGATCTCAAGGATTCTATGAAGATATAGATTGATTCTTGAACCTTCTCTCAGAAGGTACTCTATTTAAACCTACCCAACACCTATTATAGGTGCCAGTCAATGGAACACACGATTAGGGATTGCCCTTTAGCTCTGCCTAAGGTTAAACCCCTACCAAAGGAGGCCCCTACCAAACCAGTAGAAGGGAAATAAAAGAATAATGGACTACTATAGGGTGCAAGGGGAAGACTCTCTCAGCTCCTAAATAGTCATATGCAGTTGTCATTAAGATTCCTCCTATTTCAACAAAAGCACAAACCCTAGTCATTGTAGGGTTGACAATAGTTTTTTGGAATCAAACCCTATTTATTCAAAGGTTTCAAACCCTGGTGCTTCATAGGGGATCAAGGTAGCTGTAAGGGCTACCACTTCTATTATGCTTCACATTTTTTTTGTTGCATCCTCCATTGTGACATAGAATGTGTGGCGTTCTCATAGTTGTCTTGAACATGCTAAGAAACTAAAGGAGAAATGATGGGCTATCAATATAGAGGAGTTTCCTTTTAGCTTCAACCAAGTTTCAACTTTCTTGCAAAATATTTACTCCACTCTTGAGGATGAAAAATGTATGGAAGATTTTTCATGAATTTTTTATCATGGAATGTGCAGGGTCTTATAGACCTCTCCAAAAGGTACTATTTCAAGGAAACCCATTATAGACTTGGTAATTTATATTTCCTTTGCATGTAAGATGTTAAGATTTCTGGTTTCATGCTTTCCTCTACATGTCATGTCATTTGGCTTGAGAGCATTATGTTTTCCTCTCATCACAAAACTAGTAGATGTGGTGTAGTTACTCGTCTATGACCTCATCTTCACTCTACTATTATTTCACATGGTTTTGACCCCATGCACAGAATAATTTTTCTTTTTCTTTATATGAATAATAATTCCTTTGGAGTAGTTAATTTTTATTCTTCCAATGATGTTGTGGAAAGATCTCAATTATGGGGTTACATGGCTGACAAATTGCCTTTAGCTACTTGGGTTATGTGTGGTGATTTCAATATGGTTGAGTTGGCCTTTGACAATGACAACATTTTTCTTTCTCTATAGATAGTTGGGGAAAAGGAAGCTTGGTACTACATGCATAATAAATTGGGCCATTATGATGCCAACACTAACCACTGCTAGCATAGTGGTGTCTAGCACTCTTGGTATAGCTTTCAAGCTGGCTCTAACCACATTTTAAAATGTCTCAATCATGCCATGATTACTATACAATATATTTTCTCCTTTTCTAAGAATGGAGATGTACCTATCATTCCTTTACCAGATGTAACATTATCAGACCACTATCCCATTTATTTTTCCTTTTCTTGGAGCACAATTTTCTAGTGAGCTATTAGGACATATTTTTTCCTCGATACTTCATTGTTGACACATGTTTCCACTATTGATCATATCCTACATATTTTGTTCTCAAATACATTGAATTCAAGGGTGGAATGATGTTGTTACCAGAACTGCTAGATTTGTGTGTATCTATGAGTGGCAGTCAGTAGTTTTTAGATGAAAATCTTATGAATCCACTACCACTACCCTCAAGAAATCTTTTGAAGCTCTTACCCTTAACCCTCTTGATGTTAATTTCCAAATCCAACTTGGCAAGCTTTGTCATGACAATTAGATTGCAGATAAATATGCTACTCAAGAGTCCCAATCAAAGCTCACCTGCATTGGTTAGATGTTAGTGGTAACACTTCTAACGAATTCTTCTAGGCCAAATTTTGAATTAAAATGATCAAATAGGATAGTTCTATTCTCTTGAGTCCCTTTGAGATCCTACAAGCTTTTGTTCACCACTATGAAAATATTTTAACTTTGTAGGGAAATTTGGTTTCTTGAGAGGAGGCCCTCAGAAAGTGTATTTCTATTACTCCAAGTTGCCTAGTGATTGAGCAACGTGCTTTCAATGAGCAACTTCTCCCCATCTAAGGCCTCATGGAGATAGTCCTTTCCATGGCTGATGAAAAATCCCCTAGGTGTGATGGGTATCTCTATGAATTTTATAAACACCTTTGGGAGTCTATTGGTCTTGACCTACACAATGTTTATCTTGAAGCCTATCATTCTTAGAGTCTAGAAGCTATTATCAACAAAGGAAACATCAAATTCATACCTAAAGTTGGAAATCCTAAGGATATCTCTAACTAGTGGCCCATTACTTTGCTTAATATGTTTTATAAGATTATTGCTAAGTCAATCTCTCTTAAAATTTTCCATCTCCTACTTTTAATTGTTCATTAGAGAAAATTGGCTTTAATTAAGTCTAGGTATATTCTTGACAACATCATTTTTGTCCAGGAAGGCATGGAGTGAGCTTGTAAATCCAATCAACCATCTATGTTTTTTAAAATTGATTTTGCTAAAGCTTATGATCGGATTGAATCACCTTTCATCTTGGGTATGCTTGAAGCTCTTTGTTTCAGTCCCAATTTTCTTTAGTCTATGGAGATGCTAATGCTTGTATTGCTATCAATTGCTCTCAATCTAAAGCCTTTGGGTTCTCTCACTCCATCAAGCAAGTTTTTCCTCTAGTTCCAACTTTATATGCTCTTGTTGTTGAAGGGTTTGGTTACTTACTAGCCCACTCTGTTTCTTTTGGTTTGGTTCATGGCATCTCCTTGCTAGATTCCACTTCTTAGTTGGTCAATGGGCACTTTGTTGATGATTCCTTTCTCACTCTTTTGGAGGATGAGGGGAACATTACTAATGCCTTGCAATGCCTGGACACCTCTTGTCAAGCCTCCAATTCTCCTATTCCATGGCACAAATGCTGAAATAACTACCAACATTCCCCTTCAAGATTTGTGACATGGCTTAACCACCTCCTGTGTTCTATAAGTCTAGTGGTTGTATCAAGTATTAATAGGTCAATCTTTTGGTGCAACAACAACTCTAGCTTGTAACAAGTGGTATTAGAGCTTGCTCATAGGCTTGAATCTCCTCAAGTAACACTAGGGGGGGCATTGTTGGACTAACCACCAACATTCCCCTTCGAGATTTGTGATATGGCTTAACCACCTCCTATGTTCTATAAGTCTAGTGGTTGTATCAAGCATTAATAAGTCAATCTTTTGTTGTAACAACTACTCTATCATGTAACAACAAAACACTCTATTATATGCAATCTTTTCTTCTAGCTCTGCCATGGCTTGACTAGTTCAAATGGAAATGGGTCACTCATAGGAAGAAATTTCACTTTCTAGTGGAATGTATCTTTCTACATATACTTAAATATTGGAACAATCACTTCACTCCCTCACACTAACTCATTCAAACATGGAATTTAACTATAAATTGTAGAATATGAAACATGTCACTCTGACACAATTATGGCCAATGATGTGTTGCAATATCTGGTATTAATAATATGTGGATGTTTATAATATGTTGATTTGATTATTTAACTCTATTTCTCCCAATGTACATTTTTGTCATAGATATTGGATGTGGCGTATAATGATAGGCCTTATTATTACTCAATTGAATTTAGATATTTTATATTATTTGATTCCTTATTGATATAATCTTATTGTTATGTGTATTCTCTAAATTTTTATTGATCTTTTATTCACTAGATAGGTCTTGTATTCTCTAGAAGTTGACTAGATATTGTGATGGATATCATCAATTCTTTTCAAAGAAGAACCAGTGCTCTATAGTTTTCAGATGGTAAGGAATTCACTATTGCATTATCTTCATCATCTAATATTGATTTCTTTGTAATATGCTATTGATAGTTATATTGGATTCTATCTTTGCATAGATACCTTGAGCATTCACTACAATGTGACTTCCTCAAATAATTAATCTTCAACCTATCATCTGTGCTTGCATACTTAACCTTTGTTTAAGCATTGGTATCACCTTAGTTACTTTCTCACTATTTAATTGTTGACATGACCCTTTTTCTTAGCGCTATTGTAAACTTTTGTTGGGTATTTCCATGGTAACATATAAATCATGTTTGTTTCATATATTCTTTATTATATATCATTCATTTAACACTATATATATTCTTCCCGTAGCTGGTTATTGTTTATTTGATCACAAATACATCGTGGATTTAATTATGTGACTCGTAACTTTTATTTCTTAGGCTCTTGAATCTATTAGATTTTTATTGAATTCAATATAACTATGCATCTCCTTCACAATTTTGACTATTGACATTAATGCCAATAATTCCATCACTATCAATGCCTCTTGCTCTTTACAATCCATATATACATATTAGGTAATATTATTATATTCTCAAATTGTACACAAAAAATTGATAGCTGAGTAGTTATGCACAAGGAACCACATGTTGTGTAATGTGAATCCTCCATTTCATATCATCTCTAATGGATGCCTTGGTCATTATATATCTTAAGTCTAAACTGAGTGGTTCCTCTTCCTCTATAAAAATCAAAATGCCTATCATTGTCTTCTAGTATAACCTTACTATCTATATATTCCTTATCTCCATTCTTACTTCTCAAGTATAATTTATCATCGATGCTAGAAGGATCTATATTGTTCTTATCCTATTGTTTACATCTGTGCCAAGGGTTTCTTCTGTTGGTCTTTCCATTTTTAGTTTTCTCAAGGATGGGTGTATTTTTGTACATGAGGGTCCTCTTCACATCTCTCCTCTAAATGTAGACCAATCTATGTTGCTGCATGTATATTGTTTTGTGCCTCTCATTCTTCCTTATCCACACTAATTGGACATGGGTAAGTAACTTGTCTTCTAGCCAGAAATGTGAATCTACCTTTGATACTTGTTCTGACCTCTATCTATCAATACTAATTTGTATGTTCTAGTCTCTGTGTCTTGTTTTTCACTTCCTTTTCCTTTTTTCCATATTCAAATGATAATCCCCCTTTCATATCTATATTCTCCCATCTCTAGTAATCATGTCCCTCTCCAAATATTACTAATGATTAAATTTAACAATTATCATCAATTTATTAATTTGATCAATATACATTCTTAGAAACATATGTGTTATGGACAATATATTTTAGAATTATATTTATATTCATTATTTAATAGTTGTTTAATATTTTTTATTATTATATTATTTTTTCAATAATATATTATATTTTAGAAACATGATATTATATTATAATAGTATATCATATTATTATAATGATAATAACTTATTATTATTATCATAGAATCTTATTTGAGAATAGGGACATTACGTTTGATCATTCCCTTTGCCTTTCAAGAATCCCTAGATGATTTGTGGAATGGTGTGCTTGTCAGGATTGAAAAGAAGCTTAACCATTGTCCTATTAAACCCCTTTCTCTTGTAAGAAAATTTTAGATTTGTTCAAAGGTCCTAGCAGCTACACATATTTATTATTCTTCCTATTGGGCTCCTTCCAAAGCCTCTTATCTAAAATTAGAGTGATTGCTCCATCACTTTCTTTTGGCTTCTAATTCTAATCATCATGGCTCTCACAAAGTGGCTTGGGATTTTTGTCGTCTCCCCAAAGAGTTCGTAGGCCTTGGACTTCTTTCTGTATAGAAGTAAGGCCTTTCTCTTTGTGCCAAATGCATTATATGTGCCATTACTAGAGATGGAGCTTGGAAATTTTTGATTTTGCATTACTTTTCTTTTGGGTTTCCTATTAATAGGCTTGCATGCAAGGGGATTTTCTTTTAAACCCTTCTCATCATGAAGGAACCTATGCACATACAGAACTCTTTTGTTATCAAGAGAATATGGAAAGATTTGGAGGCTATCAAGCCTTGACTTTGTTGGTCTAGTGATGGGTTCCATGATGGGCTCTCTTTGAATCAGTAGACCATTTGGTTGTCTCCAATATTTTCCATCTAGGGCATTCCTCTAGCCAAGACTTAAGGTGCTAGTGCTCTATGTTTTCTCAAATGTAGCATCAAGACACCTAAGGACCTCTTTTCTAGGGTCTCTATGAGTCTCAAATCTTGGGAAGATATGCAAGTCTATTTTCATCTTTCCCATTCAAATCTGTGGACTTTTAATCTATTATTTTTTGCAATTCTAGATCACTCAATTCACAAGGTGTGTATTCACTCTGGTTGACATTGGTTGATAGACTAGTAGTGGTATCCTACCACTCCCTTCACTAGCTACAAACCAAATTTAGGGTGTCAATGGCTTTGGCCCCATTTTTCAATGGTGGATACCCCAAACTAGTGTTGGCTTCTGTAGTCTTCCCTTTCTTAATGGAGAAAGCATTTTGACACTGTATGGAGTGCCATTATTGAGCCCAAGATTTCCCATTTTTCTTGGTGCTTGATGTTTCAACATCTTCCACATGGGCCTCAACTCAGGCATATTGGGGTTCCAGATCCTTGCTATCTATTTCATGGGTAGCTAGAGTCTTTTTTGCATTTTTTTGGTTCTATAGACATCCCCAAAACTATCGGCACTAGATTTATGATTTCTTCAAGTCATTTCATATAGAACCTTTTTCTTGGCATATGGTTATGTTGGGTCACTCCCCTAGGTTCCCTAGGAAATTTACTCACAATTTTCTTTACATAAATGTTGCTATGTACACTAAACCATACATTTGTAACAATGTAATGATGTAGATTCAAGTGTCTGATGTCAGTAGATCACACTCCATCTAGGGGCCACCACTAGATGCACAACTCACTTGCCCACTACTCTCACATGCCATTCTCACAAGATTCCCTCGCTAGCTCTCCTAGTGGTGGTAATGGTGGTTATTTTCACAACTTGGCTTCTCCACCTCATCATGGCTCTGATTGGTCCTCATGTCTGGTGGCTCCCCCTCTCGGTGCTCCTTGTGTGATTTTTGGAAAATGGCCTTTTCACTTGGAGTTGGCTATTTTACACTCATGAGTTGATACAAAGGATGGAGACCATGCCCTTGATGATGTTGCTAATGGATGGACTGTTACATAACCCCCCTTAGTTGGCACTACTTTGGCATCTTGAAGGGTTGCTTAATATTTTATTTTTATCAATAGTTGTGGATTCTAGCTTCGGCTGCATGAACTCTTGCAAGGTGATCTTGTATCCCTTGACCCATTTTTTTGAATTGTAACTACTATATTATTTATTAATAGAAAAGGACTATTCATTAAAAAAATACTTCTAAGGGGAACATAAAATTTTATTAATATTTTAATATATTTATATATGTTTCTTTATTTTAAGAAAATAAAATGTAATTGGACCTATTGGTAAGTTAAGTATTCACTCTAGATGCTATCATGTTTCTAGGAGTTTCCATTTTTTCTAGATAATTTTAAATAATATTTCAATATTAGAATAAAATATAATTAGTTATGTTTTCAACCTCACCTTTTTGGCATTTTTTTAAAGATAATTTATACAATATTTAGAAATTAAATATATCATATTTTCTAGCTTTTTTTAATTTCAATGATGAATTGTAGAATTTGATTTTTTTCAAATAAATTTTTTAATTACTATGTGAACTAGAATAATCTTTCGAAATTGCATTCAAAAAATGATATTAAACAATACAAATAATGTTTGAATATTTTTAACTATTAATTGTAGAAAAACTAGAATCAATATTCTAAATCACACAGAATTTTGTATTTGTCAATAGTTTTACTTTAACAATAATAATATTCTTAAATTATTTTAAAATTTTATTTAAATAAATGCATTCCTTTTTAGTCTATGTAAATTTCAAGTATAGAGATTATTAGTTCTTGCCACAGGTTCTAGAATTATAGACATTGACCATTACATTAATACATTAATACACATTACATATTGTACAATTTTAATTCTTTTTATATAAATATTTATATTAAAGCTTTTTAAAAGTTTAACAAATTCTATCAAAATAATTTGGCAGGAACCTAGTTGCTATGCAACCTTTTTTTTAGTTGTATTTTAATTAGAAAAATCTAAAGAATGAAATTTAAACACATGAAGTAACTAGGCTTCGAATTATCAATAGATAGTCAAAAAACTCGAAAAATATTTAGAAAAGATTTTTAAGTTTTAAGGCATTGATAGTGCTTTAAAAAAATTTAAGTTGAACTTGAATTCTATTTTTCTTTTTCTCTTCTTTCTTTATTTTTCTTTTTTTAGTCACATTTATTTTTAGTATTTGTTCCTAGGCATATAATATTGCAATGAACTTTTTTAAAATTTTATTTAAAAAACTCATTTAAATTAATTTGAATTTAAGATTTTTTTTAAAAGTTTTGAATTTATTTTTTGAATGTAACGGCTTGGACATACAACATTGGCAAGAACAAGCTCAATAGAATATACGACTCATGCTCCTTTAGGTTCTTTAAGTAGGGTGATGTAGCTGCCCAACTTAATGATAATGCAGTCAATTAACCTCAAATTTGCCTAGATGTAAATTTCACATAAATGAAAGCTATTTTAGGATCCACTACATTATGACCTCAAATTTAAATTAATATCATTTTCTATATGTATCATAATAATTAAAGTTTAAATATTACTTTTAACTAATATAAGATCTTTTAATAGTTCACAATTTTGGCTACATTAAACTATATAGTTTCAGATTTACAAATTTCTTGTCTAAATTTTTTATTTGATTGAAGTCTCAAAAAAAATGACATATATTATCTATTTTATAACATTTTACAATATTTTTCTCTTTTATCTTTCTAATACTTTTAATATGATTCATTTAAAATTTTCTTCTTTAATATGTCTATTATTTTGAGAAATAAAAAAAATGTGAAAAGATTTAGTTTTTGTCTTCTTAAAAATAAATCAATATGTGGAAAACTAATATAATGATTTTTTTCTAAAGCTTTTTTTTCTTAACATATAATTTGTCCATTACATTTCATGTTATAGGACCCCTTTTATCATTTGGCTAAATTTTGGCTAGTTATTAAGTTTTATTAATTTTTCATAAATTTTATAAGTGAAAAATATTTTTAGTTTCAAAATAAAAAATTAGTAACATAAATTAATAAACTCAAAAATTATTATTCGCTCACTTATCAGAATGTTGCCCCCTTCTTCCTGAAGTGTAACAATTTTGGCCATCCTTTTGTTCATTGTCGAATAAGTGAGAAGCTCAAGAATAAGGTCTCAACCCTGAGTGTTGTGCTAGCTGAAACTTCAAAACAAGATGAAAAGGTTTCTATTCCTAAAACCCTAAAAAGCATGGAACTACTTGATTCTAGGGATTCTCATATCAATGAAACCATAAATATTGAGAGGAAAACTAGAACCCCTATGAAAGCCTAAACTGAGAGGCAAGAAGAGGAGAACATAGATATGTTTTCTAAGGTACTTGAGGTAGCTATGCATGAAGAGGGGGAGATTTTGGACTTTTAGACCCTAGAAATTCTATAGCTAGATGAAAGTTTGCTAGGCAAAAGAATGGCTTCGACAAGAGAAGGGAATGCTTGTAGCCCAACCATAGCTGTGGGATCTAGCTCACCCTTCAAATATGGAACCCTTGTAGTTTCCCCACCAAAATATTTTAAAGTGCTTTCACCTACTTCATGGGGGGCTCACACCTTGATATTTTTAACAAGGATGTTGATTGGACAATTCTGAAGAGGAAAAATAGAGGGGAGAATAAAATGGATGTTGGATTAACCAAGAGGGTTTGCCAACCTCTAACCAAGATCATATGTCAAAAGAAAACAAAAAAGGAGATTGCTTAGGGAAAACAAAGAAACTTGAAGGAAACCTAAAGCCATAAAAAATGAAGGTCATATCCTTGAATGTGAGAGGGTTGAATAACCATAGGAAATAATATGAAATCAAACAAAATATCATTGAACTCAAGTTTTATTTAATTCTTTTGAAGGAAGTTAAAATGAATGCATAAGTCTTCTCATGGGTGGCTAGTTATGTTTGACTAGGTGCAAGCTATGCTTATAGTGAGGCCAATGGTGATTCTAGAGGGATTTCCATGATGTGGAATCTTGATCAGGCATTGGGAGTGGTTATCTCTGCTAGCACCCATTTTTTTGCCACCAAATTCACCAATTAGACTAGCAGCTAGACTATTTTAAAATTTTATGCCCATAATACTCATAATAGTAGGCTTGCTATTTGGGATGAGGCCAACACTATGGTTGAGTCCATAAGACTAGGAAATATCTTATATATGGGGGATTTCAACATGCCTTTGTACCCCTCAGAGAAGATGGGGAGACTAGAGAATTTCTTGGATAGTATGCAGGATCTGGAGGATTTCTTGAGAAGAAACAATCTAATAAATATTGATGGGTTCTACCTTAACCTAATCTAACAAAAAACTTGGGAAATACTTGATCCAAGTTAGGCTTGACAAGGCCCTCATCTTTGTTGGATGGAACATTCTCCAGCATACTAACCTAAAGGCTTACCCTAGGACCATCTTGGACCATTCCATGCTACTTTTCTCATGGACACAATATTTAACCAAATAGAGGCCTTTCAGAGACAAGATTATGTCGAACTTCCATAATGATTTTAAAGACTATATTGCATGTTGGTGGAAGGACCTAGTGGAAGGTACAACCATGTTTATATAGATAGAGATAATTTGTAGGGAGGTTAAGGAATGACACAAATCATCATTTGGTAGCTTAGCCAAATAAAAGAAGTATATGGAAAAGAAATTTGTCAAGGTCCAAAATTAAATCGCACAAAGTGGAACTCAGGTGGTGTAATAGTAGGAGGAGAGGGAGTGCTGACAAAAATGGAAATCCCTCCTGAATAAGGAGGAAGTCTTCTAGAAATAGAGATCTAGGGTCCAATGGTTGGAGGAGGGAGACAAAAAAAAGGCATTCTTCCATGGATAGGCCTCAAGGAGAGAAAAGAAAAACACTATAAACATGTGAGAGGATAATAATAACTAGGAGGTCACTGAAATGGATCAAATAGAAGAAAGAACCAACTCCTATTTCTAAGAAATGTATAATCCCCCACTAGCTTAGGTCTATAGTAACCTATAGAGTGACATCCTATGGACCTTTCAAAAAGTCATTACTAACCAGATAAATGAGGGGATTACGTGTAATGTCAAAGGGGAAGCAGTTAGAGTGGTTGCCTTTAGTATGAAATAGTACAAAGCCCTTGACCTTGAGCAGTTCCCCCATGCCTCCTTCAAGGTATTCTGGGACATTTTTAAGTGTTGGTGTAATTAAATATTCACTAATTAAACTTACTTAAGCTTACTTAGGATAATACATTTCATAGTAGTTTTTGATTGAGACACTTGGGAGTTTGCACCTCAATTAAACACATGGTGTAGGAGAATTCCACTCTGGTTGGTCATATTTGTTATCTCATTCTACCTTTAATGCACTTATCACATTATCATCTTCATCATTGCACATACTTCATTGCATAATGGAGGATGATCCACCTTTTGTGGATATGTGATTCCACCTTGCGTCGGTGATAGCTTATCTTCACCTTATCATTGTCTCTTATTGCCTCTCATATACAAGGAGGCATATTATGTACATTTTAAATCAATCCATTTGATGTCAATCATGTCCATTATCAATAATAGCATTGTTGCATCTTCATGTAATTATCTTGAATTTCTCTTGTGGAAGTTATCTTGGTCTTTTATTTGACCATGGGGTTGTTGTAGAGTCACCTAAAACTCTAACATGGTAACAGAGGTCTCATGGTGTGAAGACTTCTTCTCAAGAAGTGCAATCTTGGCTTGACTCATTATTGGTACAACATTTGGCAATTTGAACACCATATTTTGGAGGAAATTTTGGAATTTGTATTTTGTGGCCTTCTATTTCAAGTGAAAATTAGAGCTTGCTGGTGCAAATAAGAGGTTGGCATCATGTAGAGGAAGTCCAAAAACCCCTAAATCAATTTATTTTTCATCCAAATTATACATCTGAGGCCAAATCTAGAGCCATTTTATTTTTGAATGTGTGGTAGCAGGGATTCAGAAAAAATAGTTTCAGAGGCAATTTTCAAACAGTGATATCTCCCTTATACAAACTACTTTTTCTAAGCTTTTTTTTTTTTTTGTTTTTTTTTGTTTTGGGGTAGAATTTCACAATCTACACAGTGATGCAAGTGATTTTGGATCTCTATAACTAAATTTTGCTTAAAATTGTAGATCTCATTTTTTGTAACTTTCAAGGCTCTATTTGGGCACATTCAATAACATTTTTAGGTGCAATATTTTTTGAAAGTGTATGATTTTTCCTCAACTTTCTAGTTCTATAATTAGATAATAGTGATTTGGAGTATGCATATCACTTTTAGAAATAGATATTTCTTGGCTATATTTGCACTTGGTGAATACATGGATTGCAATTTTTTAATTGAATCAGTAATTTGAAGGAGTTATCAATTGACTTTAGTCATCATTTGATTTCATTATGGATTTTTCAAAAGTTCCATTGCTCACTCCACATAACTATCATGAATGGAAACAAGCAATTTCAAATCAGTTGATGAGTATTGGATTGCTTATAATGATTCTTGGATAAGATCTAGAACCAACTACAAGTGTTGTAGAAAGAAGGAAATGGTTTTATAGAAGGGATAAAGCACTTGGATCTCTTAGATCTACCATCTCTAATTATTATCTATATCATATTGCATCCTACATACATCCTCATGATGCTTGGACAACATTGGAAGGAATCTTTGGTAAACCTGATAGAATAAGAAATTCAAATTGGAGAATGAGCTTATAGGTCTAAGTCCATGTGATTTTGACAATATGATGAGAAATTGATATTATCTATTTTTTCGAAACTAAATCTTGAATATTCAATATTTATTTCCACATTCTATGCTACTATGGATGCTCTTGGTAGTATATACAAAATGCCTTATCTTGATGAATTTGTAGCTCATCTCATAATGGAAAAAGAAAAGTTAGCACACATGGGTCAATTAAATCCTTCAAAGTAAAATGAATCCTCTCCAAAGGTTCCCAAAGAAAAGGGGAAAAAACAACACAAGGATCCTAAGAAACATGAAAAAGGTGATGACTCTCCTTTACAACATAATATTGAATCCAAGTCCTATTCAAGAGAGGAAACATCTAGAAGAAAGAGATATAAATGTCTCCATAAGAAGATTGATGAGCTCACTTAAATTCTTCAAAAGAATAATATCCATTTTCCCTCAATAGTGTCTTCTCCTTCTTCTCAATATCAAGCACCTTCTACATCTACATCATCATTCAAAGGCAAAGGACGAGAACTCATTTCTTCCATACATCTTGAGCAAGGTAAATGGCTTCTTGATTTAAGTGCATCACATCATATGACATCTTCTATGGATATGTTTTCTTCTATTGATCCTTTTACTTCTCCACCTATATTGATGGATAATAATACATACATGAAGGTTTGTGGGAAAGGTTATATATTCCTATGGGAGAGGGTACATTCAATGTTGTTCTTTGTGTACCATCCTTGACCACTAATCTCCTTTCCATTTACCAAATTACTCATGGGGCACAAGGTGAAATTGTTGAGTACACTCTTGATTATGTCTATATTAGGGACATGGAGATTATAGATGTCATAGCTATGGGAATTGTTGGTCATACATCACACTTGTATTATTTTGCATACTTTGTTGATAATGATGATGACATTCATGATATACCTAACCCTTTATCAGGGGTAAATAATTCATGTGAGGAGAACATTGGACAATTGAATCATTTTGTTCTTGAGACAAGTGTTGAAATTCCTACTCCTCCACCTCCTACTTCTTTAGACATGAGTTCTATTATTTAGCAAGATGATCTTTATGCTTCAGATCTTGCAGTGTGGGATGAATCTTGGATGCCTTTTCAGATGAGTCTCATAATGCAGATCTGATTAATACATCTAAGGTAGTTTCTCTTTGAGATACTTCTTCATCTTATTTGGAGATTCGATTTCCTTACTCTTCATGTTCTCTTGGTTTTGTACATCTCATAGGTCAGCTTGATGGTGTGACAAAATCTTTGAGCTTGGAGACACCTATTCAATCTTTAGAGATGCATACATGGAGACCTTCTTCCTCCTTTCTCACTTTTTATATGGAGTGGCTTCTTCATCTCTTGATGTATTTATCTCTTCCTAATGAGAGACATGTTTCTTGTGGGCATTGGATTATATTTTGCTTGCAGGTACTCTTTATTTACATTGGAGCTTCTTCATTATTGGGGGGACATCATGTCTCCTTGTTTCCTTCCTATGGGGGGATCATTCTATGTATATACATGATCTATGTAATTTTTTAGGTGTCTTGAGTACTTCGTCCATCGATGCATTTTATTTTAATCTCTCTTTTTGGAGGAGGGTTTTTCCAATGAGGTTTTCTCTATTTCTCCACTTTATGAGAGATTACATTCCATGTATTGCATTGCATATTGTACATAGATACCTAAAATGGCCCAGTAGCTAGGACCCATCTTGCATTGTGAGTTTAAGTGCATTCCCCCAAGTTGCACTTAAGGGGGTGGTGTTGGTGTAATTAAATATTCACTAATTACACTTACTTAAGCTTCTTAGGATAATGCATTTTATAGTACTTTTTGATTGAGACACTTAAGAGTTTGCACCTCAATTAAACACATGGTGTAGGAGAATTCCACACTAGATGGTCATAGTTTTAATCTCCTTCCACCTTTAGTGCACTTATCGCATTATCATCCTCATCATTTCACATACTTCATTGCATAATGGAGGTTGATCCACCTTTTATGGACATGTGATTCCACCTTGTGTGGGTGATATCTTATCTTCTCCTTATCATTGTCTCTTATCACCTCTCTTATATGAGGAGGCCTATTACGTACATTTTAAATCAAATCCATTATCAATTATAACACTCTTGCATCTTCATGTGATTGTCTTGCCATTTTCTTGTTGAAGTTATCTTGGTTTATCATTTGACCCTAGGGGTGTTGTAGAGTCACCTAAAACTCAAACAATAAGCATGAAATTATTCATGTTGTTAAGGATTTTTTCAAAATAGGTAAGCTGTTGAATGAACTCAATCAAACTTTCAATATTCTCATCCTTAAGACTGAGGACCACTGAAGGATGGAGGACTTTCGACCTATTGGTCTTTGTAACACTGTCTACAACATCTTTCTTAATGTTATGGTGAATCACTTCAAACTCCTCCTAAAAAAATTCATTAGTCCCCATCAAAATGGATTTTTTTCTTGGGAGATAGATTCTTGATATGGTCATAACTACCCATGAGGTGATACATTCTATGAATAAATCAAATAATCCATGTATGGCCCTTAAACTGGATATATATAAAGCCTATCATAAGGTTAGACATGACTTCTTATTTTCTATTCTTATCAAATTTGGATTTAATGGGAATATTCTAAAAATTCTAAAGATTTTTATGACTTTTGTTACTTTCTTAGTGATTGTCAATGGTACCTTAGGAAACTTATTCTCTTCCTCTCGAGGTCTTCATCAAGGTGACCCCATATCACCCTATCTCTTTTTTGTTGTTGTGGAAGTATTAAGAAGAAATCTAGTCTCTTTATCTAATTCTGGAAGAATTAGGGGCATTAAACCTGCATCACAGTGCCTCCCTCAAGTCTTACAATACTTTTTGAATGATACTTTCCTATTTGGTGTCTCCTCCATCCAAATGAAGCTAGAGAATGGAAAGACACCCTGAATAGGTATGTGCAAGTTTCTAGCTAATGTATAAACTACCAAAAATGAAATGTTTTTTTTTTTAACACTTGTGTTAGCTTTTGACAAAGGGTTACTTGTATCCTTGGATGTCAGGAGGTGACCCTCCCATACACCTATCTTGGTCCATTGCTCACTATATATGAGGTCCTCAACCATTTCTGGAATGGTCTCATGGAATGGTTACAAAGGAAGCTAACAGGCTAGAAAGGAAAAATATTGAGTAGTGCTAGGAAACTACAACTCTCTCAGCCTCCCTGAAAGAAATCCTAGTGTATTTCCTATCTATTTTAAAACTTCCAAGTACATTGCGAAACATCATTGAGAAATTTAGCTTAATTTTCTATGGTCCATAAATAAGGAAAAGGGTAGAATGAGTATGGTTAGTTGGGAGAAATTTTTAGACCTAAACCTCATGGAGAATTTAATTTAGGAAGTATTGGACACTTAAAAAAGGCCTTATTAACCAAAAATTGGCTCGAAGCTTCTTTAATATATCTTAGGTCAATCAATTATGGTTGGGAATGAATACACATCGAATATCGAAAAAGGTGGGAACTAGTATGGTTGACAGTTGCAAATGGGAAATGGAAGATGATGAGACAGGAAAAGATAACAAATAGTGTAAATTTCAAAAGCGTTCTTGATTCATTTAATATTTCCTTAAGGAAAAAGCAGCCAAGTTTGTTCTAATAAGAAAATCAAAATTGATATAGAATCAATTTATATATATATATAAGTTAGGTTTATCTTTTGGTACATGAAATATCTAAGGATTGGAGGATTTTTTAGATAGTATGGAGGATCTAGAGGATTTATTATGAAGAAATGATCTGATAGATATTGACCTCTAGGATTTGGCCTTCAAATGGTCTAACAATAGACTTGGGAAACACTTCATCTAGGATAGGCTTGATAGGGCCCTCAACTCTATTGGATGGAACATTCTCCAACATACTAACGTAAAGGCTTACCCTAGGACCATCTCAAACCATTATGTGCTACTTTTTTCCTGGACACAAATTTTACCAGACGAAGTCCTTTTAGATATGAAATTATGTGGCACTTTCATAATTATTTTAGAGATTGTATTGCATGTTATTGGAAGGACCCAATGGAAGGTGCAACCATGTTTTGGATTACTAGAAAACTAGAGAGAATCCATAAGGAAGTTATGGAATGGTGCAAATCATCATTTAGGAGCTTAGCCAAAGAAAAGAAGGATATAGAAAAGAAATTGGTTGAGCTCCAAAATCAAATCACGCAAAGTGGAACTCAAGTGGTACAACAACAGGAGGAGAAGGAGTGCTAACAAAAATGGAACTCCCTCTTAAATAAGGAGAAAGTCTTCTAGAAATAGAGATCTAGTGTCCAATGGTTGGAGGAGGGACATAGAAACATGAAATTCTTCCATAGGTCAGCCTCAAGGAGAAAAATAGAAACAATATAAACATGTTAGAGGATGATAATTAACTAGGAGATCACTGAAATTGATCAAATAGAAGAAAGAGCCAACTCCTATTTCTAGGAAATATATAATCCCCCACTAGCTCAAGTTGATAGTAACCTATAGAGTGACATCCTATGGACCTTTCAACAAGTAATTATTGACTAGATGAGTTAGGGGATTATTAGTAAGTTCAACGAATAAGAAGATAGAGTGGTTGTCTTCACTATGAAACAGTACAAATCCACAAGCCTTGACGAGTTGCCCCCACCTGACTATAGGTATTCTAGGACATTTTTAAGTATGACATTATTCACATTGTTAAGGATTTTTTTAGAGTGGGGAAGCTATTCAAGGAACTCAATCAAGCCTTCATTATTCTCATCCCTAAGACTGAGGACCCCGAAAGGATGGAGGATATTAGACCTATTAGTCTTTGTAACACTATCTACAAGATCTTTTCTAATTTTATCTTTAATCTATTCAAACGTCTCTTGGAAAACTTCATTTTTCCAAATTTAAATGATTTTTTTCCTTGGATATAGATTCTCCACGAGGTGATACATTCTATGGATAAATCTAAAAACCTAGGTATGGCCCTTAAACTAGACATATCTAAAGCCTATGATAAGTTTAGACATGACTTCCTATTTTTTATTCTTATCAAACTTGGCTTTAATAAGAAGGTTCTAAAAATGATAAAGATTGTTATTACTTTTGTTACTTTCTCGGTGATTGTTAATGGTTTCCTTGGCAACTTATTCTCTTCCTCTCAATGCCTTCATCAAGGTGACCACCTACCCCCTATCTCTTTATTGTTGATACAAAAGTATTAAGAAAAAATCTTATCTCTTTATTTAATTCTTGAAGAATTAAGGGCATCAAGCTTACTTCATGGTGCCTCCCTCAATTCTTATAACAATTTGTGGATGATAATTTCCTACTTGGCATCTCCTCCATCCAGGAAGCTAAAGAATGGAAAGAAACCTTGAATAGGTATGCACAACTCTTTGGCCAATGTATAAACTACCAAAACAATAAAGATTATTTATTTAACACTTGCAATAGCTTGCAAGAAAGGATTACTGGTATTCTTGGATGTTAGGAGGTGACCCTTCTAGATACCTATCTTCATCTACCACTCACTATTAAAGAGGTCCCAAACCATTTTTGGAATGGTCTCATGGAACATTTAGGAAAAAATTTGGTAGGTTGGATAGGAAAAATATTGAGCAATGCTGGGAAACTACAACTCCTCTCAACCTCCTTGCAAGGTAGCCTAGTGTATTTCCTATCTATTTTCAAACTTCAAGGCAAATTCAGAGACATCATTGAGAAAATATAGCATAACTTTCTATGGTCCAAAATAAATAAAATGGCTAGAATGAGTATGGTCAGTTGGGAGAAAGTTTACAAACCTAAACCTTATGGAGGATTGAATTTAAGAAGTATTACACACTTGAACAAGGCCCTATTAACCAAAATTGGCTTGAAGCTAGTAATTCTTTGGGGGATTTTCTGCTCACCAATTTACATAGACATAGGCTCTACTCTAGGGCTCTAAGATTTTGAACAACATCATTAACACATAAAAGATCCTAAGAAAGAGGTGTCATTGGATTATGGGGAATGGCAATTCAATTGCCTTCTAGGAAGATCAATGGATCCACGATGACCCCCTTAGAAAAACTAAGTTTTCTCCTCTATGTGAGATGTGAACTAGAATGTATGGCTCTCAGACTCAACACTTTATCACCCCTAATAGACAATGGATTACATTCTAAAAATTTTAGCCAATGGATTAGATTTTAGCTTAGAAACTATAAGATTCCTCTCATCCGGATTAAGGAATCCTTTGTTTGGAAACTCACACCCTCAAGGGAGTTTACTATCAAGTCTTCTTATCTTTGTGGTTTGGCGAGGGAAGAGGCATAGGTAGATTGGTATAATGCTTGGCACCATTAGATACTGCCAAAAATAAGTTTATTTTGGTGGTTTCTTATGCATGGATTGATCCTCACTATTGACAACCTTTAGTATCAAGGTTGCCAACTTTCCAATTGTGGCATTTTATGCCTTGAACATGATGAATCTATTTCACACCTAGTCATCCACTTTCCGTTTTCTATGGACATCTAGAGGAAGGTTCTTGTTTTATGGGGGGTCAATTGGTGTATGGATAATGAGTTGAGGAAATTTTTCCACTAGGATACTCTGACTACCCATTCTTACCACAAAAACCTATGGTCGATTCTCCCACCTTAGGTCTCATAGAAAATTAGGAAGGAGAGGAACAATAGGATTTTCATGGAACAAGCTAGCACTAGCTTAGGGATGTCTCAACAAGTTATCAGTATACTAAAAGAATGTAGTGGGATTTGGCACTAGAACCCTCCCTCTCCCCAATCCCTTGAGTGAAACTAATATGAATTGGGCCTTAGTGTGGAGTGTGGTCTTGATGATGGCATAGTTTAACAATTCCAAAATCTAGGCAAGAAAGGAGATGGTTTGGCACACAACCCCCAAGTCCTGGATCATGTCAAATTTTGATGGGTCAGTCTTGATGAGCAACACTATTGCAAGAAGTATGCTCTAGAATAGCATGGGAATGTTGGTGCCTACTTATTTAGGTAACTATGCTAGAGGCTCTAATAAAAAAGCTAAGGCACTTTCACTTCTCTAAGGTTTGAGAATCACAAGAGCTTGGGGAGTCACTAAGCTAGTCATAGAGGGGGACTCTATGCTAATCATCAAGGCCACTAAGGGAGAGGGAAAATCTAATTGGTTAATTAAAATCATAACTGATCAAATATGAAGGATGATGGAATATTATCACTACATCCACATGGCACATATATAGAGGGAAGGTAATAGTGTGGCAGATTACCTTGCCAAAATTGCTAAGGTGTCATGTGGTTAGTAGAGTGGGATGGTGTTAGTTTGTTGCCATCATCAATGGGAACACACCTTCAATAATGATACATGAATTATCAAACTAGGTGGTAGGTATTCTTTTTTACATGTGGTCACACAAATGTGGCACTTTGTAAATTCTTGGCATGCTTGGATGTTAATTAACATTTATGATATTTATGTCTTGACTATAGTGAATATTGATCTCTATTGTAAAAGGATGCAAAGGGGGGACTCAACAAGATTTAAAGATCAATATTGTAGTGATCATAAAGATAGGTTGGTTAATTCTCATAAGTGGTATAGCTGGCAATGACTGTTTGTAGATGGAAATGGTCTACCCACACATACTGCCTTGGGAGATTTTTTGTTTTTTGGAAAACATTGCATATTCATGATGACTATGCATTACCTTTTCATTTTTTCCATTGTGGCTTTGCATTTTATATCTTTCAACTCCAAAACTGGTGCAAGGATATGTCATTCGAAGAGTTGGTTGTGGACCTCGGTGATGACATGGGCACTAGTGACCATATGTCTACTTGCAAAAGGGAGCCCTTCTGCCTTATATGGAGGGCATGGTTAGATACAATGCGGTCATCTCAATGTAGATCTTTTAAACCTAGAAGGATATAAAAGTTACTATTGATGGCATGAGCTTTGAAATTTTTGAAGAAAGTATTGCAAGGGAAAGGGATTTTTCATTGGATGGCAAGAAATGGTGGAGGCAAGATAAGTATAATGAAGAAGAAAGCTTGCAAAAATTCTTCAAATCCAAGGAGGAATGAAAGCGATTGCATGGTAAGTTTGCAGAGCTTGCCTTGCCTAAGTATTGGGATGTCATCTGCTATGCAATTATCAAATACATTACCTTGGAGGACCATTTCTAGGTACATTATTATTATCAATTCCCTATCCTAAATCATTTTAGAAATCACAACCTTATCTCCTTTCCATTTCTATTAATACATTCATTGGAAGATAGCATTTGTAAGGCTAGAAGGAACCACAAGGAGGGAAAACCCTTCTACCTTATCGACCAGGGTCTCATGAATAAACATTTCATCTAACACTTGGCTCAGAATTCCCCTCTCCTGATTAACCCCTAGGTCTCTATCACCCCTCAAACTTCTATAGACCCCGAGCCAAGCTCTACTCTTAAGAGGGCCAAGAAATCCCATGCAACCAAGGTCAAAATTAGCTTTGAGGTTAATTCCAACATTATTGAGCTAGATTTGGAAACCAAGATGGGCAAGTAGGGTGCTGGGAGAACTAGCAAGTTCCTTTAGATGGAGAAATTGAAGACCTCCCCAAAGTACGACTCCAACTCTGACAACTTCGATAGTGAGGAGAAACCTGCTAAAAAGAGAAGACTACACTAGAATATTAAACCCAACCCTATTAGCCCATTTGATGTCTCTAATACCCTAGAAGCTACCTTGACTAGTAGTAGGGGGGAAGACATCATCTCTCCTAGGAAGGAAACCCCCAAGGGAACTAGGAAGAAAGGTAAACACAGCCATGCTAAGATGCGGGTGGAGAGGCTTGAGAAAGCCATGAGGAACCTAGCGGATAACCATACCACTATCTGCCATAGATTTGAGATCCTAGTTGAGCTCTCCACCAAGTTAATCCACTTTGCAATCACAATCCTTGACTTCCTACAAGATAACAAAGAGGAAAAGGACTTAGAGAAAACAACTAATACAACCCATTCCATCTATGGGTTCTTGGCAGAGGGCTGGCTAAAAACCATCCTAGACAAACCAATGAAAATGGAGGAGGAGGATGCGGCAAGGGAAGTACTTGAGGAGAAGAAGAATGGGAACTAGAAGAAGGAAGCTTGGGCATCTCACCTGGGCTCTATTGTGTTTTTTTGTTGTTTTATGATTATTTTTCTGAACTTTACATCCCATGGGTTTTTTAGAACCATGTAGATCATTTGGACCAATAGCAATGATTTTTTTAAATGCTGTTGGCTTATTATTTAGTTTCTTATGCACAATAGTTTAAGGACTATGGCTAATGACATTCTGGCTTTGAACATATTATGGTTTTTGATGTTTAAAGTTGGTAAAGGTTAGATAACTAGGAGGTAACCTCCAACATAATTCTTAGCCTTTTTGTTCTCCTGGGCTAGCCCCCCATTATTTTGGCTATTATCAACTACTTCAAAAATAAGTATTATCAAATTGTTCAAAAGTATTAATGTCATCAATATTAATAAATACTTATATTTTTCATATTTATTTTTAACTTGTTTTATAACTCATTAAAAATTAGTTTTGCTCCATGTTGTACCATTTCAATATATCTAAGTAGAAAAATGTATATAATTTTTTAATTTGGTATACATATGTGACATTACATTGAATTTAATTAAAATATTTTTTAATTAATTGAATTTTGTTGCATATATAAATAATATATCTAACTATTAACTAAAAATGAAAATGAAATTATAAGTGCAAAGTTTAGGTGGTCTAAGTTAGAAAAACATATTTTTGTTTTCCATTTTTCTAAGCAAAAATTGTAACACAATTGTGAACTTGTAGCTATCTATGAGTGAATCCTAAGGAAAAGTCTTATTTAGGTCATATACTATCATTCTAAGTATCATAGATTTTTCATATTAATTTGACCAATTATATTTGACTATTTTTTATCAATTAAAGTTTTTTAAATTAATTTGTATATAGATTTTTGCTAAATTACTATACAATATCATGATTAAAGTATTAAAATCAGCATTTAAACTCTAATTTCTAATTAGTATAAAAATCACGACAGCAAGTACATGACACTTTATTTTATATTCTCTTGCACTCCTTCAATCTCATTATCTTTGTGAAATTCTTACATAATCAAATTCCACAAAAATTCGCATACATCTCTAATGAATAAACTGATTACTTTAATAGATAATATATTTTACAAAAAGAAAAAAATAGTCTCAATGACCTTGTTATTAAAACCAATGAGATAGTTGATAAAATATTAGAAAAATCTAAATTTGATTAAATATATATTTTTAAGTAATTAGGGTCATCTTGTAACATAATTGTTTTTTGAATGGCTAGAAAGAAGCCCACAAATATAGGGTTTTGATAAGTTGAAAGTACTTCAAGCTATTTCAATATAGTTTTAATACATGTCTACTATTGGTATGATTAAAAAATTCAATATTACCAAATCAATGTATTTGAGATACTATTTAATGATTTGTGCATATATATTAGCATTTTTTATTTTTTATTTTATTAATGTTTATATATGAGATTTATAATTCTTCAAATTATTAAAAGCATTTAACTTCTATTTGACTGGTTCAAATATTTTGGGTTTTACAGGAGACCTAGATCAATTATTATTATTTGTTGAAATTTAATTATTATTATATGTTAAGCTAAGGTAGACTCGAACCGAAGACCTCCCACATAAGAAGTACGTAACCTTGTAGACTTTTGCCTACAATTATATAAAAATATTAATTATATTGTATTAAATATTATTATTACAATTATTTCAATTTATTTTCTTACAATTTTCAACTACATGACACTTGTTATCTATAATGTTAGATTAATCTAAGCATATCCATACAAAGTCCTCAATGTCTTTGCATACTATGAAACAGACAATTTTCAAAATCGACAATACTAAAACATACCATGTAACCTTCTAAATACTGCAGGTAACTACTTCCTCTTAATCATAAGATTTTTTAGACTTCCAAGATTTTATCCAACTTATGATGTATTGTCCAAATTTTCATAAATACATAAAATGGTATCACCTTTTTCTCTTGGCTTCAGTCTGAAACCCCTGGAATTTTTCTTTACATAGCAATACTAACAGCACTTTCCCCTTGAGAATACAGCGACTTCTATAGTGTTAATGAGTAGACATGTTTTCAGATTAGTACCCCTCCATATACAATTGGACTCAACTGGTAGCTTCAAAAAGTTTTGTGAAAAGTTCAGACTCTTTTAAGACAAAAATGATTCCTTTCTTACAAAAATCATAAAGACATTACAAAGACAGGGCTTCATCACACTCAAATAGAGTACAATTTTATTTAGCTCTTTCAAAAGTGCCTTAACTTTTGAACATTGATTCTCTTGACAACAATAGATTCATTTAACTCTTTCTAACATAACCCAACAAATTTCTGATATCATTGATAGAAAGAGTTCTAAATATAAAATAAAAAATGAAAATAAAAGACAATAGAAGTAAAAATAAACATAGAAAATTTTTCTCCAAACCGTTTCTTATTTCATATATTTCAAAACATAATCACTAGCATACATATACAAAGTTATTCCTTTCAGTTTTGCATTCAATATAGGCAGAAATTAAAACTTTGAGGTCCTCTGTTAGTTTTCTCTGCTGCTGTTGCCACGGCAATTATCTTTTTCATTCCTTGTGTTCTGAGATATTACCTTTTCTGTGGCTGTTCTACAGAAGTATATACCCATTAAAAAACAAAAGGAAAGTCAAACTAAAATAAAATGTATTTGATATTTTACTTCAAATTCCCGTAGAAAGTTTCTCCAAGAAAATTAAAACTATAACATTATTTTAGTTTAAAACATGAATTTTCCCGTAGAAAGTTTCTCCAAGAAAATTAAAACTATAACATTATTTTAGTTTAAAACATGAATTTTCCCGTAGAAAGTTTCTCCAAGAAAATTAAAACTATAACATTATTTTAGTTTAAAACATGAATTTTCAGCCAGGTATGAGATGAGATAGGTGAGGAAGACAAGGGAGTAGTTGGAGGAGTATACGAAGAAATTAAATATTATAGGGTTGCTCGAAACAAAATATATTAAAGAAAAAGAAAAGATAAATTAATTTTTTCCAGATTTACAAAAACAGTGTGATTTTGTTTGTTGTTTTCAATCATGTTGAAAAATTCAGATAATCTATTGTACCTTTCGATTTTTTTAATTTTATTGTCTTGCACTTAGCGGCATCCATAAAAAGAAATTAGCAACAAAGACTATTAAATTAACTAAGCGAATGTACCTTTTGAAATTCTATGTCCACGCCATATACGAGGAAAGGCAGAGATATTGTTTGTCTTATCAGGGGTAAATGATGATGCTCCCAATAAAAATAACAAGGGAATGTACCTTCCTAAATTCCATGTCCACGCCATATACGATGATAAAGATTTGGACCTACCTTCGAAGCTGTACATAGGCAATGAAATCAACTATCTCTGAACAATATTTAGGATAACAATATATTGTTAGAAACTCCAGTCTAAACAGAGACAATGAAATTGGTAGTTGGCATGGCACGAGGCTGAGCTTGCTCTAATCCGGATGAGATTAATCCCTGCGATGATTGGTGCAATATCATCATCAACATCGCAGGGATCACTCTGATCACGATTAGATCATCGGACCGTGTGGTGCTGGGAGTTTAACTGTTATCAATATTTATGTGTTTTTTCATTTCTTTTAAAGAGTTTTTATACATTGCTGATTAATTGCAATTTGTCACAACCAATATTTGATGAACCGAATAAATCAGTCTTATGACTGCCATCTGATAGACGTTTTAATTTCTTCATACACCGCTTTTGCATACACTGTTAGATAAAACAGTCCTCCATGCACCGTTCATGCACCGCAACTTACTTATACTTCAGATCTTCATGCACCACTTTTACTATCAGTTCGCCATCCATCGTCATCCATGTTTTAGTTAGAAATTAGAAAGTTTAATAATGTATTTACCATTGTATGTATGTAATGAGGTGATCCAAATTTATGAACTTTAGTTTTAATGATAGTTATAATAAAGCTGAGACTTCCACCACTATTTTTAGTAGTCTTGGATTAGTTAGGATACTATGCGTTTATGAAAAAACTGAGGGTTAGTGGTTTGACAGATTCTTTTAAAAGAGATAATATAATTCTTTTGTGTGTGAAAAATAAGAATAAAAATTTCTGAATTCTCTATTTTGATTCTGCTGTAGCAATATGTTTTAATTTGATATTGTGCTGTAGCAATTTGGTGTTATATTATTGTGCTGATTTCTAACATCATCTAGATTATGTTAGTCATTTTCTTGTTTATAAAATTGATGAGTACAAAAAATTCAAACTGCTACCTGCCAAATTTAATTTTCTTAAATGGGACTGCATGAACAGGGCTAAGGATGGATTTCAAATGGGGATTACCTTAACACTTTTGTAACGAAGAAAAAATGGAACCCGGGGGGAATGGAAGGAGCAGAGAACTGATAATGGTGCGCTGCCAGGCAAGAGATATTGTTACTTTAAAATCTGGCCATCGATGCCTTCCATGATTATTAAGAGTAAGGGTAAGGCCAAAAGATTTCTATCATCTCAGACCTTTAAATCTGGAAATCAAGTGATACTTTTAAAAAGGATTTCCATTGTCGTTTCGCGATATCTACAATGAGATTCACAATGTTTTTATGCTGTCTTTACTGGAATTACTAATAATTCTAGTTGTTCTATGTTATTAGTTCTGTACATGTTGAAAGAATAGTTAATAAACATTTGTTTGTAGACTCTTACTTTTATTCCTTGAACGACTATAGTATTGGGAAAACCGAACACCTAAAAAATTGTGCTAGATCACTTTATTTGTTTATGTGGTCTTCCTTTGTGGCATCCTCACATGTAGCGTACTCATTTGAGGAGGCATGTTATTATTTATCTCTTATCTTATCATATTTTTTCTTATTCTTTATTATCTGTTACTTATAGTTGTATGTCTCTTCTTTTTATAGGTAATTGGTCAAAGTGTAGATTATTTATTATTCATTTTTTATTATTGTTACAAATTATTATTATTATGTGTTAATTTTGAATATATTTGAACCCAAACCTCACTGATGAGATGCTCACTGTTTACCATTGCATTCTAGGCTTTTGCATAGGTATAGTTGCATGTTATACAGAGGTCAATAATCTAATTTTTTATAATTGCATGTTATATAGAGGTCAATAATCAATTTCTTTTACATATAAATTTGGTGTCTTCAAAAGTTTCAAAGCTCTTTAGAGTGTTAAGGAGGAAGTTGTATGTATAGGTGTCATTATGAGTCTGATTTCTACTCATTATCTTATACATGTTGGTTGTCGATTGGTTGACTTTGTGTTAAATCCAACTTCTTTACTAGTAACCTTAGGTTCCTTCTGGAAATGGATATCATTGTAAACTTTTATTATGTGTAAGTTTGTATATAAATCTAATTGAAGCTAGTAATCAATTGCAATTTCATTTATTTCCCTTCATGTCCTAGGATTGTGGGTTTTTCTCTTTCTGTGAATGAGATTAATATTATTTTCTATTTTTCATCAAGTATTGTTACAAATAAAATATTAGCCCTATTTATGTATTTTCTCGATTGTAGGTAGTAGAAATAGGAAGTACCTTGTTCTTTTCCCTTATATCTCTTCTAGGTTATCAAAATATAGGATTTTTAAAGCCTTATTAAAAGGGATGGTCTTTTGATGACCTTCCATGCCATGCATGCAAATGTTCTTATTCGAAGTTCACAACCTTATCTTGACATATCCAAATTATCATTATATAAGGAATTTTTTATTTATCATGGTGAAGAGACTCAAATTATCTCATAGTCTTTTGTTGATAACTTGGAGGTGTTCGAATATCTTGTTGGACTACATGTGTCATCCTTGTTGTTGATGTCTACTATTATCTACCCCTTATCCTTTATTTGGGTACATCATAATATTGTATTGATGTTGTCACCATGTACCTATTACATAATACTCTTCTTTCCTTGTCACTCATGCTAGCTTGTGTCTCATAACCTTTATGTTCTTCGTATAGAATTTTAGTGAGATCAATTACTTCCTCCCTACCACACTCCAGCGTTTTTATTTATTCTTTTAACTTTTATATATACAACTATGCAAATTAAGTCAAATTATCAATCTCATCATTTTCAACACCTTACCTCTTATGTGCATATGGCTTCTTCATTGAACATTTTGCTTTTCAAATTGTAGAATATGGAGTATTTATTAACATTTGATAAATTGTGTACCCTATATTTGCATGACTACATGTTTATTTAAAATTGCATAAATGCATAATATATGATAAAATTATGAAATACCTTTTGTAGATATGGCACTTTAAATTATTTTCTTACTTCCTTGCATGTGTGAAGTAAGAAAGATGAATTCATATCATTATTTAATTTTTGATTAACTTTTTCATTAGGATATGAGTTCTTATACCAATGATTAAAAAATGTGTATTATATTATGCAAGTCGTGCATTCGGCATGTGTGATGCAAGCACTATGATACTAGATCTTCATAAGATTTTTAGTATGTATAAAAAGAAAAACCATAAAATAATTAAAATCAATATTGTAGGTTGCACTTTTGATATAGGAATGCTTGACATTGATAAGGAAAAAAGGATATGATTATCAAGTCCTAATTTGCATGATATGTGTTTTTTCTAGAAGTTTGGTCATGCTGATTAGGGTGCCTTGGATGCAAGGTGTTGTGTAGCTTCTACTCCCTCTTTGTGACTAGTGGCATTACTATATTATGTGCTTGACTTTGAAAATGTTATGTTATTCCTTTTTCATGAATTTGAAGTGATGACATGCTAGCTTTAAATATTATTATTGTTATTATTATTTTTTTTCTTATGACCACCTAGCCACTAAACTTTTGTCTTCTATCAAATTTTCTTCTCGGTCATAATTATTTTTCTTGATTTTTTTCTCAAGAATTTTGACTTTTTGAATTTGGTTTGTGAACATTGAATTCTTGTAATCTTGAGGTGGGTAGGGAGTAATTTTTATCTTGTTAGTTCTGTGATGTGAACTAATGTTTCATTTTATGTTCAATGTGGAACTTTGGTAGAATGTATAAGGGAGTAGATTGTGGATATCATTTTATATTGATCAAGCATATTAGCATAAACATGACCATGGATATTGGTGATAAATTGCATGGAATAATAAATATACATTAATTATGCATTGTTGATATGAGTTTTGATGCCATGAGGAGCATTGCATGGACATTTAGCGAGTAGGTTAACATCCCTTTATGATAATGAACTAGAATTTATACACTATTGGCTCCTTTTGTAGAATAGTCAACACTTCCTTCTTACATTATTGTCTATAATATTTTTCATGATTTTTGCATTATACCTTGGATTCTCTTATAATTTTTTAGTAGTATAACTAAGGGTGTGATTGTTAACAATCTTCACTTTCATGAGAAAAATAAGGCTCATTTTTGGCATCCTTTTTATTAGAAATATTACTTTATGTGATCATTTGTCAAATATTTTAATTTTGTGCAAGACCCTATTGTTTCTTGTACCTTCTTCCCATACATGATACAAGGGAGCAGTGTTCATTGTGGTTTTTAGGGAATGGTAGTTATTAAAAATATTGTAATTTTTGTACTAGCTATAGAACAAGATTTAGTGTGCAAAGAACATTAACAATAAGAGAAACATTCACAACCTAAAACTATATTCATATATAAGCTTAGACAAAGAAAGCAAACAAGAAATGTAAACCTCAAAAAAGAAAACACTCCATGCTTCCTTGATTTTGTAGATGTGTCCTTTGATGTGGATGTATGCCCAATTGCTTGCCCAATTGCTTCAATGGTGGAGATGGGTAATGAAAAATTGGTAGCCTTGTGAGCTCTCAATTTGGCATTATAAGGTTAAGATTGATGACTTTGGTTCTCAAAATAGCATGGTAACTTTAGCTCAAGGATTGTGATGATATGGCTTGGGAGGGGATTCAATTTATAGGCCAAGGGGTAGAGGGATGGAGGGCTAAGATGCAAGGATGGAGAGATGGTTAAGGAGGGCTAAGATGCACTCAAAGGGGAGCACATGGATTGTGCTTGTTTAGCACCAATGGGAAGGTGAAACTTGTCACAAGGAGGATGAGTGTGAGAGAGTAGGATAAGGGGTTGGTTAAAGGAATGATGAGGGAGATTGAGTATGGAAGAGGGATGTAAGAGTCATGAGTGGGCTTGTAAGAGTCTTTTATGCTTTGTAAGAGCACTCATGGCTTGGTGGTTGGGATATTTTGGAGAGGGGACTTTGATTTGGTTTAGAAAAGTCTTAAACTTGTTTAAGGAATGTGACAACATTAGGGGGTGGATTAGGCTTGGGTTTAGGATTAGATTAAGGATGTTAGAGATGTGCAAGTGGATGGCATAATGAGGTTGGGTGAGTTAGTGGCTAAGCTAGGTTAGTATGGGTGGATGGGGTGGATTAGGTTAAATGGAGGATTAGGGATAGGTTAGGGGTTTTGAGATTTGAGGATTTTATTTATCAAATAGATTTATTTAATAAATGGGAATTTTTGGAATTAGATAGGAGAAAAGGATCTAATTGATAAATGATAGATTATTTGATTTATCAATTTAGGACTATAGATGATTAATTAAATTAATCAGCTAGGGGATGGCAAAGGATTAATTAAATAGGAATTTAATTAATGATGCCTTTAGAGATAACTAAATAGGATTACTAAAGTGGTGTAATCAAATTTAGGTGTCTACATTTTGCCTCTCTTTGACATAGTGTTGAGACAACACTATTTCAAAGAAGTTTGAGTGAAGACGACATGAGGAAGATGTTTTAGCAACAAGGTTTCCCCAGTCTCAAATAAGAAGAGGAGAGACTAGACTTAGATGATGCCCCCTCAAGAAGGCAACAGAGAGAGAAATGAGGCTTGATGGCTTCTTGAAAAGTACAAGAAATCGAGCAGAGACAGAGATTGGCAAAGAGAAGGGGTTGAATTAGCTCAAACTCTCACTACGGGAGAATGATAAAGGGAAATCAGAGGCACAATAGTAAAGCAAGCTTAAAACTTTCCAGGATTGGGGAGAGGATGGAGGAGCAGAGTGCTATAAAAGGAATCCATGGTAGGGAGATGGATGATGGAATGACAAAGCTGATGCAACAAGATTTCAAAGAGTAAGATTGATGGAAGATGGTTTTTGGAGATCCCTAGGACTAGGATTGTGGATCTCGAAAGATGAGGCTTGGTGGATTGATTGGATTGGTGGATCCCTAAGACTAGGATTGTGGATCCCTAAAGCTAAGCGCGAGGAGTGATTCAAAGAGATACTGATGCATAAGCTAGGGGAGGAGTGACAGATGCTAGAGATGGATGGGGAATAATGGAGATGAAGGGAATCTATTGAAGCTTTTTTGAGTGGGGGGGGATACTTCAAAGAGAAGTACCACCATGTAGTTGAGCACTAGATTTGCTATAGGACTATTGGTTAATTTCCAAGGTTACCAAGAACATAAAGGCCTTTCATCAACTGTCCAAAGGACTGACAAACTAACTCAAAACAAACACACAAGGATTGCTCCAGTATCACACATGAATCCCAGAGGAAGCATTATGGAAACGACACTGGGTAACCCACAAGCAGAAAAGAAAACAAGCAAAAGACACGATCAAGACCTAACACTCAGATCGCCCCATTTGTAGTATACCATGATATGGAATATTGTGGCAACATTGAGAAGGGAACAAAATGATTGCTTGGAAAAGATACTTCAAGACCCAAAAGGGAAGATTCCAAATCAAAAGAAAGTGAAAATCGAAAAGAGGGTCATTTGCCAATGAGATGGGTAGGACGAGGTACTAACGGACCAAGATTAGACATGAGGAAAGCTATATCCTACAAGGATCTATCGGAGAGCACCTATGCTAATGGATCTGGATGAGTGATGTGTTTGGCAAGCTGAACTAAGAAGGATAACACTTTGGTGACAGGAGATTTAGGTAAAGGATGCATTGGAATAGCTAACCAAGATGTGTGATGTGTGCAAGATGCTAATCAAGGAGGAACTGATACGAAAGATGGATAGATACAATGGTATTAAGCTAAAGAGGATGTACAAGCTGATGGACCAAGATATGTTACAAATGTACAAGTTTGTTCATGTTTTGGTTTTTGTGAGATGGAAATGTTTGTGAAGGATGGGATGTCTATAATAGTTGATAGGTGGATAGGTAGATGGTTTGCAAAAAGCTTAAGTGAAAATGGGGTTCTTTGTGTGCATGTGATAGGATACAAGCTAGGATACAAGATTATTTACAAGCTGGAATATGGTACAAGATTTGGACAAGATTCAGATATACAAGGTATGGTACAAGATTTACAAGGTATAATACAAGCTTTGGTACAAGATTTACAAGTTGAGGTACAAGATTTTAGAAGCTGTACAGGAGGTATTTACAAGCTTCATTAGATTTTGGATATTTGGTTGGAGCACCAAGGGAACAAGTAGGTGTTTTTATGAGATGGTGGATGGATGGATGAGGGATCAGATAGTGATAGATAATGGATTAGTCTTAGTACGCAAGGTGCCTGAATTACCAGGTTTTCACCAAGGTACCTATCTAAGGCGCTTGAATTGCCAAGTTTTCACCATTGGATGCTTATTTCTCTTTACTATTTTTTTTTATTTTTCAAAAGCTAGGTATACCAAGGATATTCAAGCATAAAAATTCTTGAGATGAAAGATGTTAGTAGGATCATTCAAGAGTTCTCCTTCTGGTGTAGATAGCTGATAGGCTCTAGAGCCAAAGGATGCAGTGACAACATAAGGACCAAGCCATGTAGGTTCAAACTTTCCTTTCTTTTCTCGATCTGCTTGGACTTTCGTATTTTCTTTGAGGACCATGTTGCTTGGCTGAAAGTTTTGTGGAAGCACCTTCTTGTTGAATTCCTTTCGAGACAAGTTTGATAGACTGTGAGATGATCATAAGCTTGTTGTTGCTTCTCATCTAAGAGATCTAGTTGGGTGAGCCGAGCTACTCTGTATTCTTCATCTGATATTTTCCCTCACAAAGATATGCACAATGAGGGAAGTTCAACCTCTATGGGTAGTACCGCTTTAGCACCATAGACTAAGGAGTATGGAGTTGTTCCTGTGGATGTACGGAAGGAGGTTCGATAGGCCCATAGAGCTGGATTTATTTGTAGGTGCCAATCATGGCCGGAATCATTGACAACTATCTTTAGGATTCTGAGGAGGGTTTTGTTAGTTACCTCTACCTGGCCATTACCCTATGGGAAGTATGGGCTATAAAAGTGGTGATGGATGCGAAGGGAAGTGCATAATTCTTCCATGTTGAGATTTTCAAAGTTACCTCCATGGTCAGTGAAGATGGTGGATGGGATGCCAAAGCATCAAACAATGTGGTACAAGATGAACTTGGAGACTTGAACTCCTATGGCTGAGAGTAGGGGGACTGCTTCCACCCACTTAGTGAAATAGTTTGTAGCAGTTATTATCCATTTATGTCCATTAGATGAGAGAGGTGTGATAGTTCCAACTAGATCAAGGCCCCAACAAGCGAAAGGCCAAGGTGGTGCAATAGGCTCTAGATCTTGTGCTGGATCGTGCACAAGATTTGCATGCTGCTGACATGGGAGACACTTTCTGACAAAGTCATAGTAGTCTTCTTCAATGGTAGGCCAATAGTAACCTTCTCTAAGGATTTTTTGTGCTAGGACAATACCACTCATGTGGGCACCGCAAAGTCCAGAGTGTACTTCTTTTAACACCATTGTAGCCTTATTTTCATCTAAACATCGAGAGAGTATCGTGATAACCCTAATGATATACAGTATTGGCTATGATAACATAGCGGGATGATTTTTAGATGAGGCTCTGGCATTGGGTACGTGTGAGGTGAGGGAATATGATACCATCATTAAGGTAAGCGTGAATCTCATGGTACCAAGGCGATTGGGGACCAACCAAGATACAAACATGATTTGAATCCTCATTCACATAGGTGGGTGTGAGGAGGTGCTCGACTAAAAACTCATACTATGCAGCTACTTGGGGAATTTCCATGAGCGAGCCGATAGTAGCCATAGCATTTTCTACTTTGTTCTGCATTCGAGGCACTTGTGTAAACTAAAGCTTCGTAAAATGCTGGGTTAGCTAATCAACTAGCTCTTTGTAGGGTAATAGCTTTTCATCTTTGGTTTGATATTCATTTAGGACTTGCTTGATGATGAGCTAAGAATCGCCAAAGATTTTTAACTCAATGATGTTCCATTCTACAGCTATCTTTAATCCTGCTATGAGAGCTTCATATTCTGCTATATTGTTGGTGCTAGGGAATTGTAGCTTGAAGGCTTTTGGAATGTAATCTCCCTAAGGTGTAACCAACAATATTCCTTCCATGATCCATGAGATGTGTATGAGCCATCAAAATAAAGTTTCCATGGGGGTTGTTCTTCAATTAGATAGATATGCTCATCTAGAAATTCTCTGATCAAAGGATATGCATCTATTAGAGCTACATCAGCTAGGTGATCTGCTATAGCTTGCCCTTTGATTGCATTTCTATCCACATACTGGATGTCAAATTCGCTAAGGAGCATAACCCATTTGGCCAAACAGCCTGTAAGTGTTGTTCTAGAGAGCATATACTTTAGAGGGTCTATCTTGGAGACTAGTTGGATGGTATGACATAGCATGTAGTGGCGAAGCTTTTGAGTTGAGAAAACAATTTCCAAACAAGATTTTTCCATAGGAGTATAATTGAGTTCATAACCAACTAGGTTTCTACTGATATAGTAGATGGCTCTTTCTCTGTCATAGTCATCAAGCTATGCTAGAAGTGCCCCTAAAGCAGTAGGTGTTGCTGATATGTACAAAATTAGGGGACAACCAGGAACTGGTGGAACCAAGATAGGGGGATTGGTGAGATACTACTTGAGCTGATCAAAGCTGTGTTGACATAAAGGATCCCACTTGAAGTTTTCATCTTTCTTCAGTAAATGTGAAAATGGTGTACAATTATCTGCAAGCTAGGAGATGAAGCGTCAGATAGATTGAAGCTTTCCCTAAAGAGAGCGAAGTTGTCACAGTGTCTGGGGAGGAGGCATGTCTAAGATAGCCTTGACCTTCTTGGGGTTGATCTCTATACCTCATTTATAAACTATAAAGCCTAGAAGCTTGCTAGATGTGACCCCAAAGACACACTTCTTGGGATTTAGCATGAGATGATATTTGGCTAACCTATCAAAAAATTTCTCTAGGTCAGCAAGATGATCCATGAAGGTATGAGATTTGACCAAGATATCATCCACATAATCCTCCAAAATGCTATGGATAAGATCATGGAAAATGGTTGTCATAGCTCTTTGATAGGTAGCCCCAACATTATTTAGGCCAAAAGGCATCATGTTGTAGCAAAAGGTTCCCCAAGGGGTAGTGAATGTTGTCTTATGCTGATCCTCTTCTGCAATCTTGATTTGATTATACCCAAAAAATCCATCCATGAGGGACAAAATTTCATGTCCAGCTGTAAGATCTACAATCATATCTATGTTGGGAAAGGGAAAATCATCCTTTGGAAAAGCTTTGTTAAGATCTCTGAAATCAGTGCAGATTCTGATGTCACCGAAAGGCTTAGTGACAGGGACCATGTTGGAGATTCACTCTAAGTAGTTGATAGGTCGGATAACCTTAGCAGCTAACATTCTTTCTAATTTAGCTTTGACTAATAATGCCACCTTGGGGTGCATTTTTGTAAGCTTTTGTCTGATGGGCTTGAGCTTTGGATCGACTGCAGGATGATGAACTACAAGCTTTGGATCAAGTCTTGGCATGTCCTAATATGACCATGCAAATCGGCCAATATTATCTCTTAAGACCTCAAAGAGGAGGTTAGCTTCATCTTGTGATAGGGATGCAAAAATGTGAACAAGTCTAGGGATCTCTGAAGAACCGATGTTGACTTCTCTAGTATCCTCAATTAGAATAGAAGACACCTCTGGTCGATAATCTTGAGGAGGCAATGCTAAATCCTCATGTTCTTCTTGTGACTCAGAATTTTCTTACTGAGGGGCTTTCTTTTCTACCTTAGCTAGTCTTAGATTCACCCTAGTTCCAATTTTGGGTGTATCAGAACTAGGTTGGGGATTTTCTCCAAAATACCCCTTGGAATCTAGCTTATAGATATAGGCAAAATCTGGCTTTGTTTTCTTGTGAGGAGTTTTGGCTCTCATGAATCTTAGAAGTGCTTCGTTTGATGTGAACTCATCAATGTGTATGACGCTTGGTTGGTCCCAATCTATGAGTTGTGGATAGGCGAGTAGTAGGTCAATGAGGTGGATGGATAGTTCTTGGAGAACATAGTCTCCGAGGAAGACTTGGTCTGGGATATCGTCATAGGCTCTCTTTTCAATTTCCTCAGGAATGTCTTCAATTTCGACAAGGTCACGGTGAATGTTCAAAAAAGCGTGACCATTCTCATTGGTGCCCCCAGTTGTGGGTATGCCAAAGCAAAGACCTGACTTTGATTCCCACTTGTGTGCGTCGATGGGGCACTACATGTCTCTTTCTTCTGGTCCTAGACCACCACCTTGATAGTTCCATTTGTTAGTGATGAGCTTATGTTCTTGGGGATACTTCTGGCTGAAATGATCAAGGCATGCTTGATTTCTTGGAGGTGCATCCTTATGTAGCCAATTGTTGATATCTGGAGTGAGCTCCTCATGAAGAGGGATTTTTGAGGATACAAAGGTTGTTGGGATAAACTGTTTGTATCGAGGAGGTGGAATCTTCTTAGCTTTGTGATATGTTGATCGTCCATGGGCATGTGGTTCAAGTGGGAGTGCCCCAACAACAAATGCATCTGATAGACTATACTCTCCACAACCTTTTTTATTGATCTTCATGGTAAATAGGGTGGAGGTGAGGATGGTTTCTGGGTCATTACAAGTATGGGATGAACTGGCAATGGCTATGTCGATATCACTTCTAGGGCAATGGTTTGTATATGAAGCTTCAACTGCATTGCAATAAGAAAAGGGTTTTGGATCAACATGGATGGTCACCTCAGTGCCCTGATGCAAAAATTTGATGCAATAATGGTAAGTGGATGGAGTGGCTTTCATGAAATGAATCCATGGGCAGCTGAGGAGGATGTTAAATGGTAGATTTAGATCAATAACATGGCAAACTATATCTTGGATGACTGGCCCAACCTTGATTGGTAGCAAAATAGTTCCTTATGTGGTTCTTTCCAAAGTTGTCATAAGCTTTGATGGTGATAACCTCACTGATCATATCTGCCTCAGTATACCCAGCTTGTTTTATGAATTTTAGGGTGGAAATATTCAAGGATGATCCATTATCTATCATTACTCTTTTTACGGAAAAATTGGATACCATGATGGCTATGCCAAGTGGAAGGGTGTGATCTGGCTCAACCATGGTTATGTCGGTGGGTTTGAAAGATAGGGCACATGAGGATGAAAGGTGTCCAACAAGATTATGAAAATCAGTAGCGTTGATATCTAAAGGGACACAATATTCTGTGAGAGCACTATCAAGGATTTATTTGTACACAAGACTAGTGCGGAGAAGGTCTAAAATGGAGATTTGGGCTGGCATGTTCCCAAGGTGTTCCAAGATATTGTATCGACTTTTTGATGGAGCTGATGGTGCTGATGAAACTGGTGGGCCTACGATGTTAAATCGTGCTCTTTGAGTGGTTACTGCACACTCATTGTCTAGTCCTCGGATATTGATAACATTGACAGAAGGCTCTTTCTCGGATTTACAACCTATAAGGCTACCATAGTTTATATAGGATGAAGTGTGTTTATTGTTCTTCCCATGCTATTGGTTCGGTTGGTGGTTGTTGGTGTTGTTATTGTTTTGGATAGGTGCTTTTCTAGGATTTTGGTTATTGTGAGGAGGAAACGCATTTTGATAGATCTGCAAGCCTACATTGGGAGAGGTTTGCACTCCAACTATGATTTCTTTTCGATCAATGAGGTCTTGCACGTAATCTTTTAGTTTCATGCATCTGAGGGTGGTGTGACCTTTTACCCTATGAAACTTGTAGTACTCATTGTCATTGTACCATGTAGCTTTGGATTGGCTTGGGTCAATTTGCTAGGTAGGAGGAAATTTGATGAGGTTTTCCTTGACTAATTTTTCAAAAATGACATCCAATGGCTCACCAAGGGGTGTATAGTTTCTAGGTGCAGGTTGGAATCTAGGTTTTTTCCCTACAACTACATTGATGGCATTAGCTTGATTGTTAGACCCTTGAAAGTTGGGTCCTAGATTGTGGCTTTTATAGCTTTGGTCATTTTTTTGTTGGTAGTTGATAGCTTGTTGATTGTTTGGTTGATATGGTGGGTTGGGCTGATTTTGAGAAGGACCAACAATATTCACATGTCTGGTGTCAGTGACGCGATCTGTTGTAGCGTGCTTGTTTTTGTTCCAATGCCTAGACTTGTTGTTGGAATGTGATTGATTTTGGTTGGTTTCCTTGTAAATCTTGACCACACCATCTTTAATGAGTCCTTGCTCAAGGATCATTCCTTTCTCTTTGATATCTTTATAGGTCTGCAAATAGTTCATGGTCATGTGGTGAGCCAAGATGGGATGGGCATTATCAATAAAAATTTTCACCACATGGTGCTCTGGCAAGGTGTAGGATATGTGGGTCGTAAGGGTTTGCCATCTTTGCAAGTATTCGGCAAGGCTTTCTTCACCTTTTTGCTTAGTGTGGACTAGGTCAACTATTGATAACTCTGTTTCAACAAGACGGGCATATTGGGCTACAAATGCCTCAGACAATTCAACAAAGTTTTTAATTGTGCCATATGGGATTCTATAAAACCATTCAAGAGCTTGCCTAGCCAAGCTTTTGGGAAAGAGGTGCAAGAGGAAGATGTCACTGTATGCCACTTCTTGGCAGTGCATGTAAAATTTTTTGATGTGGGTGACTGGGTCTCCTTTTGCTCTAAATTTGTCAAATTTAGGTATCTCAAAATACTTGGGGAATGGAGTCATAGTAATGGCTCTATCAAGTGGATAAGGACACACAGTCTCGAACTTGAATTTCTTCGAATAATTCCCTTCTTGGATGGCTCTCAGAGTTGTCTTCATTTGTTCCCATCCTAAATTGATAGGTGATGGCTAGGGTGCCCCAAATGTAGGAGTGCCTTGAGGTAGGTATGTGCTAGATGGGGCCACTGAATATGGGTGGCTGTGGGGGATTTTTTGATAGGGATTGTACATTGTTTGGGCAGCCGCATGGTCGATGACAGGTTGTTGAGGTGGAGGTGGCACATATTGCTACATGTGCTGCGAGGCTTGCTGTTGATATGGGATTTGAGGTTAGGATTGAGGAACATAAGTTGGCAATGGGATAAATGGATTGCTTTGTGGAGGTAAGGTATAATATGGTTGTGAAGCTTGGGGAAAGGATCGGGGAGCTTGTGGAACTTGACTTTGGATTTGAGAATTTTGACCAATATATGTGGGTTGCGCCCCCATTTGGGATGGTATCTGCAAATAATTGGTGGTTGGCTGGGGTGGTGGATTACCTCCTAGAAGTGGCATTGAAAATTAGTTGGTAATAGGGGGTAATGGATTAGTTGGTGGTGGAGGTGGCAGGAATTGAAAGCTTGGGAATGGAACTGATGGGGATTGATAGCTTGGTGGCTAGATTTGAAAGCTTGGTAGAGTGGTGGCAGGAGCTTGGGTCACTTGAGAGCTTGGCAAAACATTGGTGGTAGCTTGTGGGGTTTGATAGCTTTGTGGAGTGAGGGTAGTAGCTTGTGGATTTGTGGCTAATGGCACTAAGCTCCAAGGACCTAATGGAAATGATGGAATTGTGCTTTGGGCTGTGGTGAATAAGTTGGGGGTGATGAAAGGTTGATTACTTGGCCCCATAGGTGGCATTCCTGTCGTATATTGTTGACGTTGGCCAAAGATGCTAGCACTGATTTGGGAGATGGGTGGATTTGAAAGGTTGGGTTGGAGAGCAGCAACAACGATAGTGAAGGGAGTGAATGATTAGGTGTTTTGGGTGAAGGGGGTTCGGGATGGAGTGGTATGGACCAAGGATGGAGTGTTGGTGGCTGGGTTGGCTTGTGGAATGGATATTTCAACTTGGGTGGAGGATGGTATGTTTGGGTCTGTTGGATCAAAAGGATTGGCTTGAGGCTCTTCTTTTGGCACATATTGAGGATAATTTGAATCATAAGAGCCTATGGGTGGTGGTAGCTGCCCAAACAATGAGTGCGATGGACTTGATAATGAAGAAGGTCTTCCAAAGTTCAAGGCTTCTATATTGTCCCTTCAAAAATTAGCCATGATTGTTTCTTTGTTCTTGTCTATAATGGCATTTACCAATACTGCATTTCCTAGTTGGTTCATGAAAGCTTCAATGTTGGTAGGTGATGGTATAGCATTCTCTGGGCTGGAGGATGGTTGAGTGCTCAAGGGGAGCGATGTTGTTTGATCCAAATGATAGGGCTCCATTGTTTCCTTCTTCTTCTTGGCTAAGCGAGTGACGGGTGGCATGAAAATGCGAAATGTTTCCTAGGGATGAGATGCAACAATGCTAATGGATGCAAAGGGGGAAGGCTTTTTTATGCAAATGGTTTCCTAGGTTGAGGCAAAGCTATATGACAAAACCTAAGGAGGATTGGGTTGGGGATTCTATCTTCAAAGATATGTTGCCAAATCATGAAAGATCTATGTTCCTATGTGCAAGCTTGGTGGTGATTATGTCAACTTAAGGATAGACTGATGATCCTTTAAGAAGAACACGAGATTGACCACTTGTGGATCCCAACGTTTAGCTCAAGGTGATGAGGGATAACAAGTGACAAAGCTAGATTACCCTAGAAAAAGTTCTGTCAAAGGTATAACCTTGGTGAGATTGGTGAATTTGGAAGATGTTAGGAATGGCAAACTTTGGCAATGTGACAACAATTTTGAAAGCTTGGATACGAATGATTTTTGGAATGCTGGCTAGATGGTTTGGTTCTAAATGAGATGGATGAGCTAAAATGCTTAAGGGGATGACCTAGAATGGCTGGCTTTCCTACAAAGATGACTCTGAAGTGTAGCTTAGGCAAGAAGATGTGGAGAAACAAAGGGGTCTAATCATAGAAATCATGCCTAGTTGGTAGGGCATAAGCAAGGTTAACTCCTGGATGTTGGTTAATTTGATAGTCTAATCTAACCAGGCTTCTTGAAGGGCTTCGTCAGCAGCTTTGTCTTCTACTTTGTGGAGATTGGCGATTCGAGGGCTTGGTGTTATTTCCTTTCTCTTGGCTGAAAGTTCTTGGTATGCCTGAGATTGCTTCAGTTTGACTTTGTGAAACTTCTATTTTTGTTTGGTTTGTTTCAACATAAATTCTTGAATCTGCTTGGCTTTGTGAGATCTTAGTTGTTTTGCTTCAACTCGTTCGACTTTTGGAATAGGCAGTGACTATGCTAAGTGTGTCCTAAGCTAAGATCGACCAAGTTTGGAAAACATTCATTCAAAAAAATAAAAAATCAAGCAATAGATAGGAACAACCAGATAGAAGTTTGTGATTCTCATAATGTGATACTTGCACCAAGGAGTGTGTATGTTCTACAAATGTTTCGATCAGTCACTTCAAACACATTAACATCCTAGATGGTTGTCTGCAAGGCTGATAGTTGGTTTAGCTAGGGAGTCCTTGATTTACCCAAGGTATGTGAGGCCCAAATCCGTAGATGAAACAAAAAGGATGTCACACAGTCGAGAGGAACGGTAACCCACTTCTCCTCTTTCACTTCTCAAGGGTATAAAGTTCCTTGAGGCTTAGCCCGAGTGACAAAATTTTGATCCCAAGAGAGGTGTCTTTCAATTCACCTCCCAATTCTTATGCTCCACCGGAATGCTGGAGTTGAGGTCATCCCAAGGGGTGATGAAATCCCCAAGTAGGCCTCCTAAAAATTTAAACAAGATTTTGGATCCTAATCTTATGCACCCAAGATGGCCTCGAAAGACGACAAGGGGAGAGAAGACTTAGATGATCTTGGGCTAAAAGATATAATTCTTTTCCAACTGACGCTTATGTTTTCTGATCTAGACTTTGTAAGCACTCATGTTTAAGATGCAAATGTTCAATTCCAACTTGAAATGCGCCAACAAAAGTAAAATCGATCGAAGAATGCAAGCAAGAAGAAGAGTTAGGGTCAACAAAAATCAAACTTGCGTGCCCAGAGGCCCTTTACATCAAGTTTTGATTGTTTTTCTTTAAGGCATTCAAGATTGAGTGTGAGTTTCTTTTAAGCCCAAAACAAAGATTTGTGAAACTCGATTTCAAGCGTGTGCCTGGAGGCCCTCCACGTCAAGATTTGTTCAAATTTTAATGCTCAAATGAAGTGTTTAGCGAGCCTAATGTGCATTCAAAGAATTTTCTAAGTTAGAAAAATTAATAAAAACACAAGTGAAGTTTGATCTTTGTGGAGCACTTAAAACCCTCTTAGGTGGACCCATCCCCATAGATGGTGTTGAGATTGCAACCAATGCTTAAATTGATGGGTGATTAAAGAGGGTGAGTCCAACTACAAACTCACTTAGAGCATCTTTATTTGATTTTTATAATTTAGGAAGTTTCTAGAATGTAGATTCTTTTTATGCCAAAAAATTGAAGTGCGAGATATTGTATTGATTCATTGATCCTTTGCATTCAAGATTGAGTTTGTTTGTTTTAAGCATGCATTCCAAGAAAGGTTGATTTTAATCCATGGCATTCAAGATTGTGTTTGAGCAACATTCATTCAAAAGAAAAATGTTTAAACATTCAAGTTCATTTTAGCAACATGCATTCAAAGACAAGTGTTTAAACATTCAAGTTCATTTTTCAAGTGCATTAAAACCATGTAAAGAGAACATACAAAAAAAATGATTAGTAGTTTCATATGTGCTCCAACCTGCAATAGCTAGAAATAGCCAATTTCATTAGTAACCCAAAAATCTTAAAATTTGAAGCTTAACTATGAGAAAAATAAAATCAACTTTTTTGTTCTTTTTCCTACACGTAAAAATGCTTAAAATAACCTCTACTCTATGGAACCACCAAAAGTTAAAATTCTATTTATACTTCTTCTTCTTTTTAACTACAAAGTGTGGAAACAAAAATGTGACAAAGACAGGCAGAGACGACAATTCATCAGGTGCAGACACCAAACTATGAAGATGCTGATCTACCGAGACGACAGAGAAAGAGGTAGAGACGACAATTTAGGTTGGTGACGGAAGAGATGACAGTTCAGGTTGGTAGTAGCAGAGATGATAGAGTATCTGGCAGAGATGACAATTTGCAGGCGGAGACGCCAATCTACAGAGATGACAGTTGAGGTTGTAGAGACAACAGAATAGATGAGGAAGATGATAGTTTGTAGGAACAGATGCCAATCTATGGAGATGATAGTTGAGGATGCAGAGACAATAGAATAGCTGGCGGAGATGACAGTTTGCAAGTGTAGACACCAATTTGCGGAGATGACACTGCGCGAAAAGAACTAAAATGAGCGGATTTTTTCAAAAAAAAATAATTTAATTTATTTTCGGATTTTTAGACGGTATGTCTTCTTCCTAAGTGCGCCTTTAAACCTACAAAAAATAAGGAAAACACCCTACAACCTACTCAAACAACAACAAGCATTAGAGGGTTAGTTTATAAAAGCAACATGTAGATTGAAATGGATAAATAAATGACCCATAGTGGGGTCCCATCGGGTGTGCCAAAATGTAGAACAAGATTTAGTGTGCAAAGAACATTAACAATAAGAGAAACATTCACAAACTAAAACTATATTTACATATAAGCTTAGACAAAGAAAGCAAACAAGAAATGCAAACCTCAAAAGAGAAAACACTCCATGCTTCCTTGATTTTGTAGATGTTTCCTTTGATGTGGATGTATGCTCAATTGCTTGCCCAATTGCTTCAAGGTTGGAGATTGGTAATGGCAAACTGGTAGCCTTGTGAGCTCTCAATTTGGCATTATAAGGTTAAGATTGATGACTTTGGTTCTCAAAATAGCATGGTAACTTTAGCTCAAGGATTGTGATGATATGGCTTGGGAGGGGATTCAATTTATAGGCCAAGGGGTAGAGGGATGGAGGGCTAAGATGCAAGGATGGAGAGATGGTTAAGGAGGGCTAAGATGCACTCAAAGGGGAGCACATGGATTGTGCTTGTTTAGCACCAATGGGAAGGTGACACTTGTCACAAGGAGGATGAGTGTGAGAGAGTAGGATAAGGGGTTGGTTAAAGGCATGATGAGAGAGATTGAGTATGGAAGAGGGATGTAAGAGTCATGAGTGGGCTTGGAAGAGTCTTTTATGGTTTGTAAGAGCACTCATGGCTTGGTGGTTGGGATATTTTGGAGAGGGGACTTTGATTTGGTTTAGGAAAGTCTTAAACTTGTTTAAGGAATGTGACAACATTAGGGGGTGGATTAGGCTTGGGTTTAGGATTAGATTAAGGATGTTAGAGATGTGCAAGTGGATGGCATTAATGAGGTTGGGTGAGTTAGTGGCTAAGCTAGGTTAGTATGGGTGGATGAGGTGGATTAGGTTAAATGGAGGATTAGGGATAGGTTAGGAGTTTTTAGATTTGAGGATTTTATTTATCAAATAGATTTATTTAATAAATGGGGATTTTTGGAATTAGATAGGAGAAAAGGATTTAATTGATAAATGATAGATTATTTGATTTATCAATTTAAGACTATAGATGATTAATTAAATTAATCAGCTAGGGGATGGCAAAGGATTAATTAAATAGGAATTTAATTAACGGTGCCTTTAGAGATAACTAAATAGGATTACTAAAGCAGTGTAATCAAATTTAGGTGTCTACACTAGCAACAATAAAATTATGGTCTAAAATCCTTTAGCCAAATCTTTTATATGCATATTTGTTATATATTCTTGGATTATTATGATTCCCCTTGTATTTTCATGATTATTTTGTACCAGAGCTCTTTGTATATGGAGGACCCCGGGTAGTCTCTTTGCATTATGATGAGCCCCAAAGGAGATAATCACTCCATGATCAGTGGTAAAATGCTTGGGCCAAAATTCAATCTCGATGAAGTTTATATGGCTTGAAGAAAGCACCTTAGGAAATGTATTTGAAATTTGACATTTTTATGCATGAGCATGGACACAGTAAGTGTCCTTCAAACTATTGTGTTTATTTTAAGAGGTTGAGTTATAACAACTACATTATTTTATGTTTATATGTTGATTATATACTTTTAGCTAGGTCTAGCATGAATCAAATTAAGAGTTTGAAATGACAGTTACCAGATTCATTAACTATGAAGAATTTGAGGGTAGCGAAAAAAATCCTTAATATAAAGATTTGTAGAGATAAGAAAAATAAAAAATTTGACTTTATCTTAGGCTGCTTATAAGTGGAAGTTGTTGCAAGGATTCTATATAGGGAATGATAAATTAGCTAGCATGCCTTTACCATGTCATTTGAAGTTGACGAAGGAGATGTGTGCAAAGAAACAAGAAGAGAAGGATAAGATGTACAAGGTACCTTCTACTTCATCTATAGGAAGCTTGATATATGGAATGCTATGTAAGAGACTAGATATTACACATGTAGTGGGAGTAATTAGTAGCTATATGAGTCATTTAGGGCTTGAGCATTGGAATTTAGTTAAATGGATTCTTAGATATTTTAGAGGAACATCTAGTAAGTATTTAAGTTTTGAGGGCTCCATTGCTTATTACAGGGCTATGTTGACTCAAATTTGTGAGAGGATATTGATACCATGTAAATTACTATAGGTTATGTATTTACTACTATTGGGGAAACAATGAGATAGGTCTCTTGGTCATAGAAATGCAGCCAAGGATATGATATGGCTTTACTTCTTCTTAGAAGAATTGGGAGACAACCATAGAGGGATAATAATAATTTATTTGTAGATAGATAGAGTTTCATTCATCTTGCAAAGAGTTATGCTTTCTATTTAAAGTAAAAGCACATATAATTGTGGTACAATTTCATTTGGTCAATTTTGGATGATGGATAGTTAAAGCTATACAAGATACAAATAGTTGATAATCAAGCTAATATGTTTGCATAGTTAGTGATAAGGGAGAGGCTAAACTCATATTCACATTCATTTCATATTCTCGAGTGAACAAAATAAAGGTACCCAACTGAGTCCAAGTTGCTTTGATCTAATTGGAGCCTCATGTAGTAGTAGCATTACTACATGATCAGTCTCCAAATGTGAGATTGTTGTATAGTGTGGAGTCTAATTAGTCCCCAAGTGGGAGATTGTTAGTACATGGTGACTGATGAAGGATGTTTTTGGGTTTATTTTATCAGCATTTTTGGGTTGAGACATTGTAACTAATTTTTACCCTAAATTGGGAAAAATACTTGTGTAAAATGGCTTAAGGTTAGGGATTTCATAAGGCATGATGCCATAATTGCTTTTTGCAATGTTATTGAATTGTAAGGGATTGAAATTGTAATCAGGTCATAATTATTGGATAATAATAATATCAGACTCATTTTTTGGTGGATGTAGCCTAGGAATTGGGGGAACCACGTTATATCTTGGTGTCTTTTGTTGTCTTCTATGTGATCTATTATTTTTTGATATTGGTTATATTTGCATGTAGTTTTTGTTTCTATCCATGGTTAATCCTATAATTATGATAATATATTATGGTTATACTTGAAAATACTTTTGAGTCTTTACAAACCATTGGAAATAAAAACAAAGAGAAGAAAAGTAAAGAGGAAAGTGATTCAAAATTTGAAGGTGATCTAGATGACTTTGAAGCATTACTAGAAAGAGGGTCATCAAGAGGTAAATGTAAATTCAAAGGTAAATTAACCCTGATTTATTTCAGGTGCAATTGAAAATTGGTCATTGTTCTACTACATGTCCTAACAAAAGTAAGAGTGATATAAATGAGAAGAATGATTAGATGTGCAAGAAGATCAAGGATGACAAAGAACGAGGGAAAAAAACATTCTATGTGACCAAAGAAGAGAAACACTGACTCTAGTACTATTAAAGAGAAGGAAGTAGTTGCGATGATTTATGTTGCTATCAAAAAGGAATCTAATGGAGAAAAATATGAGGATAAAAGTGCCACTATTTCACATGTTAGTAAGAATGATTCATCGATTATTGATAATGGATGCTCATATCAAATGACTGGTGACTTAAGTAAGTTTGGAAAATTTGAGGAAATTGATGGTGGTGCAACTATTAAGCTAGGTAATGATGTTCAATATCTAGTGAAAGGTAAAGGATCACTAATGCTAAATGATAAGATTAGATGTAATGACTCTTACTAATTACAAGAACTAAAGTATAATATTTTGAGTGTTTCTTAGTTGAATGACTAAGGTCACAAGTTGGAGTTTCAGAATAGAAAAGTTGAGACATGTGATGATAAAGGAAATCTAATTAGAATAGGAGTGAAAAAAAAGGTAATTTATTTTAGCTTCATCTTACTATTGAGACATGCTTATTTAATAAATTTTGGGATGTATAGTTATGACATAAAAGGTTGTGTCATGTACACTTTGAGAACATGATTAAGCTTAGTAGAAAGAAAAGAGTTAGAGCTTGAGAATGCTATATGTAGAGAATGTCACCCAGGTAAGATATTGTTGTCTAACTTGTCCTTACTAAATTTTGTGGGCCTTTTAGTAATAAATGTTTCTGTGGTGATAGATATTTCACTTTATTTATTCATGACTATCCTATGATAATTGTTGTCATGTTTATGAAATTGAAATAAAATGATATTGATATGTGAAAATTGTATAAGGATAGGGTTGAGAATGAAAGTGGTAAGTCAATGAATTGTATAAGATCTAATAGAGGTGGAAAGTTTATGTCTATTAAATTCACAAAATTTTGTGCTAGAAATTGTATTAAGAGATAGTTTTCTACACTAAGGACACCTTAACAAAATTGTATTTTTGAGAGAAGAAATAGATCAATTGTGGATTGTGTAAGGACATTGATGATTTAAAAATATGTGTTATAGTTTTTTTGGAAAGAACTTGTTAGTACTATTTTTTATACTCTCAACATAGTTTAGTTGAAGAAAGAAAGAAACAAAATACCCTATGAACTCTGGTATGGTCATACACCTAATATAAGTTATTTCAAAATTATTGGATGTATGTGTTACATTCATAAGGATGAAAGAAATGGTAAATTTGATTCAAAATGAGATGAATGTATATTCCTTCGATATTCAACTCAGAGAAAATCTTATAAATGTTTGAACAAAGCTACTAGAAAAATGGTTGAAAATGCAAATGTGAGAATTAATGAGTTTACAAAAAATAAAAAAGTCAATAGTATGAAGAAACCTATAGATTACAAGAAGTTTGTGTATCTATATAAAGAGGCACTAAATAAACTACTTGAGTTACAACCAAGAGGTATTAAGCATAGATAGTATTACATGAGTGATAGACTTCCCTATCTAAGTAAAACATTGAACTCTCACCGAGTGAACAAATTGTTGAGAATCAAAGGATAGAATTTGTATTAGCCAAATATATGAAAAATAATCATTCATTTAAATAAATCATTAGAGAACAAAGCACTCAACTATTGACAAGAAGTAAGTTAAGATATTGTACATGTTGGATGGTTGATTTTGAACCAAGAATGGTTAAGAATGTATTGAAAAATGATAATTAGATAAATGCAACAAATAATTAAATTGATTAGATAGAGAGGAAAAACACATTGGAGATAGTACAAATACCTATTGTCAATAATTTGATAGGAATCAAATAGATTTTCAGAAACAAGTTGAATGAAAATGGAGTAGTTGTGAGAAACAAGGCACCACTAGTTTCCAAAGTTTATGCTCAATAAGAATGAATAGATTATGGTGAGACTTTTACACCTTGGGAAAGATTGGATGGTGTAAGAACATCATTATCCTATTCTAACTACAAGAAATTTATAGATTATCAAATGGATGTCAAATCTATATTTTTGAATGGAGTGCTTGAGGAAGAAGTCCACATAGAACAAGTACCAGAAGAATTCATTGAACCTTATAAGAGGAATATAGTTTTCAAGGTGAAAAAGGCATTCTATAGACTCAAAAAAGCACCAAAAACACGGTATGAGAGGCTATATTCATATTTGATTAAGATCAGTTTTTTAAGACAAGTGAGAATAGTAATATGTATTTGAAATCTTGATTTGATGACATATTGTTGATTGCTGAAATATTTGTAGATGAAATTTTACCTAGATGAAAATGACACATTATCTAAGAAATTTGTTTATCAAATGAAAAAGGAATTCAAGATGTCTATGTTTGATGAGATCAATTTTTTCATTTCCATCCAAGTTCATTAAATAAAGAATGGTATATATGTTATTAAATCTAACTATGTAAAGGATATCTTAAAACCATTTGGAATGTATGTGTTTAGACTAGTTAGTGCACCTAGAATGACTATAGTGAAATTATTGAAGAAAGTTACTATTGTAGATGTAGATTATTGCACATGATTTTGGAATCATTGGAAGCTTTGAATAATTTATCTCAAAGAGACAAAAATGACTAGTATGAAGAGAGTTTTCAGATATCTTAAAGGAACTAAAGATTTATGTCTAACTTACAAGAAATATTATGACTTTAATCTTAAAGTCTATATGGATGTTGATTGTGCTCTTAATGTGGATAATATAAAAAACACAAGTAGTGGATCTTTAATTTTAGGAGAAAGATTGATAACATGGTTAAGAAAGAAACAAAGTTATATTTTACAATCTACTATTGAAGCTAAGTATGTTGTTGTTGTAATTAATTGTTAAAATATTGTATGGATTAAGAAACTATTAGAAGGTATACACAAAGAGATAACAAAGAATGTTATGATTTATTGTGATAACCCTAGTACAATAAATAGATCAAAGAATTTGGTGATGTATGCAAAGAAAAAGGATATATCAATCAAGTATCATTACTTGAGAGCACAAGTACAAGAGAAACAAGTGATTCTTGAATATGTGAAGTCTAAAGAACAAATTATAGACATATATACTAAGCCATTTCCTAATTATGCTTTTGATTATCTAAGAAGTAAACAAGGGGTCATACTTCTATCCAAAATTAGCTAGATGAAGATGCATGTTGCATCAATTCAAGATTGAATAGATGTATCATTGAGTTTATGCGAGATACTTTAGGAAAACTTCTAAAGTTGTGAACATGACTATGAAGAAGCTGATGTAACCTATATGTGAAAGGTACATGGATAACAATGCAAGGTATTAGAAGTTTCACATTGGAACTTATAGCTACCATTGACATTATAGTTTGTTGAACTCTCATTTTGCATGATGTTGAATGATAGGGATCCTTTTGAATCCATCTCTTGGAAAGATGATCAAGAACTAACTCCAAGGTTCTGGGTAGGTTTTTCAACCGAACGGGTAACTCATTCAGAAGATAAATGTGTATGTTTAGGAGGAGGCATTTTCTGGTTTGAACCAATTTGGACAATCTATTTTTTTTTTTGAAATATAACCACAAAAGAAATATATTTTTTTCTATGTTTAATGATGAATGAAATTTATTGATGCAACTATATGAATTCCTATTTTAACCAACTATTTAAAAAGAAAATGAAAATGATAGAATACCAAAAGATTTAACAAAATAACTAGAAAGGGAATTCCCAGCAGACATAAACCAAGGTATTAACATGGCTATGAATTAAATTATCAAATGGATCAGGTACAAAACCAATGAAAATAGGAGCATCACTTCCTCAACTCAATTGATGCAATCATTGATGGAGACTCAATAATAACCAAAATATGTTTCACGTTTCATCAAATTATGAGGTCATGGAAAGTGTGCTCAAGTGAGGCAAGACTCTATGTAAGAATAAAGGGGTAAAAGTACAAAGCTATGTCACCTTTTAGGATGACTTATTAAAATGATTTAATTTGAGTATTTCTATTTTAAAAATATTTTTTTTTTCAAACATATGATCTTGATAAATTTATTCTAGATAAGTTATATATAGTCTCACACTTTTTCAATTGAAAATGTGTATTAAATGCATGTTTTATACTAGTTAGTATCCAATTACTAAAGAAATACAACTATTTCAGAAAATAGACATTTCAATAAATCTTACTATTTGTTATGATATTTTTTAATAACATATAAGCACCATTTTAGAGGGCTCTAATTCAAGAATAGTCTCATATAGAGTTCATAGTGTTTTAATTAGATATAGTATATTATAATTAAAAAATTCTACAAGTACATATTTTAACATTCAAGAAGTTGCCAGTTTTGAGAAAGAAAAAATACTAAATCATATTGAAAAAAATTAAAAATATACAACATTCTAGAGGAGAGAGTCCTCTTCTAGAATCTATTATTTTTCTTTTGGTTGGAATAGATTTATTTTGAAAAATGTGGTGGAAGATGAAAACTATTAATTTGTATAAGTTGAAATTTGAATTGTCATTAAAGAGAAAATATAGGTCTAAAGCCATTTTTTATTTTGATTGTTCTAGCTACATATGTTATCTATAACATAATTTAATATCAAAGGGAAATAAATTTATTTATGTGTAGTTTTGTGGTGGGAACTAGATCCCAAATTTCTAGCTTTTTTTAGCAACTAAAAGTTATCTTTAAAAATAAGAAAATATGTAATTTCTTATTCCAAATAATTATTAAAAATGATAATCCTAAACTTCATCCATTTCTGCATATTTCATTAGATTACTCCATTTTCAAGTTCTAAATAATAATATCAGTTTTATGTCATTGAAGGTGAACAACAATACTTTTGTTAGCCTTTTCCTTTCTAAAAGGGTGAGACGGGTTTGTGCTTTTACCCAAAGATGATCCTTTCTCTAATTTGTCACAATAGTAGAATTTGTTAACACCAGGGAAACACCAGAACTAAAAGATTGCACAATCATAACAACAAAATAAAACCATTGGCTCCATTATTATTCATGAATATACATTGACAAAAATAACACACTTGGGCAAGAATAGCTACACTTAGAATCAAAGCACCAATAGTATATATTATTTCATCAAAATAATGGGTTGGAGTACATTATATCAATGTATTTTAAAAAAATCCTTTCCTCCTATTGTCTTAGGAGTGAGAGTTCTTAAAATAAAACTCATATTAAAAATCTAATAAAGAAAAGCTAATTATATACAAAATAACTCTCTAAATGGTACTAAGTAGGTTTCCACCCTTGTTTATATCAATTAATGGGTGCATAAGCCTTTACATGACTTAAGAGAATAAAATGATGAGAAGATAAGAAGATAGAAGTTGTGAGATGATCTGAAAGTCTCTAGGAGCTTTAGAAATAAAATTTTAGCCTTCTCTAAGAATTTCTATGAGTTGAACTACCATTGAAATATGTTTCTAATGCATGGAGTGCTCTAAAATAGCAACTGGTAGTTAACTATTAGTGTACTACTTCTTCTTCAAAATTGTCGATATACCTCTAATAAAAGTACACCTGCACATATGTGCACCTATGTACATGGGCACCTACATAGCTAGAAGATGCACTACAAGATAAATCATTTGAAATAAGAGGTGCCTATTTATTAGGTTTTCACCTTCTTGGCAGAGATTCTTTTTTCTCTGTCATGATGCTTGTTTGCTAGGTTTTCATCAATGGAACTTTTTGTTTTTCATTTTTTTGGGATTTTTCTGTTTTTGTTGTTTTTGTTTTTATTTTTTTTATTTTTTTATTTTTTTTTTGGTGGGGAGGGGTTGGTGGGGGGGTCAGGGGGTGGGGATTGAATTTTTTTGGTATTACCAAGGTACCTATTGCTAGGTTTTCACCAAGGTAATGATTTTTTAAAGACATTTAAGTATATATAGAGAGCTTTTGAAGTCAGATCGACTATAGAATCACTTTAGATGGAGAGTGTTGATAGGCTCCTTGAGTGCCTCTCCCTTGGCTATATAAAGTTGGTAAGCACTAGATCCAAACACTGTAGTGACTATATATTGACCAAGCCAATTGGGTTTGAACTTTCCTTTTTGTACCTATTGTTGTTTATTCTTAGGGTTTTCTGTCAGAACGAGATTACCTAGTTGGAAGTCACATGGCCTAACTTTCTTATTATAGCTTCTAGACATTTTCTACTGATAGGCTTGAAGGTGATCCAAAAATTTAAATAATCTTCAAGTGTCAAAAATTGATTTCGATCATCTGCATTTTGTTCCCCTTTACACCAAAATGATGTGTGGATGTTTCCCTTTGAACTTTTGGATGGTAGGGGTGATTTATTGTGGAGATAATAAGTCTAAAGATTCATACTTTTCCCTCACTTCCCTTTGGAAATCATGAAGTGTCACTTCTTTAGAATTCCCTAGAAATTGAAAGTCATGGGTATGAGTGTGATCTTAGTTGTTGTAGAAGACAAGGAAGCTAAGGTAATTTTTGCAAACTCGGGATCCTCTAGAAGTTTTAGAAGTGCACACATCTACAACTTTAGAGGTAATTCATTTACCAAATCTTTAAATTTCACACTTGTGCACATGCACACCTTTATGGAATTTGTAAGGTTCTCACTTCACCCAAAAATCAAAGTTCTAAGTTTTGAAAATATTTTTTGGGTTTTTCTCAAACAGGGTTTAAGATTGCTCTTGTGTAATTATTTTGATCTTTTTTATGGTTTAGGAAAATTTATATTCCCTATACACCTATGCACTTCTATCATCAAAAACTTGGTAAAGTTGTGCACTTGCACACCTTAACATCTTTCGGACTTTGGGCATCTTTAAGAGTTTAGAATTATGCACCTCCACACATTCGCACATGCACAACTTCACACTTGTGCACCTTCTAGATTCCTCTAAGTTATGCATATTTCAAAATTACAATGCATAGCTATGCACCTTCACACCTTGCACACTTGAACAACTTCTGGAAACAATTCTGTCACCTAATCATCAAATTGTGAACCTACACACTTGTGCACCTTCACACCTACAAACCTTCAGGGAATTGCCCAAGGTGCTCAATTCACTAAAAAGTCAAAGTACCTAGTTTTGAAAATAATTTATGGGTTTTTCTTAGACAAGATATAGGAACACTCTAGTGTACTTATTTTGATCTTTTTGATGATTTAGGCCCACTTTATAGCCCAAAATTTTGGTATACTTGAACTCCTTTAGTTTCTTCTTTTTGAAATCTCAAGGCACCTATTTTGAAAATTTACATGCAATACCATGGTAATTATTTTTTGTGCTATGGATAATATGATGAACTACACAAAATATAAACATTAATATACTAGTTTTAGGGGTTAAAAATTATGCTAACTCATTGAGGCACCTTACAAGATACCTGATTCTAATGAACAAGTTTTGGTGAGCCTAAAAGGGGATCCCCATTTGCAAAATGGAAAATGGGGCATGTGTTGTGGAACCAAAATACTATCAAAGGGGGAGATTATCAGTAAGTGAGAATATGCAAAAGGGAAAGTAAATGAATAAGTTTATTAAGAGCAAGAAGTATACTATGGGAAAATATTCATAACAAAGATTATGCCAAAAGGGGTAGTAGAATAAGTCAAAAGGGTGTCAAATACTAAAGGAAGGATGTAGTTTATATAAGAGTAAATAATGAGGGGAATGAATGGCTAATTTGACAAAGAGGGAGAACTATACTAAAAGAGAATATCAGTAGGAAATATTATGCTCATAGGGTGAGTAGAATAAGTCAAAAGGGAGAAAAACAACTAAAGAAAGGATGATGATATGGTGAGAGTAAAAATTATGTTGTATATAAAAAGAAGATCATATCCTAAGGGGGAGGCATATTGAAGATTGTTGCTACTGAAGTTACAGATCAAGTAGACTTGATCAAAGCACTGACAATTGGTATTACTATCAATGCATAGCTTTGATTATTCTTATGTAATGTACAATCATATGTTTTATATTTTCATCAATGTCAAAGGGTGAGATTATTATAATATTGTCATTGATGTCAAGTCTTAGTTGGTTAGACATTATGATCATTTAGTAGAGTTTCATATCATTTCATTGACAAAGAGGATTTGAATGATAAAAAGGATTTGAAAAAATCATAGTCATGAAAAGGTTAATAAGTATGTTATTCAATGGTTACTTGAATGAGTTGGAAAGTGGTATATGTAATGTTGTTTTGATAATTTTACAAGAATATATTATTGTCCTTTAGTGAGCTATACAAGCTACACCAAGTGACAAGATTAAAGAAGGAAAATAGTATATTCATTGAGTGACTACAATTGTCATTGAGCAATTGGCAAAGAAAATTGAAATTTCAATGTTAACAAAATAAGTTTAGTATTGACCAAGTGATTTTTCACCTAAGTTAAAAGTTATGTTCAACAAGTATGAGAAAGAAGGACAAGTTCATAAATATGGAATCTAAGGCTGATTTTTTTGTGAAAATAGAGAATGTTCGAGAATCTCAATAGTGTGAGTTTGAGTTTGTTACAAGATCTATAACTAGAGAAATACACTAAAGATCTAATGATAGAGATTGGAAATGGATAATGATAAGCACAAAGTTCATTTAAACTTGTACTTTCCAAGTGACTAAATGCAATGAACCTGACATCAATGATTTTGTTTAAGAAAAAAAATCTAGAAATATAACAAATACTATTTAAGGAGAAGTTGAATCAATTTTTTGTTTGCTAAATGTTGATAGAGTTGATGATTGAGGAGATCAAAGTGCAAAGTTGTTGAAGCTAAAACAAGAAAAGGAGAGTATATAAAAGTAGAAGGAATATAAAATTAGAGTTAAGTGTAACATGAAAATGAAGTAGTGAATGAGCAAATAAAGAGATATAACAAAGAAGATAAAAAAGAAAACAAGCATCAAAGAGATCTTAAAAGGCAAGGTAGTGCTAAATGTAACAAATCATTTAAACTATTAATTTATACTAATTGTCAAAGAAAAATATTTTAACTGAGTGGACCTAAAGAGTCTATGAAATCCTATATGGTAACATCAATCAAAAGTGTTTATAAGTCCTTCAAAAGAGGCCACTCTTTAGGAAATATCAATGAGTGATAAGTTTTAGATGATATTTTGGTGGAAATTCTCTTACCATATCACATTAAAAAGGTGTATGTAAACCTTTAACAAGGCTGGCTCAAAGAAGAGTCACTTCAAAAGACTGAATTTTTTTGCACTATCAATGCCCAGTGGTTTTTCCCTTTATGAGGTTTCCAAGTTAAAAATCTTGGTGTCAAATGTGTGACTATCATTATGTTGAAAGTTTATGAAATTTACTTTTTACTACAACTTGATAACAACTAGGTAATATAATAATTACATTTTTATATTTGGTAATAAAGAGGACAATGAATGAAGAGTTTAGTTTAAAATGGCTATAAGAGTTAATTGTGAAGTTTAATGAGATCACTAAGTAAATGCTTATGATTATCATAAAGTTTTATTTTGTACTAAAATGTTTGAAGGGACTCTAGGAAAATTGAACATAACTAATTCAACCTCCCCCCCCCCCCCCCCCACCCTCACCCTCAATTATTTAACAAGTTCACCTTGAGGACTTTTTGGTAAAATGCGGTTGATAAAAAATTTTTCAACGAGAATGAATTCAATAAATTATGGTTAGAACATGAAATATATCCAAAGTTCTTGATCATATTATAGAATATCCATACGCTACATGAAAATGATTCAATATATATGTTTTAGTTCATCCATGTGAATGGATAAAGAACTAGATCATAGATCTAAACATTCTTCCAAACCAATTCTCAGATTTTACAAAATGATGCATTGAGCATAAATATTATATATTAGTTGTCATAAAAATGGATTCATGCATTGATTGATTTTTTATTAACCACTTAGGGATGAATGGAAAAGAAAAATATCTCAATGGAGTATTGAAGAAACATAATATATATTAGAAGGTGCAAAAAATAGGAAAGGGAAAGAGGTAGCTCAAGAAAAGTATCATAGGAGTAGGTTAGATGTTCAGGAGCCTCAAAAAAAGAAGTATAATGTTTGAAATGTTCCCTCTTCATAAGGTTGCACTACTATTATACAAGCAATGGAAAATATAGAGAGGTACAAAGTGATGACAAAAATAAGGCCATTTGAGAGAAAAGAAAATCTGGTGAGGCAAGTATTGGATAGATTGAGCATAAACACATATGAGAAATTTTCTCAAAAGAAAGAAAGAGATCAAGATATTGTTGGAAATCTGATTGAAAAGCTCATTGTTGAAGATCAAAGATGGAGACTATTGCAAAGAAAGAAGATTGTTGTTAAAAGAACGTTTTCAATCATTTTGTTGTCATTGATGTCAAACTTGCTATTTGTAGGAATGACATTTGCTTAGTTAATTGATGAAGAGGATTTGATAAACAAGATGTAACAAGAGCACCTAAAGAAAAGGTTGAGTTATGATGTTTTAATGAAGTGCAAGGATTAGTTAAGACAATGGTTGAATGATATATTAATAACTTACTCAAAGATATAGAGGTTGGTTACACTTAGAAATATTAGAGGAATAAGTTAAACAAGGTCGACTGTGAAGCTTAAACTAAGATCATTAGTGGGTGCCAAGCAAGTCAGTTGAAGCCGAGATAATTCTCAATTGGAGCTAAGTAATAGGAAATTCTAGTGTGTGCTAAGTAATCTTCTAGGGCAGAGTGAAGTTCAAGTGTTGAGCATCAAATAATCTTAGTTGGTGGTGAGTGATCTTGAGGTGCCAAGCATCAGGAAAAATAAAATTGATGCCGAGTAACACAGTAGGTGTCGAGCACTAGTATTTCAATAGTGTTGAGCTGCTACATTATTTCAAATGATGAAGATTCACTAAATCTAAGCTGATAAAGTGGTTATCTTGAATTTTGTGAACAAGTTTTAATATAAGGATGATGAGCTAATGGCACAAAATTCTATGTAAACCATTTTTGAATGAATTCTAGGGGATTGTTCAAGAAGTTTCTAGAGGAAATAAAATATGGGTTAGATGCAATGAATCCTACCTAATCCATACAAATTTAAATTAAAGAATGGAAGAATCAAGCGAGAAAGGAACTCCAAGACTTTTATTTAAGAAGTGATAGACCAAGAAGCAAATTTTGTTGATGCTATTGCTGTTGAACTACCAAATCTTGAAATACTTAAAAGGGTGTCAAGGAGGAGACATCGAGGAGAAGGAAGAGCACATAGGCTCTACTTCTACAAGTGGCCATGAAGAGATGATTGCACTAGTACATTAAGCATGGAGACTCAGGGATACTAAGCTTGAAAGAAGGGCAACCTATCAGAGTTGCAGAGATTGAAGGATAGACAATGGTATGAGCTAAGAAGTGATCTAAGATATACAAGATAAGTTGTATGTTGTAGTCAGGTCAAATATTTGCTAATACTCTCTAGCAATTGTATTAGACATGAAAAGATTATTGAATTAGGTTGGTTTATTAGCCATTTGTAAATCCTTTAATAAGGTGGCATTCCAAGTGAATGTTTTAAAGTCCTTTAACTAGGCCTACTTCTAATAGGGTGATTAAATCCTCTAACAAGGTCACATTTAATAGTGTGTTGTAAGCCTTTAATAGGGCATCACTTTAGAAGAGTGAGAGTTAAGTAGCATGTTACTAGTGGTTTTTTCCAAATTGGGTTTCCATGTAAATCACTATGTTATGTGTTGATTTCTTATGTGTTATGCTTGCATGTTAATTTATAGTAATTTTCTAGTTAGATAAGTTAAAGCTTGGATGAATGAATGATTGAATGGGCTCACTATACTTAGTGAAAAGTTTGAATATGACATTTGGACCTAGAATAACTGATTCACCCCCCCCCCCCCCCCCCCATAATTATTCTAAAGCATTTCTAACAATTGGTATCAAAGCCATCTACTAATTTAGTTTCAAGGTACTAGAAGCAAGAAGATCAAGATGTCCAAGAAAGAAGTTCCCTAGCTCAACAAAGAAAACTTTGCTACATGGCAGAGTTTGATGAAATTGTACCTTGGATCAATAACTGACTATGCAAAAACTTCAATTAGAATAGAACGTGTAAATCCAATAAGACCTCTTACTGCAAATGACATGAATAAAAGGAAGGAGCATAATCAAGCAATGTTGGAGGTTGTCTCTGCACTTAGTTATGTAGAATATGATGACATCAAAGATTTTGACACTGCATTCAAGATGTGGAAAGCCTTATCAGATATCTATGGAGGAGATTAGTATGTCCAAAGAGAAAAGAGAGAAAGCCTAAGAGGAAAGTTTGATGACATGAAAATGGAGGAAGGAGAAAATACTTCTCAATATGATGCAAGAATGAAAGAAGTGGTAAGTGCAATAAGAAGTCTAGGTGGTTAATTGGAAGAAGAGACATTCATCAGCAAATACTTAAGAAATCTACTCCCTATCTATGCTATTAGAGTTTCATCCATCCAAGAGCTGAGGTGTGTACAAGAGAACACACTAACCTTTGAAGGAATAGTGGATAGGACTTACTGCATTTGAACTATCCAATTTTGATAATTATAGACCTAAGAACCTTGAATCTGCTTTCAAGGCCAAGATGACAATAAAATAAATTGAGGAAGAGACATCAAGTAAGAAGAGAAGAAAGGGAAAACATGCATCCAGTGATAGTAGCACAAATGAGGAATATGTGGAATAGTTAGAAGCACTATTGGCTAGCAGATTCCATAGAGGCAAAACTAAATTCAAAGGTAAGCTCCCTATCATATGTTTTAATTGCAATGAAGTAGGTTATATTGCTGTAAGATGTACATACAAGAAGAATTACAAAGAAGGAAACAAGTATAGGAACAAGAAAGAACATGACAACAAAGATCACAAAGAAAAAGGCAAGAGATGCTACATTGTTGAAGAAGATTCTGATAAAAATGATGATGAAGTAGTCTATGTGGCCATGAAGGATGAATTAGATAAAGATGAAGATGAAGCAAAAACATTGGTTACCTATGTGAACAAGAATGACAAGTGGATCATAGACAGTGGATGCTCACATCACATGATAGGAGATAAAAGTAAGTTCATTCTCTTTACTCAATATGATGGAAATAGTGCTAGATTTGGTAATGATAAACCATGTTAAATCAAAGGAAAAGGCTCTATTAAACTGACAAAGAAATTTTCATGTGATAATGCATACTATGTTGAAGGATTGAACTATAACTTGTTGAGTATATCATAGTTAGGCAATGTAGGTTGCAAAGTTGAATTTAGAAACAAAACTGCTAAGATCTATCACACTGATGGAAATCTGATAGGAAAAAGTGAACAAACAAGGAGTAATTTGTTTTAACTAGATACGGAAGATGCAAATGTCTTGTTGTTAGACTTGATGATGTGTGGTTGTGGCATTAAAGGCCGCGTCATGTTAATTTTGATAATCTGATTAACATCAGCAAGAAAAAGAAGGTCAGAGGGTTGCCCAAATTGAAGAAACCTAAATACACAATGTACAAACAGTGTCAACTAGGGAAGATGACTAAGTCTAGTTTCAAAAGAAAAGCATACACTTCCAAAGAAGTACTAGAGTTGGTCCATACAGACTTATGTGGTCCAATAGAAGTGAAAAGCTATCTAGGAGATAGATACCTAATGCTATTTGTAGATGATTATTCCAAGATGATGACTACTATGCTTTTAAAGCAAAAATATGATGCATTTCAAATGTTTAAGTGGTATTTGGCCAAAGTTGAGAAGGAAATAGGAAAGAATTTGAAATGCTGAAGGTCAGACAAAGCAGGTGAGTTCACATGAAAGGAGTTAAAAATATTTTGCAATGACAAAGGTATAAAAAGGAAAACATTAGCACCAAGAACTCCACCATAGAATGGTATTACTGAAAGAAGGAATAGGTTAGTGATTGGATGTGCTAGAACCTTGATGATGGAGAAAAATGTTGCACTAAAATACTAGAGAGAAGCTATAAGTATTGTAGTCTATACACTGAATAGAGTTCAATTCAAAAAAGGTACAAATGCAACACCTTTTGAATTATGGTATGGTCACTCACCTAATGTTAAATATTTCAAAGTATTTGGTTATAAATGATATATTCTTAAAGATACTAGACATGGAAAGTTTGATGCAAAAAGTGATGAAGGCATATTCCTTGGATACTCCACTAGAAGAAAAGAATATAAGTATTTGAACACTAACACTAATAAGATTGTGGAAAGTGCAAATGTAAATTTTGATGGACATGTAGAAGTTTAGGTTGATGAGTCAAAGTAAGTAGAGGATCATAGATCCTTTGTATATATCTATGAAGGAATGACTATAGAAGACAATACTGAAAATTAAGTTGGGAATCATAAACATATTTCAGTATTTGCCAAGTCTCAGCCTTTGAATGTCAAGTTGCATTCAGAAGCTAAGCTGCACAATGTAGAAAATGCTCATTCTGATTTTGAAAATAGTAGGCATGAAAGGAATGATGAAGTACTAGATGAAGAAGAACAAAATGACTCTAAAGCTGAAGGATCAAACATTGAAAGAAGGAAAAAACCAAGATTAGCCAAGTACGTGAGAAGACATCACCCTATAGATCAAATCATTGTTGACTTGGATGCTAGACCAATGACATGGAATACATAGAGGAATAAATCATGTCTATTAAGCAAGGTTGAACCTAAAATAGTGAAGGATGCACTGCAAGATGATGACTGGGATAAATCCATGGAAGAGGAGATAGAACAAATTAAGAAGTACAAAACATGGTCTCTAGTTCCTAGACTACCTGATAAGAATGTAATTGGTACCAAATGGGTGTTTAGAAAAAACTTGATAAGAATGGTGAGATAAAAAGAAACAAAGCCAGATTAGTCTACAAAGGCTATGCATGAGAAGAACGACTAGACTATGGGGAAACATTTTCCCCTATTGTAAGAATGGAAAGAGTAAGAACATTACTTGCATATGCTGCATACACAGGTTTCAAAGTTTACTAAATGAATGTTAAGTCTACTTTTCTAAATGGTATACTAGAAGAGGAAGTCTACATAGAACAACCAAATGGATTTTTAGATGAGAAGAACAAGGGCATGGTTTGCAAACTGCACAAAGCACTTTATGGATTGAAGCAAGCACCTACAACATGGTATGAGAGATTGCACAAATATCTTGTAAAGATAGGATCTAAGAGAATAGATGACAATGACAACTTGTACATCAAAGCTAAAAATGGTAAAGACATTTTGATATCAGAAATCTTTGTTGATGATATAATATTTGGAGGAAAAGATGTTCTTTGCAAAGATTTTGCTATCAAATGAAGCATGAATTTGAGATGTCAATGTTTGGAGAAATCAAATTCTTTGTTGGATTACAAGTACATCAATTGAAATACAACATATTTTTGACCCAATCCAAATGCATCAAGGAGATACTTAAAAATTTTGGATTAGAAGAGTCAAAACTAGTCAACAAACCAATGGCAACAGGACACAAAGAGTCTACTTAAGTGAATTAGACATTGTATAGATCAATGATTGGAAATCTGCAAGATGTAGTACATAGTAGACCTAACATTGCATTAGCTATTGGAATAGTGGCAATATTTTTTGCAAATCCAAGAGAAAATCACTTAATGGTAGTAAAGAGAAAACTGAGGTACCTCAAAGGAACTAATGACTTTGGCTTGTACTATAAGAGGACTAAAAAATTTGAACCGGGAACCTACACTAATGCAGATTGGGGAGATAACATTGATGATAGAAAAAGCACCAATGGAGGAGAACTTTTCTTAGACAAAAGGTTGATTACATGGACTAGTAGAAAGCAAAGCTACACCTCATAGTCTACTGCTAAAGCTAAATATGTTGAAGCTACTATAAATTGCACCAATATTGTATGGATCAAACATTTATTGCAAGATATGAAGGAAGAGGCAACTGAGTTTGTGATACTTTATTGTGATAATACAAGTTGCATCAACATATAAAAGAATTCGGTAATGCATTCTAAAATCAAGCATATTTTAATCAAGTATTACTATGTAAGAGAGTTGGTGGAAGGCAAACAAGTGAAGATGAAATATGTTAGCTCAAATGAATAAATTGCTAACATCTTCACAAAAGCACGACCTAAAGATGCTTTTGTATATCTTAGAGGTAAGTTAGGGGTGATAACCCTAGCCAAGGCTACTTGAAGAAAATCTAAGAATCCCCTGCATCAAATAAGCTAAATGTTAAAGATTTTAAACATTGATACAAAGGATATTTACTTTAGGATTCATGCCTAAAGTAGTTGAAGTGTTGAAGTTCCAAATCAGTCACAAGGAAGGTGATAGAGGAAGAAATTGAATGAACCTACAAAAGTTATACACTGGCATATCAAGATGCTAATATGTCTTTGGCATTGTTGTCAAAGAGGGAGAAGATGTGAAAAACTAATCAATAGGGAGAAATTGTGAGAAACTGATCAATGGGAGAAGTTGATTGAAGTAATTAGAAGTTGATCAGAATAGTAGAAGATGAGTAATATAGAGGGAGAAAGAAAAAGAACAAGGATACAATAGTGAAGAGGGAGAAGCATAAATGAAGCAATCAAGATAGTAGAAGATGTGAAAACTGATGGTAATACAATTACTTTTTAGAATTTGACTTACTATTTTAAGCTAGTTAGAATTTGGTTAAATACTTTAGTCTAATGGTTGATTAGTTTGGTTTACCATCAATGCCAAAGTGGGAGATTGTTTCAAATCTGATTAAAAAGCTCATTGTTGAAGATCAAAGAGAAAGATTGTTGCAATGAAAGAAGATTGTTGTTAAAAGAATTTTTTCAATCATTTTTTTGTCACTAATGTCAAACCTACTATTTGTAGGAATGACATTTTCTTAGTTGATCGATTAAGAGGATTTGATCAACAAAATGTAACAGGAGCACCTAAAGAAAAGGTTGAGTTATGATGTTGTAATGAAGTGCAAGGATCAGTTAAGACAATGGTTAAATGATGTATTGATAACTTACTCAAAGATACAGAGGTTAGTCACACTTAGAAACATTAGAGGAATAAGTTAAACAAGGTTGACTACAAAGCTTAAACTAAGATCATTAGTGGGTGCTAAGCAAGTTAGTTGAAGCCAAGAAATTTTTTAGTTGGAACCGAGTAATAGGAAATTCTAGTGTGTGCCAAGTAATCTTCAAGTGCCAAGTGAAGTTCAAGAGCCGAGCATCAGAAAGTCTTAGTTGGTGCCAAGCATCAGGAAAAATGCATTGGATACCGAGTAACATAGTATGAGCCAAGCACCAGTATTTCAATAGTGCCGAGTTGCTTCATTATTTCAAATGATGAAGATTTTCCAAATCTGAGCTGACAAAATGGTTATCTTGAATTTTTTGAATGATTTGGAAGATAAGGATGATGAGTTGGTGGCACAGAACACTATGTAAACCATTTTTGAGCAAATTCAAGGGGATTGTTCAAAGAGTTTCTAGAGGAACAAAAATATGGGTTAGATGCAATGAATCCTACCTAATCCATACGAATTGAAATTAATGAATGGAAGAATTGAACAAGAAAGAAATTGCAAGACTTCTATTTAAGAAGTCATAGACTAAGAAGCAAATGTTGCTAATGCTATTGTTGTTAAAGTGCCAAACTGCAAAGTGCTTACAAGGGTGTCAAGGAGGAGACATCTAGGAGAAGGAAGAGCACAGAGGCTCTAGTTCTATAAGTGGTCATGAAGAGATGATTGCACTAGTACATTGAGCATGGAGACTCAAGGAGACTAAGCTTGAAAGAAAGGAAAGCTATCAAGGTTGCAGGGATTGAAGGCCACGTAATGGTATGAATTGAGAAGTGATCTGAGATCTGCAAGATAAGTTGTATGTTGTAGTCAGCTCAAAGATTTTATAATACTCTCTAGCAATTATATTAGAAATGAAAACCCTTTGGACATAGGTTGGTTTAATAGCTATTTATGAATCCTTTCACAAGGTGGCATTCCAAGTGAATGTTCTAAAGTCCTTTACCTAGGCCCACTTCTAATAGGGTGGTTAAATCCTCTAACAAGGTCACATTTAATAGTGTGTTGTAAGCTTTTAATAGGGTAGGCCATTCATAGGGCATCACTTTAGAAGAGTAAGAATTGAGTAGCATGTTACTGGTGATTTTTTCCAAATTGAGTTTCAATGTAAATCACTGTGTTATGTGTTGATTTCTTATGTGTTATGCTTGCATGTTGATTTAGAGTAACTTGCTAGTTAGATAAGTTAAAGCTTGGATGAATGAATGATTGAATGGGCTCACTATACTTAGTGAAAAGTCTGAATAGGAAATTTGGACTTTGAATAACTAATTCACCAGCCCCCCCTCTCAGTTATTCTAAAGCATTTCTAATAGATATGGCTACAAGGGGAAGTTTTTCTAATATGCTAGAGTGAGAGATAATAGAAACAAAAATTATCTTAGAAGGGAAAAAAGTTCCTAAAGTAGTCAAGGACATTATAACTATAGAGGTTACAACCTCTAAAGTTACAGTGGGTACCTTAAGTAGAGAAGAAGAGATTGACATTGGAGTACTCTAAGAAAAGGAACAATTTGTGATTCAGAGAGATCAAACTATACTCATTCTAGATTGGTTAAAATAAAAAAAACAAATAAATAAACAAAAGAAGGGTGATCTAGAAGCTCAATTATAATTAATTTTAGACTAATCCAACTATTTTGAGGAAAAAGGAAAGCAAAAAATGTTTGCTAAGGTTGTCAATGAGAATTAGGGCCTAGTATTTTTATATTGTAATTATTGCAGGTGACAAGGATAATGGTTATATCACTCTAGATGAGTACCTTTCCATATTAATTAATCTTGCCCATGCCTCCCCTTACAAAATATTAGATAAATTTATGTTTTAGATCAAATTCTAAAGGAAAGATTAAGGAAGCCAAAAGTTGGATAATAGAAATAGAAAGGAGAAAGCAAGGCCTTGTGTTAGCTCATGAATAACTTGTCTCATCTAGTGAGAGAGGAAGATTTAATTTTTCCACTCTTATAGAAATTTTAGAAAAATCAATAGATGATATTGACATGATCAATTAGATCACACATGGTTCAAAGGTTTGGGTTCAAATAATTTAGGAAGAATCATTAAAACATGTAAAAAAGCTAGTTAAAGTACATAGTAGGGAATTACTTAAATACTCTTCAGTATCTAGTGCATGAACCACGTGAATGTGAGCATATTTACCAAGATGAAGTGACCTTTGACATTTAAAATTCGAAGGAGACCACAATGTATACATTGATTGAGGGTAGAGTTATAAATAGAGGGGATGTTTGTGACTTCCTTCAATAATAATGTGCAATTATCAAAACCAAGTAAGAATTTGAAAGCTTCAACAAGGAATCTTCTTGATGGAAATGGATGATTATCATTATCAAGCAAGGTGTGTCTAATACAATTGTATCATTATTGTCATAGAGATTAGTGGTTGATAAAACAATGCTCAAAAACTTGAAAGGAAAGGTATAGGAGTTCTTTATGTTGAATATTTTCAAGAGAGATGATTTTTATAACTTTCCCATCTTCTCAAATACCACACATACCACTCAAGACTTATTACTAGATTGAGAGTAAAGTATGGAAAAGATTGAAAAAGAAATTGCAATCTTTGACTTTAAGAAGGAAATGACATTAATCATCATCATAAAAGAATAGGAAATATTCTTGTATCAATTCAATTATTCTAGGAGGTATAATTAGGGACATATCCATTTATTGTATAGTGGGTGTGTTCGTGGTGGTCATTTATTGTACCACACTCCCTTCCCAAACAAGCATGAACAATGGGAATTTGTTACCCACTAAAGTAGTGGATTCCTTATTTTAACTAATGTAGATTACTTTCTTTTCCCTAAACCTAACTTGGAATGATGTGGCATAATATGGTTCATCAATTATTATTTTCATCCATGCCACTATTAGAATCAAGGACCTATATAAAAGTCGTAGTTTTCATTTATAGATTGTTTCTATGAGATATAGAGATAATAGTTTTTTGTTAAATCTTGGTCAATACTTGATGTTTCTTGGTTATTTCTCATTCACTTAAATTCCTCCTATTAATTTTAGTTTAGTTAAAGTGTTATAATTATAATGCAGAAGATGATGGGGTATTGATGAACTCATTTGTTTCACACTTTTGACATTTTAGCAATCCCAATTCATTGTGACATATTAGCCAAACACTTTTAATGAATATACTTAATGTTTATCATTCATAAAGATTATTCATTATGATGGTGTATATGGTGGTATGAAGATATTCTACATAACTCTTAAATATTCCATTAATTCATGTGTATTTTTTGTATAACTTGGAAAACTAGAACTTTATTAAATGTTAGATTGTGGTGACTGATTAGGAAAGTACTGTACATACTTCATAAATAGTGGGGTTCAGGGCATCACCCCGAAAATTTTTTTTGGGCTGTGGGCGACATGGTAGCCGACATATTATGGCCGACATATGACCGACATGTTATAACCCTAAAGCGATTTAATAATTGTATAAAAGGGCTTAGGCTTGGGTATTTTTCATTATGTTGTGATGCGAAATTGGTTCTTGTGGCGGTATTGAGTTGTAAGGGATTACGGATTGTAATCAAGTTGTAATCACTGGATTGTAATAAGATCAGACTAGTTTTTTGGTGGATGTAGCCCAGGGATTGGGTGAACCATGTTAAATCTTGGTGCCTTGTGTTCATTTCTGTGTGTTCTATTATTTTATGTTATTGGTTATATTTGCATGTAGTTTTTATTTCTGTTCGTGGTTTATCCTAACATTAAACCTTGGTGAATACTTGATGTGCTTTTGTTATTTCTTGTTATCTTAAATTATCCAATTTAGATTAATTTTCATTTAATTAAAGTGTTGTCATTGCAATGCATAAGATCATGGTGTATTTATGAATTCATTTGGTTCACACTTTTGACATTTCAGTGATCCTAAATAGTTGTGAGAAGTTAGCGCAAACCCTTTTCATGAAAATAATTAACTTTTATCATTCATAAAAATCATTCATTACAATGATGTATGTAGTGGTACCAAAGTATTACACATAACCCTTGAAGAGTGCACAAGTTCTTGTGTAGTTTTAGTATAACTAGGAAAATTGGAACAAATTAGATTAAAGAATTCATTGTCTATAATAATATTTGTTGTAATCTCTACCCAATTGATTAGAATATAAATTCTAAACCCTATTATATTTCATTTCAGCATATTTTAGCTATTATTTTGTATGTTGCACGATACAAAGAGAGAAGCTAACAAAGAATGAAATAATTGATAGAACTATGTTTCCCACAGGTTATTATATAGTTGAATCACGTACGTTTATGTACTTTTTTTTTTATGAATTCAAATTTATTGACCTATTTGATTGGTGTATGCAAGTTTTGTTGTTGTATAGGGAACATATTTGAAGAAAAGTAGAGTCCTTGAGGATGGGATTTATTTTACTGGTTATCAATCTACCAATAAGGATTATTAGTATAGTAACCATGTTATTGCCATTAGTCTAACTCTTCATATAGTCAAAAGGACCGTGGATATGTAAGTGGAGGATCAATATTGATGATCATAGAAAAATATTAAATGTTATCCAACATTGAGCTGACCCACTTGATATGAGATGGAAACAAATTGAACATGTTGAAATTGGGTTGAACTCGATCATTTTCAATTTGAACTAATTACATATTACTTTTACTCTTTCATTTAACTTGTCAAGATTAACTTGTGATTTTCAAATAGTTATTAGATAGAACTTAGGAAGTTATTTGAAAGTAATTTAGGATATGTGTGCATTGAGGGGAAGAAATTTTAACACTTGTCTTAAGGGGATGAAATTAGGACTTGTGTCTTAAGGGGCTAGAATTAGGACTTTTAACTAAGTATATATTAATTTTACTCCTTCATTTAATTGATCAAGTTTAAATTGTGATTTCTAACTAATTATAGAAATTAGGAACTTATATGCAACTAATTAGGACATGTGCCTTGAGGGGAAGAAATCTAAACACTTCTCTTAAGGAGATGAAATTAGGATTAGAATTCAAACATATCTAAATATCACTTGCATTATTAGGAATTAGGAATTATGTAAAGTTAATTACCTAACCCTAACCCTAACCAATTTCATATGTATACATCAATTTCATAAACCAACATAATGTAACACAATCTAACATGTAAAAGAACATGTAATCTAACATAATCCAACATAAGAGAACATTATCCAACACAATCTAACACAATCCAACATAATATAACATTTAGTGTAACATAATTTCCATCATAATAGGACATTATCCAGCATAATCTAACATGTAAAAGGACATAGTCGAACATAACCTAACATAACTAAACATAATAGAAAATAATCCAACATAGTCTAACATGTAAAAGACATGTCTAGAGAATTTATATATGTATGTCATCATCAAACAAGTAAAATTTGGATAAAATTCTAGATCAAACAATATATAATATTAAAATACTATAGATCATCAAGTGTAGGACTATCATTATGACATCTTCTCACAGTGTAGTCTAAAGACAAACTATTATGATGCTCACTAGGATGTGCTAACCTATATATATTCAAGAGAAATTGAAATCAATTTATATAATATCATATTAAATTAAATCTCTTTTAAATTTATAAATTACGTGCAAGTCATATATTACATTTAAAACTCACATGTGTCCAATTCAAAAAAATTAAAACTCATCTATCCAGTATTGACATCATTGAATGAGTCTTAACAATGTACATGATCTAGTTTCAAAGATGGAGTAAAAAGAAGCACATCCTCTAACAACACGTACATATATGTGTGCAAAAAATCAAATAAAAATATGTATTTAATTACAAAGGCATGATATGTATATGTGCATAAATTATTAGTTGAATAAGCAATTCAAATTTTAACATGAATATTAAAAAACTATAGATTTACCTATGTAGATACTATCATTTGATAATACTTAGGCTGCCTAGCATCAATCATGTCTACCAATATATCTAGATTTTGGTGGGTCTCATCTATCTCCACCTCTACATCTATGCTAGTATGACTCATGATTGGAACATGTCCCAATAATGATGAACCAAGTCAACTCACTAGATGAGATGGAATAGAAGTAGAATCTGCATGTGTCAACAAGTCCATCTATCCTGTGGTCAACAAGTTGAAGTCAACAACATCGAGGCCTACATCTGAAATCTGACCATGCCATGCACTAGCTGAAGGGTTTGTACTAGTATGTACATGTCCATCTACAACAAAAGAGTAGTCAATAGGTGGATCATGATATGTATTACCACCATGACCACTACTTGATCAATGAGAGGAATTTGGCTGAGGATGTGTTGTAATTCTACCATGGACATGATGTAAAATATCTAATATGGGTATGCCAAGATACTTCGATATGAATCTATATGAATATAATATATCCTTAGTTAGACTAGTCATACTATCTCATGGCAACACTCCAATGATACCCTCTAAGCTAGTGAGTGAAGCGATGTCTGTTGCACTGTACAAGTCTCTTGAATGATCTGGAATGCCAATGAGACATCAAATACTATCCAACCTTGTCACTTGAAATAGATCTAACACTACACCCCTCCCCCACCCTGGTGTAGGAGCACCCACATAAAGTACTTATGTCAAAGTTTTATATAAAGTATTTAGGTCAAGTTTTATGTATTTAGGTCAAGTTTTATGTATGAGACGACTTGAGAAATTTATCTTGATTTTGTCATTAGAATAAGATAATTTTCTTGGGATTTATACAGATCATTGTGGGATCACTCTTCCCCATTCTATATCAATCTAGAGTATTCTATAGACTATTTTTCCTATTTTGCAATAATCTAGAATTTTTCATAGACTGTCTTAGCAAGTATAAGTAGAGTTTTAGGTTTAGGTTTAGGTTAAGCTTGAGAGAAAAGTTTTTGGATACAAAGTTAGAGAGAGAAGAAATCTATAGGAAGAGCTAATGTATGTACTGTTCATTTGATAAATTAAATAGAAGAATTTTATAATCTATCTCTTGCTGGTCCTAGTTCCTATTGCGGTTGTGTTTTCTTTCATTGCATTTATCTTTGCATCATTTTTGGTATCAGAGCTTGGGGAAAGCTCTTGAGGCAATTAGATTTTATATCTAGATCAGAATCAGAAGCTAAAAGATCAAACATGGTCACCAATGCTGAACTGGCAAAGAAGATGCAAGAACAAGAGAAAATCAATAAGTGGTTATTAGATGAATTTGAGAAGATGAAGGGCTGAATGGAAAAGAAAGCAAAGGTTTCCTTAGAGCAAGAGGATGAAGGGGAAGAAGAGGATACCCCTGAGTAGGAGGTGGTTAACTTACCTACAGACTAGAGATACTTTATAGAAGCCCTTGAAAGAGTTGGTAAGAAGGATGCCAAAGGTGACCTACCCATCTTCTCAAGAAAGATGGATGTTGACGCTATTGTGGATTGGATAGAAGCCTTAAACAACCATTTTGAATGTGAAAATATAGCAGAGAAGGATAAGGTAAAAATTGCCAAGTTAAAATTAGAGGAACTAACCCTCACTTGGTGGAATTTCATTCAAGGAGAAAAGGTCAAAGAAGGTAAGAACATAATAAATTCCTAGGAAAGGATGTGTGTCAAGGTGAGAGAATCATACTTACTTGAGGATTATGAAATCCAACTTCATCAAAGGAGACAAAGTTTAAGACAAAAGGAGCTAGATGTCACTGCCTATACTGAAGAATTTCAAAAATTAAGCATGGGGTCAAACCAGAGTGAATGTGAAAGTGTAAAAGTTGCTAGATATCTCAATGGATTGAGGTTGAACATTCAAGAAGAACTTAATTTATTATGTACAGATACAGTACAAAAATGTTATCAACTAGCATTGAAGGTGGAAGCCAAATTGAAAAGAAGGCAAGAACAAAATAGCATAGGAAGAGGTAAAAATCAAAGGGGAAGAAGAAATTTCCAAGGAAGAGGACAAAACCATGAAGATCATAAGGAGATAAAGCAAGAAACTACTCAAAGTGAAGGAAATTTTGAGAGGTAACTTCAAAGCTAGAAGAGGCAATTCAAGAGGTGGATTTGGTGGTAGAAGGGCAAGTTCAATTGCTTGCTTCAATTGTAATAAGGAGGGACATTATGCATCTAGGTGTCCATATAGAGCAAGTTCAAGTTCACAAGGTGAAAGAAGAACACATTTGGTACAAGATGATGAATACCAAGAGAAGGAGATGGCTGACTCAAATAGTGTACCCGAAAGAGGAGAAAGTTTAATGATGAGAAGAACACTTTTGAAAGTGCCTACTACCATGGAATCACCACAAATGAAAACTATCTTTAGGATTGCTTGCAAATGTGGAGGTAAGGTATGTAAAGTCATTATTGATTCAGGATCTACTAAGAATTTAGTTTCTCTTGAGATGGTTGAGAAGTTAAAACTTAGGAGAATACCTCATCCTTTTCCTTATAAGGTTTCATGGCTAACAAAGGGTCAAAAAGCTCTCGTAAATGAGCAAGCATTGGTTGATTTTCAAATTGGAAAGTATAAGGGAAAAAAATTATGTGATATAGTTGATATGGATGCATGCCACCTATTAATTGGTAGGCCCTGGTAGTATGATTTTTTTGGAATGACTTAATGGAAAGAATGCTTCTAAGAGGGGGGTTGAATTAGAAGTACTAGCTTTTGATCTATTTTTAAACCCTTAATAACATATTATTGAAATGAACATGCATGCATATCAACATTAATCAATCATGAGAAACATCTTTGCATCACCACATAACACTTGAGATTTTGGTAACCCAAAAACCCTCCAAGAATAAGAAGGTAAAACTGGGGTTGGGATGATACCCACAAAATCACTGCAACAATAATGTTTAACCACTTTTGATGGCCTACCCTATTAAAGGCTTTACACTATGTCAATAGTGACCTAGTTAGAGGATTTACAAACACTTTACATGAAGTGTTACCATGTTAAAGGATTTAATCACCTATTTCAAGGATCTACAAAATAGTTTTTAAGCTAACCTATCACCATAGGGTTTCCTTTCTAATACAATTGCTAGAGAGTATTAGGTATAATAAACATGATAGCTTACAATCCTTGATTGTTGAATTCAAGCACTTGATCTGCTTGCTCTGATCTTGATCCTCTGAGATTTGGTACTCGTTTGTATCCCTTGCTTTGTTCTGATCAACTAAGTATTTAATTTCTTCTCTCTTCCTCTAAGTCTTTTTACTCTTCACTCTAGTATAATTTCTCTTACACTCCTTCTTCATCACCATGATTCAATGAGATTTTTTCTTCCTTATAAAGACATTAGAAGACTTAGGGTTATATGTGGATCTATGATCCATATTGAATCTCTATTTCTTGCTCATTCCTTAAAGTTTTATTATTGGTTGCATGCCTTCTCCATTTTTCTTATGGGCTGCATGTAGATTGCATAGGAAATAGAAAAGATTCAATCTTATCTGTCTGATCCTTCGAGATTCATTACATGTCAGCAATATATTGTTTACATCTGAATTAGTGAAGTTACAAACTCATATGTGCATTCTATGTTACTCAGCACTTACTAATTCCTGATGCTCGACACATATAACAAACTAGCTTACTCAGCTCCTATTGCATTTCTATTTTTCTCGATATCATCTGTGACTCGGCACCTAAATATCACTCAGCTCCTGTATCATGCTCGACACCTTAAGTCACTCAGCACTTGATATTCACTTGGCACCTGAAGGCTGCTCGACACTTGAAGATCACTTGGCACTTGATCTTCACTCAACACATGAAGGCTGCTTGGCACCTAAAGATCACTCGGCACCTGTTAGATTTCTTGACTTGGCACATGTTGTGGCTTGGCATACATAGTGTGGTTGGCTTCAATGTAGAAAGTGGTTAAGTGTGTTTCCACTCAAATTTCAAAAGCATTATGAGACTAACAATCTCCCCCTTTGACATGAGTGATAAAAACACTTAACTAAGCATTATTTATTAGACCTTAAGAGAACATTCACTAATCTACTCGATATATATATAGAGGTTTTAAAACTTGATCAAAATTTTGTAACTTACAATATATACCTCAAAATTATTGTAACTCCCCCTAAGTTGATTGTGCCATTATCTATGCTATCTTGGTAACCAAAATTTTATGCAGTATATCTTATATCTTATCTCCCACTTTTTTCTATCTTGCTCCCGCATTCTCTTTATCTCCCACTTTTTGACACTTATGTCAAAGAATGCTAAGGGTTAAGACCATATTTTGCCAAAAATGTGCTATTTACCTCCATAATCATCCTAAGAGTTGCATCCCAATTATGCAAAGCAATTTCCAATGACTTGTACTAGATGGCAATCTCTACAGCAAGGTGAACAAGTCCATCTAAAGTAGAAAGATTAGGATCTTTCTTGAGAACAGTTTCCACATAGACCTTTTCTTTATGGAGTACTTCTAAATGTGGGGTAATGGAGGATTGTAGCTATATCAGTTTTGCCTTGATGGTGACCTCTTCTGCTATTAACACAACTACTTCTTTCTGTGTGTGAAGTGTTAGATTAAAATACTTCTCACTGTGAGCTGGATCTTTGGGTAATTGCATGCTTGAAATCTTCAGATTCTTTTCCAAGCTCATTATTCTTTGGCTTGTCTCCTATGTGAAGTATGAAAAGTCACACAACTTTATGTACAATGAGAATATATTCTCAAGTATCTTTTTCACTTTGTCAAGCATTTTTTCTAGTTCAACCTGGGAAAGTGCAATTTCACTAGATATTTTCTCATTTACTTTCCGTTGGAATTTCCTTTCAGACCATTCCATAAGTTTTACATTTGTTTCTTGGTCTTCATTTGTCACTGGTCAACAATATCTGATAATTGCTCCATTATATGCTTTGACTGATTTGGTGACTGCAAGCTAAAGGCATCCATAAAGATGTTCTTAATCCCATGTAATGTTTCCTTTTGTTTATACTCCTTCCTCAGTATCTCCTACCTCTTTCTTCTATTCAATTCTTCTTACACCTCATTGATTTGATCAATGCTTATTGTTTTTGAGTCATAACTTGGTATGACTATCTCCTCATCTAATTCAGGGTCTCCATAGTGAAGTACCCTTGCAACTTTTATAGTACTTGATTTTGGTGTTGATATTTGCAGTAGCATTGCATCATTGCTTGGCTGTTTTGAAGGAGTTCCTTAGGTAGGAAAATTTATCAATTTTTTTATTGCCTCTTGCTCTTTTGGGGTTTCCTCTACTTTCTCCTCCTACTGTCTACTACCTTGATCAATTATAGAAATTTTAGGAAGTGCACCTTGTGTTTGTGCTATAGGATCAGATGTAATAGTCTATCCTATTTGTTCTACTTCTTTGTCTCCTACTGCACTCAGCTTTTGTACTATGGTGTCAACTATTCCTAATGAAACAAATTTTTACATTTGAAGTTGACCACTAGTAGCTATAGAGATGATGGAAGGTGGTTCTTGTGGATTCACCTTATCTCTAATGGTGTCTTCTACTAAATTTTTAAATTCATCCACACTGACCAATACCGAATCTGTACATAATTTTGCTTGTTGTGTGGATTGGTCAAGGATTCTTTTGAGATCCTTTGCAGTTAAAGAATTGATGTTCTGAGTAGAAGTGTTAGGAACATCCTGTACAGTTATAGTTTCTGCAGGTGTGATGGGTACATGAGGAGGGCTTGAAGGTGCCAATTGTATGTCTTGCACATACTGGTCTTGTTGCTGCTCCTGCTCAGCTATAGTTGTTTCATCTTATTTTTGTGTCTCCTCCTCCTCACCTGTTTCTTTCTTCTCTCCATCTTTATTTTCTTCTTCCTTCTTTTCTTCTTCTTCTTTCTTTTCTTCTTCCTTCTTCTCTTCTTCTTCTTTCTTTTCTTCTTCATTCTTCTCTTCTTCTCCTTTTTCTGCATTCTTTACTTCTTCGTCCTCTTTCTCACTAGGCTCTTCATGTTATGTATTTTGTCCCTCAAGGGGATATTCTTCTCCATCTTTGATAGTATTCAATCCATATATCAACTTCCATATTTTTGTTGACTTACTGACTACATTTTCAATCTTGTTTTGTAAAATATCAAAGGCTCTATGCTTTGGTGTGAAATTGCCACTATATTTCTTATTAGCCTTTTTTATTTGACCTCTTGTTAGGTTAGGCATCACCTATGCTAAGGTAGATTCTCTTATCTCCTTTTCAATTTTCAGATGATTATGCCATTTATTTTCAATTATCTCATATAATTCTCTAGGCATTATATTGTCTAGCTCTAAAGGTGTAGTCTTGAATTCAGCCATCATGGCATATACTAATTCTTATATTTTGTTTTTCTCTTTTTTACTGAGCTTTTTGAAGTAAATTCTTTTCAAATCAGTAAAGTTTGCATTCTTAATATTTTTACAAATTTTATCTAAGGCTGATTTTGGAGGATGACTTACCACTCTGAATTGGCTGATATCTTCTGACTTTATTCTTTCCTCCTCATCAGAATCTAGTTGTGCTACATATTTTCTTCTTTTTCTTGGTGCTTCACCAGTCTGTTCAATAGCCTTCTTCTTCTCTTTGATTTGTTCCTTGGCCTTTTGTGAAGATGGCCTTGTGGTAGCCCTTGTAACTAGTATTTGTGGCTTGGCTTGAGTTGGCTTAGCACCCTTCTTTATTTTGGGCTGGGCTGAATGCTGTACTATTGCCTTTCTCTTCTTTGGCTCGGCTTCGGTTGGTGCTTCCTTGGCTTCTTCTTCCTTAGAAACTTCCTCCTTGTCTTCACCTAGGCCTTGAGTCAATTCCATTTGGCCTTGTTTTTGTTCATCCTCATCATCATCATCTTCTTCTTCTTTTGCTTCAGCCTCAATTCCTTCACCAAATTTCTTCTTAAGTTTCTTCACTAATTTATCTTTCTTCTTCATTACGGAGGCATTCATTAACTCCATATTCACCTTTGACCTTACCACATCATAAGTGCCAAAATGTGGGGCACTCTTGTCTGTCTCTTCTGCCAATAATGCAGTTATTGTTGTAGATGCTTCATCTATGTTGATCTCATAACCAAATGGCCTTAGCCATCTCACCCTTGGAACTGCTGCTTGGATATAGGTGAAATCAATATCAACTAAGAAGCATATATCATTAGTATGTCTTTCCACTAAGGAAACTAGTATTCTTACCCTTTGCTTCATGGATTTCTTGAAATCCTCAAAATAGCTTGTCATCAGTGTGTCAAAATTGTCTCCCATTTGTTCTATATATTCATTAATTTGAGATATGATAGTCCTATCATTTCTCCATGTAACTTTGCTAAAAGAAGGAAATTCATTCTGAACATAAAAGAATACACAAACCAAAATTTCTCTAAATTTTCATTGGGCACCCTTTGTCCTTCTTATAGCTACTAGGTTTTCATTAATCTATTGTAGTTGCAGTTCTGCAAGATCATGAGTATGATCCTTTTTCACCAATTTGTAACCTACATCTACTGTAATACATGGCACACTGTTGAGTCTACTGGATTGATAGAATTTATCGGCAATAACTCTAACAACAAATTCAATGAGAGGATCTTGAATGGTGTGAATTGTCATTCCTCTTTTATTCCATTCGGTACCTATGCGTTTCTCAATAACCTCCTTGGATTCACTTCTCAAGGTCTTGTACCGATCTAGGGTAGGATATCTAGTTACCCTATGAATAATTCTTTTCATGATCTTGATGCGAACATCTTCTAGCCACAGAATACCATCATGAATTCTGCTTAACACAAATCTGATCCATTCTGTCTTAAATACGGTGGGAAAAATCAAAACTTGTGTTAAACCCTTCCTTTCAACAATTTTGTATTCATCCTTCAAAGCTCCATCTACACACAAATTCTCATAGGCCTCCCTTATTTCCATATCTCCTATGCCTCCTATCTTACAATTATAACATCTTCTTACGTCCTGAACCATTACAACTTTTGGGGGTATGTGAGAAAGGGCTCCGACGAGATCATTCTTGTATGCAACTTCAGGGATGGGATGAAAATCAAGTTGCTTAACCTCATTAGATACTAGCTAGACTTCAAATGACTCTTTGTCATGGGTTTTCTTAGAATTCAAAGCCATTTGTGCAAACTAGGGTTTCCTTTACATAGAAATATGAAACTACATAGCTTGGCACAAATGAAAATACCTCAAGATTGATGAAAATGCATTGTAAGAGGTTGGAATTGCCTTGGAATACTAGATTCTCTGCTATGAAGTCACTTAGCTCTCTTTCTCTTCTTTGCTTCTTGATTGCGATGAAGAAGAATGATTAAAATTGAGATAATATACCCTATTTCCATCACATTAAATTCTCAACTGCCCACTCGGCTTCTGAAGGATTTTTAACATTACTCATCTTGTACTAAATTTCCACTTCACTTGGCTTCCATTGGAGTTATTTAACTCAGCATCAGTTATCAACTTGGTCATTGTTAGGAACTCGTCATCCACTAGAATTTTAGTTGGCATCCAAAGATAGCTCAGCTTTATCATTTAAAATTTTTTCTTGGCATCTTGTCTCATGCAGATTTATACTTTGCATTGCTTCTTCATGGTCTAGGGCTGATGTATGATTCTTCCTTATATGTATCAGCCCCGTAGGCACATCTTGTGATTAATTGGGTGAGAAATGATCACTTGACCTTGTGGGTGAAGTGACCCTTCCATTGGATGTACTTGATTCATTCTTTTTTTGCCATGTCTTCTTCATGTCTGTTCTAATGTGTTCCACGTCAATCTTTTCTTTGCTCTTATTTACTTCAGTCTTGGGTGCCTTTGACCTTGTAGGATAGTTTCTGCTGATATGACTAGTTTTTAGGCAACTGAAACAAGTGTTTTTACTTAGGCACCTGCTATAATTCCCTCTGAAGTGTGTCCTTATACAATTTTCAGGGATATGTCCATATTCCTGACAATAATGACAACTATATCTAGTGTTATAATCCCAATGGTAGTGACTTTCATTCCCTTTTGTTTTTGTTGGTTGATTTGATGTCCACATAGGCTTTGATCTGCATTAAAATGCTCTATGTCCATACTTCTTACAATTATGACAATGTCCATCAAATATTTGTGTCCTTGTGACTTTGGACCTGCAATCTTGTGTCATATGTCCTTGCTGTTGCACTTGTGACAGTTACCCTTGCTTTTTGATCTTGCATGCCTTCTCCATTTTTCTTATTGGCTACATGTAGATTGCATAGAAAATAGAAAAGATTTGATCTCATTTGTCTGATCCTTCAAGATTCATTACATGTTAGCCATGAAAATGGTTTACATCTGAATTAGTGAAGTTACAAACTCATATGTGCATTCTGTGTTACTCAACACTTACTGATTCCTGATGCTTGACACATATAACAAATTGGCTTACTCGGCTCCTGTTGCATTTTTATTTTACTCGGCATCATCTGTGACTTGGCACTTAAATATCACTTAGCTCCTGTATCATGCTCGACACTTGAAGTCACTTGGCACTTGATCTTCACTCGGCACCTGAAGGTTGCTTGGCACCTGAAGATCACTCGACACTTGTTGGATTTCCTGACTTGGCATACATAGTGTACTTGGCTTCAATGTAGAAATTGGTTAAGTGTGTTGGCACTCAAATGTCAAAAGCATTCTGAGACTAACAGATTTGTAGGCATGACATGGTGGAAAACTTAAAATATACACCATCAAGAAGGATGGAAAGGTGATTAGATTGATTCCATTTGCTGATCATTAGGAAGTGAAAGAAAATAAGGAGAGGGAAGCCAAAATTATGATGGTTAATAAAAAGGAATTCTTACGAGACATGAAGGATGAACCTAAGCCTTTTTTTCTTTTGATGCCTAACCCACAACCACAAGAACCCATTGGAAAAGACAGAAATGACGTTGAAACAAAGAAGGCAATTCCTAATGAAGTGAAAGAACTTTTGGATAAATATGAAGGTTTTATTTCAGAAGTTATGCCAAAATCTTTACCACCTATTCAAGACATTAGTCATTGTACTGATTTCATTCATGGAGCTACTTTACCCAATAAGGCTGCATACAAGATGACAGCACAACAAAATGAAGAGATTGCTAGACAAGTAAAGGAGTTACTCGATTCTGGCTTGATTATTAAAATCTTAAGCCCATGTGTTATACCTACTATTTTGGCACCCAAGAAGGAAGGAAATTGGAGGTTGTGCATTGATTCTAGAGCCATTAATAAGATTACAATCAGATATAGGTTTCCAATGCCAAGAATTGAAGATTTTCTTGCTTGTTTAGGAGCTGCAAAGTATTTCTCCAAGATTGACTTAAAAAGTGGGTACCATCAAATCAGGATAAGAGCTGGAGATGAGTGGAAGACAACATTCAAAACCAATGATGGATTATATGAATGGAAGGTAATGCCATTTGGACTCTCTAATGCTCCTAGTACCTTCATGAGGTTTATGAATGAAATACTCAAGGACTTCAATACAAAGTTTGGCATAGTATATTTAGATGACATATTAATTTTTAGCAAGATAGAGGAAGAACACCTAGCACATATTGAAATGGTTTTGAGAAGACTTCATGAGGAGAAATTGGTAATAAATTTAGAAAAATGTTTGTTTATGCAAGAGGAGTTGACATATTTAGGTTTTAAGATCTCCCAAGGTTGCTTGAAGATGGATAAAGAAAAGGTAAGTGCTATACTATCCTGGCCACAACCAAAAATAGTTGGAGATGTTAGAAATTTCATGGTCTTGCTACATTTTACAAGAAATTCATAAGAAATTTTAGTCATATATGTGCTCCTATGTTAGAAACTATTAAAGGAGTTAGGAAGTGTAAGTTTGAATGGAGTCAATCAGCAAATGAAGCTTTTGAGTTGCTTAAGAAAAAGGTTAGTGAGTAGCAAATTCTTTCTTTACCTGATTTTAACAAATTTTTCCAAGTAGAATGTGATGCTAGAAAGGTTCCTATAGGGGTAGTTCTTAGTAAAGAAGGAACACCAGTGGCTTTCTCAAGGGAAAAACTCAATGAAGCCAAGCAAAAATACTCTTCATATGACTTAGAAATGTATGCATTAGTTCAAGCTCTCAAAAGGTGGAGACATTACTTATTGCCAAAGGAGTCTTTTGTGTATACTGATAACCAAGAACTTAGTTTTGTAAATAGCCAACACAAATTAAGTCATAGGCACATGAAATGGATGGAGTATTTACAGGCCTATACCTTCACCATCAAGCATAAGAAGGGCATATCAAAAAAGGTTGCTAATGCTCTTAGTAGAAGGAATCTGACTGTCTCCTAGATACAGCTAGAAAGTGTGGGGATTGAAGCATTCAAGGACATCTATGTAGTATATCCAGATTTTGGTGACATCTACAAGGTATGTATGGAGTTTGGTGACAGATACCATGCCAATTTTCCTAATTTCTTGATACAAGATAGACTTCTTTTCAAAGGAGGACAACTATGTGTACCCAAGTGCTCTATGACGACTAACATTATCAAAGAGAAGCATAGTGGAACAATGGGTGGACATTTTGGTTTGGATAAAACCTTAGAATTGGTTAGAAGGTAATTGGCCTAAACTTCAGATGCTATGAGAAACTTTGTGGAAACATGTATGATTTGTCAAAGGGCCAAAGGAAGGACTAAAAATGCTTGGCTTTATCAACCTTTGCCAATACCATCTAGACCTTGGGAAAGCATAATGATGGATTTTGTAATGGGGCTGCCACAAACACAAAAGGGGTATGATAGTGTATTTGTTGTAGTAGATGGGTTTAACAAAATGGCTCACTTCTTACCCTATAAGTCAACCAATGATTCTTCTCATATAGAAAATCTCCTTTTCAAGGAAGTCATAAGGATTCATGGGCTACCCCTCAATATAGTCTCAGGTAGGGATGTGAAGTTTGTAGGAAACTTTTGGAGAACTTTATGGAGGAAACTTGGAACCAATTTATCATTTTTATCAGCCTACCACCCTCAAACTGATGGATAAATAGAGGTAGTTAATAGAACATTGGAAAACTTGTTAAGAATGCTTACAAGACAACATTTAGCAAAATGGGATGTAATCCTACCCCAAGCTGAATTTTCATATAATGACTCCATCAATAGAAGTACAGGAAAGTCACCATTTCAAGTGATGTATGGAATTCATCCTAGAGGAATTTTTGAGTTAAGAGATATGAGTTCATAGCAACAAGTTAGTGCCCAAGGAGAAGAATTTGCTACTACCATATTTAAAAGAAATCCATGATGAAGTTAAAGAAAAACTCCAACAAACCACTGAAAAGTATAAGAAGCATGTGGATCAGAAATGGAGACACTTAGAATTTGAAGTGGGAGATTTAGTATGGGAAAATCTCAAGAAGGAGAGGCTATGAAAAGAAAGATCTACCAATCTAATGTTGAGAAAAGTAGGTCCTTGTCAAATGTTAAAGAAGTTTGGACCAAATGCTTATGAGATTCAATTGCCACCTGAGATTGGCATTTATCCCATCTTCAACATAGCAGACCTCCAATTCAAAGCACCCATTGAAGAAATTGATACAGGATAGATTGTTGATATAGAAAACATTCAACATCTACCATTTAAGCAAACACCACAACTAGAAAGGATACTTGACACCGAAGTCATTAAGCAACGAAGAGGAAAGGAGTCCAATCAGTATTTGGTAAAACTCAAAGGTTATTTAGATGTAGATACTATGTGGATGAATGAACAAGAAATCAAGAAGCAAGGTACCACTCTACAAGAGCTCATCTCAAGTGGGCTTGAGATCAAATTTCTTGGGGAGTATGGTGCAGGAGCACCCACATAAAGTATTTAGGTCAAGTTTTATGTATTTAGGTCAAGTTTTATGCATGAGCCGACTTGAGAAATTTATCTTGATTTTGTCATTAGGATAAGATAATTTTATTGGGATTTGTACAGATCATTGTGGGGTCACTCTTCTCCATTCTATATCAATCTAGAGTATTCTATAGATTGTTTTTCCTATTTTTCAATAATCTAGATTTTTTCGTAGACCGTCTTAGCAAGTATAAGTAGAGTTTTAGGTTTAGGTTTAGGTTAAGCTTGAGAGCAAAGTTTCTAGATACGAAGTTATAGAGAGAAGAAATCTATAGGAAGAGCTAATGTATGTACTATTCATTTGATAAATTAAATAGAAGAACTATATAATCTATCTCTTGCTGGTGCCAGTTCCTATTGTAGTTGTGTTTTCTTCCATTGCATTTATCTCTGCATCACCCCCCTGCAAACTGGGTGATATGAAAGGCCTCATTAGTTGATGGACCTAATAGAAGGGAAATAGAAGGTGCCCTCTGTCTAAAAATTGACCTATGTGTCAATGGTGGATGACCCGACTACCTATCAATTAGTCTACCATGCCTCTTTCCCAAATTTCTTGGTAAATCAATGTAGTGCACCACCTTGCCTAAGAAAATCTCATTATAAAGTTGTTTTACCAAATTGAATAGGTTTTGGTTGTTATTTGGATAATGACCATGAGCAGAAAGAAAGCATGGTTATATAAGTGTAGCCATCTATGGATCTATACACCTAAGGGAAGACTACCTCTTCACATACTTTAGTGGAACATTATGATAGAAACATTCCCTCTTTAGTATCTTTTAGGGCACTAAGCCTTGTACCGTGTTTAGTGAAAAACCAGAAGAGACCTCTTATCTCTTACTATCAATAACAATCTATATCGTACATGCACAATATGGATCATCACCATGAATATGACTCTAATATATCTAAGGCTTTGTAAGATGCTCTAACATGTATTACTGTACACATTAGATAATGTGCCACTAGCCAAGAATTCATGAAGTCTCTAAATCTCTTGATTCATGCAATCATAGAGCATGTCGGGTGGGATAGGCTTTAGATCTATGGGAATAGGCCACTACTGGGGGGGACATGTTGCTTCCTGGGGGGGATAGGAGGATGTTGCTACACGAGGGGATGGGACATTGTTGCTCAGGGGGATAGGAAGTTGTTGCTCGAAAGGGATAGGAGGCTACTTCTTGGGAGGATAGGACGATGTTAATCTGCCATGTGAAGGTTAATGTATGTGGTTTTGCACATGTATATAATCTGTAAACTTGAAATTAAAATTAGAATATGATATTTTTGATAAACTTGAAATTCATCAAGTACAATGACATTTAAGAAACTAAAATTTCATAAACATGAAATTAAACATATAATATGAGTAAACATGAAACAACATAACATACAATAGTACATGTGTGCTTTGTACATCCTAAATTAAAATATAAAATTTAATAAAATTAAAATTTATTGTACTTGATGACATTTAAGAAACTATTATTTTGTAGACATGATGTCAAATAGTACATGTTTAAACATGAAATGAACATATGTTATGTACATGTACATAGAATTTCATAAACATGAAACAAACATAACATGTACATGTGTACATTGTCTCCATGTGATAGCTTCATGAAATTATTTCAATTAAGTGTAGATAGAGTCTAGATCACAAGGGTGGACCACCTGACACATAACTAGGTTAAATATAGAGCTAGATTCACTATATAATTTAATAGGTATATTGTCACGATCATGGCTAAGGTTACTAGGAAAATAAGTAGGACTATGGTTGGAGTTAGACTTAGTGTTAGGTTCAGAGTTAATTTTAGGGTTAGACTTAAAGTTAAAACATTAGGGTTAGGTTAAGACTTATTAGTAGAGTTATAGTTAGGTTTAGAGTTATAGAATTAGTACACATTATTCTTGTTGCACATGCCTCATAGTCCATCTATTAACTTTATTAGGGTTTTCATTCAACGTTAATGTTATACCATGATTATGATTTATATTATGGTTCTAGGTTTAATTTTAGGGTTGGGGTTTATTATTAAGATTGAGTTTAGTTTCATTAGTAGGGTTTAATCACAATAAATTTTCACTAAGTTATAGTGAAAAAAATATTTAGGGCTAGGGTTAGGAGTGTGAGTTCAGATAGTGTTCTCTATTGAGTAAGCTATTATGGTTAGAGTTAGGATTAGTGTTGTAATTGTGTTTATATAGTCAAATCATAAGTGTTTAATATCAATGTGAGACATTAGTTAATGTTATGAGTATAATTATGATTAGGTTTAGGATTGAGTGTTAAATTTTGAGTAAGTTAATATAATTAGTGTTAGGAATTAATATTAGAATTATAGTTTATGTTATGGTTATAGTTGCATGGTTAGGCTTAGTGGTTAGGATTTAGAGATATTTCATTAGAATCATGATCAATGTTAGGGTTAATATAATGTTTAGGGATCTTTAGGATTAAATGTTTAGGGTTAGTGCAAATATAGATAAAATATTTTAGTTAGGACTCATATTAGGGTTTTTTAGCGTTAAGAAGTGAGGACCATGTTGTGAAAATGTATAGTTAGTATTCACACCATGGTTAGGTTTATGGATAAATTTTGGGTTAAAATGCTATAAATTTAGGTTTAAAGGTTTATGTTTATGGTCATATTGAAGTTAGAGAAATAGTTATATAATTATGGTTATGGTATATCCTACATGACTGAGATTAAACAAGTAGGATTATGGAGCTACAATTTAGAAATCAAGCTTATGGTTAGAATCAAGTTCAAGTATAATGTTTATAGTTAAAATTAGGATTAAATTTACATGAGGGTTAGCATTGTGTTAAACATGACATTTAGGGTTAGGAATGTGGTTATATTTATTTTTTAGATTAGTCTTTAATCAAGGTTTAACTAAACTCAAGATTAGAGTGAGGACCAAGGTGAAGTTTATATTAGAGTTCATATCATGACCTAACCCATTGGAACTAACATTAGGGTTGGTTCATTGAAATTATTATTAGGGGTAAGGTGAATATTTAAACACACAAACATAAAAACACATGTATATATGAACTTAAATTTTAATATATTACACGTTCACGCCTGTACATTCAAATTTTTATGTATGTGTATATTGATAATATGTGTGCGTGTGTGTGTGTGTGTGTGTGTGTGTGTGTGTGTGTGTGTGTGTGTGTGTGTGTGTGTGTGTGTGTGTGTGTGTGTGTGTGTGTGTGTGTGTGTGTGTGTGTGTGTGTGTGTTTGTATACACACATACATGCATATGCACATATATGTATATAACATATATACATATATACATATACAAATGTGTATATACATATACATATATGCATGTATACACATGGTATATATATGCATATATACATAATATATATACATACATACATGAGATATATATATATATACACAGACACAAACACACACATATATGATATATATATATATATATATATATATATATATATATATATATATATATATATATATATATATATATATATATGTTCATATACATGATATATAAACATACATGCTAAAAACATATAACTAAAATCATTTAAAGTGGATAATAAAATGGGAAAATTATACCTTTTTTGATGTTTGATAATTTTAGATGCCCCTCTCTACACTTCCAATCAAAACTTTCTGTAACCCCACTATAAAAAATGATGTGGGGTCACAGTGAAACTATTTGCACTCCCATTTTTTGTTAGTTTTGATCAAAATTATATTAAATAGTTTTGATGAAAACTAGCAACACCGAGACCAGGGTTAACACACCCAAGTCAAGCTTGGGAGTTTCAATCAGAACTATAGTGATAGTTTCAATTGAAACTATGTATAGAGTTCCAATCAAAACTGCGTGGCATGAATAGTTTCAATAGAAACTAAATAGTTTCTATAAAAAATTTCAAAATATTTACTTTTGAAACTAAGAAATGGAAATTTTTTTAAGATTTGGGAGGAAATTCTTCCTCCAGAAAAGTGTAACCCACTATTGTGTGTTCACCCAATATTTTGTGATTCTATAAGCTCTAGGTGAGACTCTCCCAGAGAAGAGATGGGCTTTATTTTATGTTTTTATTAGGATTCATTACCATCTTCCTACCTTTTTTAATCAAAACATCTATTGTGTATATCATCGAGTGTATTACCTATCATACTCTTTTATCAAGCCTCTATTGCAATGTAGAAGCCACATGACTAACATTATGATTTATTTATTTTCTAAAGTTGTGTTGTGTGTGTTTTGTATGATGTAGTCAAAAGGAGTATGCATAACATATAACACAAACTATATGATATAAGTGAGGATTATTGAGAACAAGATTTAATTTTATATTCATACTTTAATAATAGGTTGCATATGACTAATTATAATGCATTTTTAATTTTGCAATTTCAAGTTTTGGTCATTATATGTATAATAATTTTTTTTGGATGGATCTAAATATGATAATTATGATTAGAAATTATTCCACTGGGGTGTCTCAAGTTGATAATTTAGTGAAAACTTGAAATAGTTGTTTAAACCCATTTATATAAGATCCCCTTATTTAGGTGCAATTATTCATTGTCATTTGAAATATGTGTACTTTTTACAAGATTTTAATTCTAATGACAATTTCTCTTCCTGTCATCCTTCATCAAAATGACCTTTTCCCTAAGACATTCTAGTAGAAGCATACATTTTAGTACAACCAACTATACCAATTTTGTAATTAAGTTCTCTTTCCTCGAACCTTCCAACTTGCTCTACTACAACAACACCATAACTTCACACTTCTCCTAATCCTATGTGAGAAATTCAAATCACTCAAAAATTTTAATGACTCACATGGAAAGCCTCTTATTTATAACTAATTTTTCATACCACATCATCAAATATGATGTCATATAAACACACTTTTTGACAAGGAGTCTGAAACAATATCAAAAAAGAGAATTTGGCACTTTGATGTTTTATTATAAAATTTATGTATTATTGTATATACAGGAGTATAATGCATTGTAATAGAAATTTGTATGCATGATTCGTATATTCCATTAGATTAGTAGTTGTCTGTAGAACCTTATCAACATTGCCAATTTTGAAAGTATTTAGAGTTATCAAATGAATATACCTAAGGTACTTTTCAATTGATATTTTCCATTATGAGTTACGAATCAATAAGTCATGAATAAATAGTCAAAGTGGTTGTCCATCAATTGATCTTTTTTCATGAATATAGAAATGTTTAAAATTTGTTTAACTTTTCTCCCCATCCTCTAATATATTTCCTAAGTATGTCTTCCTACAATGTAATTTTTGCACCTTGTTGGAGTGTAATTGCTAGTTATTAATCATTTTCTCCAAATTTGACTTGTTAATCAAAGTCGGCTCTCCATTTTTCAAGTGTTTTGATTACTATATAAAAACAAGAGTTATGACATAGTAGGAGTCCTGCCTACTGTTAGAAAAAAGGAGTTCAAGTTGAATTTTTTTTGCACTAGCAATAAAATCATTAACTGGTCTATGATTTTTAAAATAATACCAAATTTTAGCTACATATGTTGATTTGAAAATTTATAACATTTCCTTTTATAACTTACTGAAGAAATCTATATTATTTGAATGTAATGCAGTAACTTAATACAACTAATAATGAATCAGCTTTCCTCTTTCCAACAACCCATATTGACATCATAAATTAGTTGCGAGTAGCTAAACAAAATGTTAAATTCAAACTTTTCAATGCATTTATTTACTTTTCATTGAACAATGAATGGAAACAATTATCATGGATTTTTTATTAGATTATCATTTCAATCAAGAAAATGATAAAATAATTTTCATTAAAATTTTAATGAATGCTTATTATATGAAATGGGCAATCAAGGTCAAAGATATATGCCACATTATCATTGCTTTAGAAAAGTCGATAACCTTTACTATGAATCACCAATAGGCCAATTTCAAACTCAGAATAAATCAATTAGTGTTCCAAGGCTATAAATCAAATGTTGATACAAAGGCACTAATGCAAATTTAAATTCAAAATCAAGATCTTTAAGTGGGGATCCAAATCCTATTAATGTTGGGATGATATGGCTTTTCTAAGAATCCAAAAAAAGAAATTTCTTTTGATCTCACCTCAGTTACAACAAAGAATATTAAACATATTTAGAGTTGGGCATTCATAATGAAATAGTTAGCTATTCCATTCATTACAAAACAATACTACCATGAAATGCATTATAAAAACCTCACTCAAAACAATCATACCCTCAATCAGATAGCTCCAGAGGGAAAATAATCGAACCCATTTCTAGCCTTTATAAGAGTCCTAGGTTATAAATACATTTACCTAAATATGTGAGTTATCAGGTTAGTTACAATTTTAATATGATTCCCAACTAATATCTTAATAAAATAAATATTTAAATTTCTTCAAAACATTATATATATATATATATATATATATATATATATAGTATAATTTGTGGAGGTTAATTTTTTTAAAGATAGATTTTATATCAATTGAAACATAATATTAATCTTTATCTTTATATTATTTAAAAGGAAAAAAAATACTAGCAAAAATATGACCAACCAATTCTAGAAAAAGATTCAAGAACATTACAAACATAATAATATCATAAATTATATTGAATTTTTAAAAGAGAAAAGAAAAAAACCAATACCAAAAATACCACCGATGAATTAGAGAAAAAAAAATAGTTAAAAAAAAGTTAAAATTAAAATAATATAATTTAAAAATATTATAAATATAATTTTAATATTTTAGAATGCACTCAAACTAATTATACAAAATGAAGTGAAAACATAAATCTCCTCACTAATAAAATTCTAGATGATATAGTGGCCTTCTGCCTGATTTTTCATGTTTAACCATTTTGCAGTAATATTACCTTCGTTACAATACAAATGGCATGACTCTTCTGCAACATCAAACTCAGACAAACAAATCGCACACATAACATCAATAATAAAATGGCTCTCAGTAATTTTAATGGCAGGGAGGCATTCTACCACCTGTATTCTCTCTCTCCATCTATCTCTCCGCTCTTTCCATCATATCGCCTAACCAACATTCCCGAATCAAATTTATTAAATCAACGACTATAAGATTGACTCCTTTCACAAGATCACGGTGTCTTTGACATTCAGGGCTATGATTCTCACATATAGATTTACCAGTGGCATTTCCGTAGATATAAAGTTGTCCTTTAATGATTTGAGAACTTTCTGAAACATATTAAGTTGCAATGCAAAGTCGTCAACTCTGTTATCGGGATCTTCTTCGTAGGCAGCTTTTTCCCTAATAATTTCGCTTCTGCAATTTCTTTGCATGCACCTTCAAAGCAATCCCTGTGAAATATGTGGCCCTTATTGCAGGGAAAATGGCATGCCTCATCTGCATATGGTCATGGTCATTCTTCTAGGATGGTCCTACTGTTAGTCCCTGCCGTAAGGCAGGAGACTATAGTTTTGGTATGCTTTGGTATGTTCTTTCAATATTAATTTAGTTATAAGAATTGTAAGAACAATAATTTATTCTATAGTTTGTGCTAATTTCTCTATTAAACTATAATGTTTTCTTTTTGTTTATTTTTAAATTGGATATAAACTTTTTTCCTGGCAGTCTTATTCTTTTTAGGCAAAGAAATTGGAAAAAAGAAAATCATAAGAATTGTGGAAAACATTGACAACTGACACTATAAATATTCCACTAAATATCACAACTATTCTCTTCCATACCACCTATCTTTGCATATTTTAAGGATTGCTCCTACAAAACCAATGCCACATAAGCAATCTCCATGAAATGCAATGAATTCAACAAGAGTCAAGTCTTTTGGATATTGACCAGTCAACATTAGTTGATTAAACTATCATTAACTTAAACAAAATGAAACACACACACACACATATGAGCTCAAATCTAAAAGAAACCATAATTTCATTACTAAAGTATCAAGATGTACCATTTATGTTGACCTTTTGACAAAAGCTTGAGAACTTGTCTAAGACAACGAGGGGCAAAAATATTGTAGGAGTGCTTTACCAACCTACTATGAAACTTCCCTGCAATCTTTCCTCACATGAAAGGTACATAGCCTGGCAACAAGGAAGAATAAACAAGAAAAACTAAGAGGAGGGTAATGGAATGTCTACACATTTTCCATAATATGACTTGAAATTTTCATTTATAGTTTAGTAAGGTATGTAAAACAACCTTTTAAAGTCGATGTAAGATAACACATTCAATCCTTCACATAAAAAAAATCATTTTTGACTAAATAACTTTCTTCTCAAAGGTCCATTAGGAAACATATCATAGGATTAGAACTTCATCAAGTAGTTCAATCTTTGCTTCATAAAAATTAGGTAATACATTCACTCTCACTGTGATCTATAGTTCAAGTCAATGTATGTCACAATAGACCTAAATAATGAAAACACTGTCAATAAGCTTTACAAGGCTAAATGTTTGTGTACAATATTTCTAGTTATCTTATACAAAGAAGATGAACTCCACTATGGTGCAAATAATAGCATCTATCAATCAAAACTATGTAAATCACATTCTTATAAATTGGACCTTTACTTAACAAAAGAAAAATTAAAACAAAAGAATACTTCTTCTCTTTAAATTCCATATTCTACACAAAATTTCTTAGACAAGGAAATCTAATGATTAATGAAGCCACATTTCATAATCCTTCATTTGAGGAATAAATACTTGTAAGGACTATCCATATTTCCTTGAGTAGTTCACCATGTACATAAGACATTCTTATATCTATGAAAGAGAATCAACATCTCCTTTTAAGGCTTTTTATCTAGTTGTTTCCAATAATTACCATTATGAATTATTGCATCATATCTAAGAGTTCAATATCATTCATCTATAGAGAAAAGAAAAAGCCTTCAACATAGCTTAGCCTATACTATTCTTTCACTTATGGTCATGAGTAATAATACATTCAATTTTCATTGTACAACCACTTCCAACATAGTATATATACAAGAATTAGGCATTGTCATTTAATTCAAAGAAGAGGAAAGAATTAATATTTTAGTGCATTCTAGTCATATTCGGGTTTTAAGCAAAAATTTGAAGTGATTCTAGGTAATATATTTAATCATACCCAATCATGATCTAATGACTTTATTAAAAATAAATCACTCCAATGTTCCACAATGAGAGCTTCATTTCTATGTTGACAACTAGTCCTTTATCGCTATCATATTGTGCATCATTCATTCTATGGTCATGGTTCAACTAAGTTATTTAATCTTTCAAGGCTTATTTATTTCGAGGTATCATACACATCTATAGCTTAATTCAATGATTTCCTATTTCCCAACCATTGCCATTTTAAGAGAACAAAAGCACCACGATAGGATAAAGGTTTCAAAAAGATAGGTAGTTGTTTGCTAGGATTTTATAGTCCACCCAAATATTACTAAGATGTGGTTTAAGAAGATGTAAAAGCATCACAATGTGGGAATTAATGCACACTCCACAAGCTCCTCTTCATGCATTTATGGATTCAGATGAAGAGAGCAAGGAGTTAATTTAAGAACAAGAACTTTCTTGAGATCAAAGTTTAATACATGCCATTCTAATTGGTAATTTATATGTAACAACAATTACACAGTTTGCTCAAGCACACAACCATACACATGTGGAAATGCTCAATACATAAGCCTATTAGTTTGCAATTGATTTACATCTAGATTAAAAGAAAAGGAAAGAAAATATTTCTAAAAATGGTTCGATCACACAAAATGTCCACCAATAAATAATAAGAGCTTGAATTTAGTCATGACATAATGGAAATTAGATTATCCATAGTAAAGAGACGAAGTGTTTTATTGCTTGATAGTAAACCCATAAACCCATCAAATTCATATTCAAAATTATGTACCTATAATTACAGGAAAGTTAATCAACCAAGCAGAGAACTATTGATAAATCCTGTTAAAATAGTTGTTCACCAAGCAATTTGTCTTCCCATTAAGCTACTCGAAAACATTCAATTACTCACCAAGAAGACCACAGATAATAGACAAAAGAAAATCGTAATATAAATTTATCAACAACACCCAATTCAAAAACAACCCAAATCTCTGAATTTTTTTTAACCATACCTTATATCGCTCATCAAAAGAAGATTTGTTATGATTATGTATCCCCTGATCAATCTCTATGGCCTTCTCTTCACCAAAAAGAGTTATTTCCTTTTAGTCAACTACAGAAATCAATCTCCATACTCATACAAACCTTATCCTCTGGATCCTTATTCCTCTCTTAGAAAACACCGGTCATTGCAGGCAGAACAGAATCTTATAAAACAACAACTTATTTTAATGGAAATATTTTTAGATATATAGGTTCCGAAAGTGTCGGGGTTGGAGAAAAAGCAACGGAAAGCTGCCAAGAATTAACAACTTTCCGCTTTACTTTCTTTTCTGCTCAGATTTGTAACTGTTTCTTTAAAACCTCATGTCATCGCTTCTCATGAATTCGTTATTAATGTTGTTCCTTTCTAAATTAAGAAAATAATTTATTACTTTAATCTACGCATAGTTTAATACCAAATAATTTGGTGTCTCATTAAGTGGGTTTTGACAGTTCCATAGCCTATGAATGTGGCAATGCTGAAGAAAAATATAATTAAAATTTATGTTCAAGAGCATTCTATTGTTTTCTATATATTTTCCTTATTGCGTTTAGATCTTTTCCATTTACAGATGGTTCGTACTACAGTAAGCCAGTTCTCTCTCAAGCATACACATCTTTTTTCCCTTGAAGATTTTTAATATGTCCTAAATCTTATTTTGACGTAAGTTTATATATTTTTTGATTACTTGCATTCATAGAATTCTGAATGTGAAATGAAGATTCTAGATCAATTTCGTTTCACATTTACTCCATGTTTTTAATTCATTTTCCTTCTTGAAGATATTGCTTGTCCATCTCTTCAGAAAGTCAATTTTGACTGTTGGTTTCATGTGTTTTTTTACGTTAGCTAGTTTTGAAAGAACCAACTATTTAAGATTGAGGCCAACCTTAATGTTATGAAATTAAGAATCATCGCCTTTTTCCTATGAAGAGGATGCCTTCTTTGTTTTATTTTTTTCTTTCATTGAGTTACGAACATGGCTAACATTCCTTATTCCATAGCTCTTCCCACTTTTTTAAAATCTTCACAGATTGATGGTATTAGAAATTTTAATCTTTAATTGACCTTCAAAATGTAATTGCAATTGTTCATAATTTTGTTAATTATCTTTATGCATGGAAGAAAATTTTAGTTATTTCCTGCCCCCTATGATATTTTTGGCTATGATCTGCTTCTTTCTTATACCAATTCATCCTTTCCATTAGGGCACTTCTCTGGCTGACTGGTCTTCTCTTCATCCATTGTAGAACTACTCTAGTGTCATTTGTGATCCTTTTGCTCACTTTTTCCATGCACTCAATTTATTATAACTAAATTTATCTAATATGGCTTTTAGAAGTCACGATTTCACTTGTGAAGGAGAATTTAGTTACATTCCTGTTGTGACCAGTAGTCACATCATCGCCCAAGCCTGGGGCCCCACATCATCGCCCAAGCCTGGGGCCCCTTTCTATTTTTGCCAGCTGTTTCCTTATTCTGTAAAGTGCACAAAATCTCCTAGTTTAGAAAAATCCCGCTTTTCATGGGTCGCAGTTTTCAGGAAATGAAGAAATATTGTGATCAAGGAAAAATCCTTCATTCCTTGAAAATCCTAATGCGAAAATCGTGAAGCACAAATCCAAGGAAGTCAAGGAAAAAATGAAATCCCTCATTCCTTCAAAATCTCGACAGAGTCAAATTCATAAGGCGCAAGTCTAAAGAAATGGAGGAATATTGGCATGAATCCTTCATTCCTTGAAAATTCCACTCCAACAGATTTCAAGCACAAATTTAGGGATTGTAAAATTTTGTTTCTAATTCCTGCATTATTGTAGATTTGCACTCATCACAGAATTGAATGGGAGAATGGTAGAATATTTTATTTTTGTGAGTATGGTTCATGTTGCAAGGAAGGAGGAACGAGATTTCCATAATTGAGAAAACTAAATATGCATAGGATAGTGAGGCACACCCTTGATTTTGTCCCACCACTAAAGAGGGGTCCAAAGCCCACAAGAGAACGAGAGAGTTGTGAAGCCCGTAACAAGCCCATCCAGGCTACTTATTCCTTTACATTGACTAAACCCTTCTGTTTAGTAAAAATGTTTCCATCTCATGTCGGAAGAAATTTTTGGCTTAAGTTTCCCAAAGGTAATGAAGAGCATTTGAAATTACCAAAAGCAGTGCAAGTCGTGACCCTTATGAATTCTGGCAATGAGGAATGGAAAGTGTGGTACAACTAGAATGACACCAACCACTTAGGTTCTCATGGTGCAGGATGGAAGCAATTTTGCGTTGAAAACAATCTCCACAGCGGGGACATTTGCATTTTGAGAGGGTAGACAAGGGCAATAGTAATATCGTTATTAAGCTGAGAGTACATATTTTAAGGGTTAATTTGGAAGATGGAACATGCAATGATGGACTTGCGAAACCCACATCTCATTCCAACAAGAAGATGAAAGTTTCAAGGGGAGATCTCAGCACCAACTTGCCTGCAAAATGTGGTCAGCCAAAATAGGTGAAGTTCTTCAAGCGATCCCAAAAGTAGTCAGTAAAAGGCGGGATCTCTTCAAGAGGATTTCTATGCTGAGAGAATCGAAATCTACACTCAAGAAAATAATTGTTTTCAAGGAGTGAAGGAAATTTCATGAAGAGAAAAATCTACTAGTTTAGAAATCTCGCTTTTCATGGGTCGCAGTTTCCAGGGAATGAAGGAAGATTATGATGAGAGAAAATTCCTTCGCTCCATCAAAAAGCCAATTCCACAATTTGAAAAAATGCAAATCCAACGAAGTCGGGGAAAGAATAAAATCCTCCACTCCTTCAAAATCCTGACCCACAAATCATGGAAAAGATCGCTTTGGACTACGGAATGTAGCTGTGGTAGAGAAATATTGTCATTGAAGCAATAGACATCAAATAAAAAGCCAGAATATTGAAAATTTTGAGGAAAAATCCAAACTTTAAAGCAAGAGAGTGAAATTTCTTATGAAGTGAAAACTGGATCCAGAGGAGAAAAGTGAAAAAATAATTTTTCCTTCAGAATTTTTTTTTTGGATTTACATTTTAAAAATTAAATATTAGTTTTACTAATATTTAATTTGACTTCTTTTGAATAATAATCCCAAAAATTAAAAATGGAGAAAAAGTTGAAAAAGAATTTGATTTTTTTTTTCATTTAAAAATGGAAGTTAATTTAATATTGATTTTTTTTAAAAATTGATATTTAGTTAATAAAACTAAAAAAAAATCAAAATAGAAGAGTACTTAGCTTCATCATGAAGCTAAGAACATAAAAAATAGCAACTTTTTGAATCAAACAGCAAAAAGTGACAAGTGGCACAAAAAATGGAAACCTTAATGGATAAGTAAAACAGCTGCCTAATTTTAGTCTGCAGCTTTAAAAAAATCTTTTTTCAAGAATGATTTATATAAGAAACCCTCTCATTCATTCAGGCTCACACAGAAATTTGAAGAGCAAATCAAGAATAGGAGTAAGATTTGAGAAGTTCAAGGGAACATATTTTTTGAGATTTTTTTTGTAATTGTTGAGGAATTTTCTAGGAATTCACGACAGAAGATTTTTAATCCCATCAGAAAGGAATTTTCTTTGCAGTGAGTTGTATGGAAGAGTTAAAAAAGTGAATCTTGAAAGAAGTATGGAAATTTTGGCGAAAATCCAAAATCTTTGTCTTATGGACAAGTTGTATCTGTTGTTTTTAAATACTTTCCTTGCATAGTCTTATGTATGTACATTTTCTACTTTGCAGGAAAGGAAAATGGCAGAGCCCAGGGGAACAGGAGAAACGCGAGGACAACTGATAAAGAATGAAAGGAGAGGATTCTATCCTGAATCCAAAATTGTATCAAAGTGGGAAAAATCAGAGATACAAGCCTCAGCGGCCTTGATTTGAAAGATTTCAACTAGAGAATGCTTGGATACAATGACCATCAACCGACACACCTAGCCACAAGAATTGTGAGAAGTGGAATTTTTGCTGTAGCTGCTTCCCCTCCTTCATTTCTGCATCCAGATCTGATTGTGGAATGTACTAAGCACTATAGTCCTAGAGACAGAACCATCCGGGATTCTGAACAAAATGATCTGGCATATTTTTCTCCGGCATCCATTTCTGAAGCATTTGGAATTCCTTCAAATGCAAGGATGGTCACAAAAACACAAGAGCAAGCACTGAGAATCTATACATCCGGAATCAATTTTTGTGAAGAAAAAATCAACAAAAAATGGTTGAAAAAGAATAGACCGCATCATTCAAAGATTCCTAAAGAAATAGTATGGCTTGACTTGCAGAAGGAATGTAGTGATATGGTCATGATGTTGAGTCGCATATTTGGCATGCCTTATTCTTATAGGTTTGAATCTTGGATGTGGTATTTTGTTGAACAAGTAATGGAGGAAGGTGACAGACTAGATTGGCCTGGGCTCATAAGTGATAACCTAAATGAACAGCTCATGAATCTAGAACATACAAGGAAATTTTACATGAGCTCCTATGTCATCTACATGCTAGCACGGAGGACAAATTATGATAGACTAGGATGCAAAGGACCAATTGGAAGCAGAAGCCAACACCTCAAAGTCCATGAATGTTACTCGCAGTTGCATTTGTATTCAAAGGAGGATTACATGAAGGTTAATGATATATTTTCCATGCGAATAGTAAGAACACTGCAAAAGAGGCCACATATAAGAATTTCAATAGGTGCAATGAAATTGATCGTTGAATATGGTGCTTGGTTCATTCAATTTCCTACCTTTTCATATATTCGAGTTCAAGGATTCTCCAAAGAATCATACCATCTTCCCAGGTATCCAACGGACAAGATGGTCTTGTTAGAGCTTAGTCGACAACTTACAACCTATGACAAGATTCAGAAAGGGAAGAAGAAGTTGGGATTGCAGTTTCCAATCTCCGTAGGAGAAGGGAAAACTTAAGTATGCCCATGTCTAAAAGCTGCAGGGAAATCATCACATGAGCTCCACTTCTTCCGCCTTCCACTTTATCCAAAGAGGAATGATTTTGATCCTTACAACAAGATCTCATTAGTGGGAGGATCAAAGTACCAACACAAAGTTCACCTTGAAGACTTTTGGGCAAATGCAGCAGATGAGAACGAGATTAGAAAAAGATTGCATTCAAGACTACCATTGAACATTATTAGAACATGCAACATATTCAAGGTTTCTGATCAAATGGAGGAGGACCCAAATGTGATGTGAAAAGGATTCAATCTAGAAATGATAGCTCAACTATTTGATTGGAAGAAGAAAGAAATTACAGATCTTGAAACCCTTTCAAAACCAATCTTAGATTTTACAAAGAGGTGGATCGAGCGTAAGCTTGAAAAATTAGTCACACCAGCAAATGGATTCACATATAGGTTGCCTGGCCATAGGCCACTTAGGGACTATTGAAGAAAGGGGAACTCCATCCGAAGATGTAGGAACCAAGAAAGGGAAGGAGGTACCTCGAGAAAAGCACCCTAGGATTGAGGAAGTCATCCGAGAACCTCAAAATAAGAAGCAAAAACATGGAGATGCCCCCTCTTCTCCGAGTTGAACTCCAAGTGTCCAAGAGATAGAAACTTTTGAAAGATAGGATGTAGGCACAAGTATAAGAAGATTCGAGCAAGAAGAGAATTTGGATAGGCCAACTCATGATAGGTTGAGTATAAATGCTTATGAAAAATCCATGCAAGAAAGAGGGAGAGATCAAGATATTGCTATGGAAGATAGTCTTGCTACAATCTTAGAGAGAGAAATGATTAATGATGGAAATGGCCCGCTAGAGGATAAAACTCCAGGAGTGGCAATACATCTTCCAAGTACTGAGGCCATAGTTCTCGAGGTTACGATGGATAGTCTAGGAGGTGAAGAGGAGATTGATGTTCAAGTAGTCCAAAGGAAAGAACAATTGGTAATTCCAGGGGACCAAAGTATACCCATTCCAGAATGGTTGAGGCAACGAATTCATTTGCGTCAACAAAGGGAGGTTCATCCAGCAATTGAATTATAGGAAATTTTGGACCGATCAAACTGATTAGAAGAACAACGGAAAGCAAAAAGATATACTAAATTCATCAGAGGAGAATCGGGATCCAAAATCTTACAGATTGTGACTCCCACAGTTGACAAATGGAAAAATTAGATTGCTCTAGATGAATACCATGTTACAGAAGTAAATCTTGGTCGGGCCTCCCGAGAGAAAATATTAGAAGAATTTGATGACTCCACACAGGCTTTGAAGGATAGGTTGAAGAAAGTAGAAGAAGGGTATGAAAAGCAGAAAAGAGAAATTCGGGCCTTATGTCAGTACATTAATAACTTGCCTCATCCAGTAAGAGAGGAAGGTCCATCATTTGTCCCTCCAATCGGTGTTTCCATTGAAGTGGTAGGTGATATTGACAGAATCAAGTGGATTTCTCAGGGTACAAAGATTTGGATCGAAGGAATTCAGGAGGTAGCCTTCAAACATGCAGACGAGTTAGTGCAAGTGCAGAATAGGGCATTGGCTACAATCTCTAGGATCCAGTGCATGGAGGACTCATGGGTGGATGAGCATATTTACCAAGAAGAGGTTATTGCTGATATTCAGAGTCTGGTGGATACCCCAAAGAAAAAATTAATTGATGGTCGAGTTATCAGTGAGGAGGATGTCTATGATTTAATTCGATGGTACAGTGCAGTGATCATGGCTAAGGAAATGTTTGAGAGCTTTGCCAGGGAATCTAGTCAATGGAAGAAGATTGTTGATAGCATCAAGCAAGAAATATCAAATGCGGTTGCATCTTTGTTATCATAGAGATTGTTGGAAGAAGAAATAACAACTGATAATCTAAAAGTCAAGTTAGAGGAATTCTTTCAGCTAAACGTATATGGAAGAGATGATTTTGAGAACTTCTCCATCTTCTCAAATACAATTCACACTACTAAGGACTTGATACCAGATTGGGATGAAAGCTTTGGAAAAGTAGAAAGAGCAATTGCAGTTCTAGAATTGAAGCAAGAATCTGCACCAAGCATTATGATAGAGGAGTTGGAAACAGTATTAGATCGATTTCAATCTTTCAGGCGAAAGAATCAAGGATAGATACATTAAATGCATAGTGGCTGTGCATAAGGATCATTTATTACACTCCACTCCTTCTTACATGAGCATGCATAGTGGGCATTTATTACCCACTATAGTAGTGGATTCCTTGTCGCATTAATGTAGATTCCTTTGCATTTCCCTAACCCTAATTAGGGTTGATGTGGTAAGATCTTGGCCATCGGTTATTGTGATCATCTGGGCCACCCATTGTAATCGAGGACCTATATAAAGGCCTCATTTCTCATTTGTAAGAAAAAAGATTTTTATTAGATTGTTACTATGAGCTACTGAGATAATAAAGTTTTCTTTCGAGTTTGGTGAATACTTGACGTGTCTTAGTGCTTGCGTGTTCTCCTAAATCTCTTTAAGTAGATTAAGTTTAGCATAGTCAATGTGTGGTGATTACAATGGAGACTATGATGGTGTATTGATGAATTCCTTTGGTTCATACTTTTGACATTTTAGTGATTCTAATTCGTTGTGTAAAGTTAGCCTGAACCTCTTTCATGCATATGCTCAACTTCTATCATTTGTATACATTGTTCTTTATGATGGTGTATGCGGTGATATGGAAATCTTTGGCATAACTCTTGAAGATTGCACTGGTTCATGCTTAGTTGTAGTATAACTTGGCGAAGCTGAATTCAGTAAATTGAGGAATTTGTCCACTAGAATACTATTTGTTGTTATCACTACCCTTAGGATTAGAATACAATTCCTGAACCCCATCCTATTTAATTTTTGCATATTCTGTGAAAAATCAAAAAAAAAAGAAAAAGAAGCGCTTCATTGCAAAACCTTAAGATAGCTCCCACATCCAGTATGGCTTGAAATGAATATGAATAAACACGTAAGGCCCCTTGTGATCATCAGCAAATCACATCAACCACCGATCTTATCCACAGTCAAGACCTGGCATTAAAAGAACCTTGAAGTCATTGTATGATCTTCTAGCAATCTCAGCATACACAAGACTTTATTCAAGAGAGGATAAGATATTTTGGTATTTTGTTCTACTGTTTGGTGAGTCATAAAAAACACATCAACAGAAACTGGCGCTAGAGGGAGGGCCTTAACTAAAAGATTTCATAGAAATTTCACATACTGGAGAACATTAATTCATCCTCGCCAAAGGTACATCGAAGATCCTTGAGATTCAGCCCGAGAGCACATGAATTACAAGAGTTGAGTTTTGATCCAAAGCCTAGGCGAGGAAATAAAGAAGCATCTATGAGTCAGAATTCACCAAGTGTAGCTGATCTCACAAGGATATTCCAAACTCCACCACCTCAACATCAAGCACAAGGATCAATCCAAGGAGGAGTTCCACCAGGAGCTACACAAATTCAACAGTTATTTGTGCAAATACCTGTTTCACCTGCAATTGTCCAACAACAAGTTCCAGCAATGGCATCCATAGAATGCATCACCCCTTGCAAAATTTGCTGCATACAATAATATGCCAAAGAATCTTGAACACTTTTTTTTTAAATTCTTTGTGAATGATGTGAATCACACTGCTGATGAACTCATTAAAATTTTTGAGGATGTCCTCCAGAATAGAAACGTGCAAGGTGAGGATGTTGCATGTAGACTATTCCCTTATTCATTGGGTGAGGAAGCATTTTACTGGTATATCAACCTACCTTCAAATTCAATACACACTTGGCAACAATTGAAGGATGCATTCCTCGGGAAGTTTAGATTGCCTATCACCCCTGCAGAATTGTGTAGACAATTTATCGAGATAAGGAGACAAGAACGTGAATCAATTGGTGCTTTCAATAACTAATTTCAAAGCACTTATTCGAGATTGTGTGATCCATATTATATAGGAGATGATGCAGCATGACCTATCTACTATGCAACCCTAGACTGTTTTAAATTTATGTTTGTTCAAAAAACTCATCCAGCTCCTACAAGTTTGATCCAAGCATATGCTGAAGCAGAGAAAGTTAGTTTACAATCACCAGCAACTACGAATGGAGCACCGTGCTATTTTGGAAATGCAAATACATTGAATCAAGGAGATTTGAATTATGCCCCGACTATCAATCCAGTTCTTGCCCCTCCAAGCCAGTTGGTGTTGCACCCCAAAGCACCTATGTCGCAGGCAATGCCCACACAACCAATTTATCTCCAGAACACAAAAAATTCTACAAGGACCCAAGAGGAAAAAGATGAGATGAGAGATCTGATTGAACAAGTGAAAAAGTTGTCCACTGAGGTCACTTACCTTAGAAATCAAAATAATCAGTTGCAAAATGCACAAAGAAAATATCAGTCATATCAAGGTAGCAACCGAGGTTATCAAGGGAATACCCCTCCACATCATGATAGTAATCAAGGACAGAACCAAGGATTCAATGAAGGTAATCAAGGATATCGTAATAATAACCAAGGTCATCAAAGAAGATCATGGAACAATAATCCAAATAATGGAGGCATACCATCACCATTGGATAATTCTCCATTTGAGAATCGCCCAGCTGATAAAGTTTTCTTAGCAGAAGCTGCACTATCTAGATGGTGTAGATTACATGAGACTAGTCAACATTCTGAATTACAGTGTCACAAATTTCAAAGAGCAGCGGATATTTTCAAAGAAGAAGTGAGGAACACTACCACATCTGAGAATCCTCCTCCTACGGGATATGAGATAGTACCCTCACCAAGATATGACCAAGCATTGGTTTTTGATGATTTTAAGTTTCCTCCTCCTGATTCTCAAGATTACATGCCAATACAAGCTAATCAAAAATTCCCACCAGCTTTAGCAAATGGTCCTATAGAGATGTCACGTTATCAAGTCCCACCAAAAAATCAACCTCCACCAGTATCCCCGAATGAATCACTACATAAGGATGGATTTTTATTCCCTCCTCTATATAATAGTGTCTTGGTGGAAGGGACAAGTGAAGTGCAAGCTTATAACAAACATCTGGTAATGCTCCAATAAAGACATATCAGAGGAATTATAGGAACCATGAGCTATTAACATCATCAGTTCCTCCAAATAACTTTTCAACTCCCCCGCATCCAAATGCGAACAATAATCCTGAGCCTCTCAGAGACTCCCCTGAATATCGACAACTCACGGGCTCTCAAGGAGATAGAGGCCAATCTCCCATGAAAAATTCTTCACAAAATGATAAAGGAAAGAATAATCTTCAATCCTCTGCTCAACAAGGAGAACAAAGGAAATGTGAAAATCTAGGACAAACACAGAAAGGAAGTCCTTCTAGAGAGGAATTGAAAAGGTTGAGTTCTTATGTACTAGAGGAATTCAAGAAAATTAAAGTCTTCCACTATATGAATTGATGAAGATTTCATAAATTAGAGATACATTATTGGAAAGCTTCAATGATGCCCCCACAAAGATTGTTTCTCAAAATGTATCACATCCTCCAAGAGCGGTATCCAATGTCCAACAATACAATTTTGTGCAAAACACCAATGTTGTAGATGATGTATCACCATATGCATCTAAGCTTGCTTAGAATCCTTCAAGTTTCATTGGAATGGTGCAAAACTCTCAGGATGATCAAAAGGTTACATCAAATGGACAAGTATCTTCAAAGGATCCATCACTAGAAATTATCAAAGATAATTCTCCTATAGTGGAATGTTCCATGACAACTCAAAATGGGAGAAATTATATACATAACAATGAGACATTTGATTCAAAAGGGTAGAAGCCAGTGGTTTTTTATCAAGGGAAGGAGGAACCTGCACCTTTCCTAGTATCTGTTAGAATTTTTGGAAAAATGTTACATAATTGTTTAATTGACTCTGGTGCATCAAGTAATGTAATGCCATTGGACATATGTAGAAAGTTGGGATTGATTCCACTTCAGACTGACAAGAAAGTCACACAATTGGATAAAACTAAAGTCCCAATCGTGGGAGAGTTGAATAATATTCACATGCAATTGGCCTCTGATCCATGTGTTCAAAGTTGTATTGACATATCTGTTGTGGATATTCCTGAAGGGTATGGCATGCTTCTTAGTAGAGATTGGGCAAGGAAATTGAATGGTTATATTGCAACAGACTTTTCACACATGTGGCTCCCATGGAAGGGAATTCCCAATCAGATAAGGATAGAGAGCACTCCAAGGCTCCGATTGTTGATCACTGAGTATGGTGAACACAATGAGATCTTGTTTATGGAAACCACTTTGGGATCATATATTCCCAAAATTGGAGAGGTTTTAATGTTGCAAGGTTACAATCAAGGGGGATGTCCTAATGTGACTCCAACTTTCGCTAAGGTACCAGTTATGGATAATTTATAACCATCACTGAATGAAGGAATTTTTGAGAATTTTAGGAATTTTTTCCTAAAAAGGATTAAGCAGGAAGTTGAACTAGGAAAAGATGCATCCATTCAAAATCTGTTGTTACCCAACTGGTGTAGAATACACGATGCTTTTCATTCTGAGATATCATGCACCATGTGCAAAGAAGCAATTGCACAAGTTTCTAAAATGGTTCCACAAGCATGGATAGCAGAAAATGTGGTCAGAATGAACTTATCCTGTATGAAAATTTTAGACCCACAGCAAGAAAGAATTCAAGAAGGTAAAATAGGACAAGAAGAACATCAAAAAGAATCCAAGGATTCAAAGGTAAGATCACCCATGGAATATGAAAATGATCAAGTATGGACTCTATCCTTTGATGGATCCAAATAAAAGAAAGGTAGTGGAGCTGGTGTTGAACTCATCAGCCCAACTGGAGAAACATATTTGGCAGCACATAGGTTGCAATTCCCTTGTACTAATAATGTGGCTGAGTATGAATCATTGGTCATTGGATTGCTCTTCGCTGTCAAAAAGGGTGCCAAAATCCTACATGTACGTGGAGATTCAGACATAGTCATTGGGCAGGTATGCAAGAAATATACATGCCATGATAAAATATTGGGTTGGTATTGCAATAGAGTTTGGGACCTAATCGAAAGCTTTGATGCATTCAATATTAAAAGGATAAGTCAAACAAGCAATCCAGTAGCAAACTCTTTGGCTCAATCTACAAGTTCATTAGAACCATTAGACATGGATTGTGTGAAGAAATTTATAGTTGAGCTGACTTCAGTACCATCAGTCCTTAACAACATCACAAATTTTCAAGTGTTTGAAGATGACAAGCATATTCTTGATTTTTTGACAAGCTTGAGGGTATTTGAAGCAAAAGTCATAGATGAAGGAGAACAACAACAAGCTCAATTTGAAATCGGTGAGATTATGAATTTAAGGAGAAATACCATTCCAAAAGGAATGATTAAACTAGAAAGAATTTTTGATGCCGGCAAACTAAGTTCCCTCAAGTACCAAAGTACTGAAGGAGGGAATGTGAAAAGGTGAACTTGGGAATGAGAGAAAATGTCAAGAATGTATTTATTGGGAAAGTTTGTACCCCCATAGAAAAGAAGGAAATATTGAAGCTTATAAAGGAGTTCCCTGACATGATTTCTTGGGGATATGAAGATCTGAAGACATATGATACGTCTCTCATTACACATACTATTCCGTTAAAGCCAAATAGTAAACCATTTAGACAAAGGCAGAGACCAATGAATCCATTGTTAGAACCACTAATACATCAAGAAGTGAAGAAGTTATTGTCAGCAACGACTATATTCCTAGTTCGACACTCAATGTGGGTTGCCAACCTTGTACCTGTTAGAAAGAAGAATGGAGAGATAAGGTTGTGTGTGCATTTTAGAAATCTCAATAAAGCTTTAGAGAAGGATAATTATCCAGTGTCGTCATTAGATGAAGTAATACAATTTGTTAACGGTTCTCAAATGATGTCATTTTTAGATGGTTATTCTGGATATAACCAAATGATGGTAGAAGAAGAAGATAGACTAAAGACAACATTCACAACTAAATGGGGTACATTTGCTTATAGAAGAATGCCTTTTGGTTTGATCAATGCAGGAGCTACTTTTCAAAGGGCCATAGATTATGCTTTCAGGGACTTGGTAAAGAAGTGCATCATCATATACATGGATGATCTCACAGTATTCTCTCGACATAGGGAAGATCACATCAATGATTTGAGGAGAATCTTCCAAAGATGTAGAAAATATGGGATTTCCTTGAATCCAAAGAAATGCATGTTTGTTGTCACTGAAGGGAAATTGTTAGGACATGTAATATCAGAATGAGGAATCTCAATTGATCCTGAGTTCATTGAGGCAATATCAAAGATAGGATTGCCAGCTAGTTAGAAAGAATTAGAGTCATTCTTTGGGAAACTTAACTTTGTAAGGAAGTTCATAACTGGATTTGCAGAGATAGTAAAGCCATTAAATAACATGCTAAAGAAAGGAGCAAGGATAGATTGGACCCCTATAGTAAAAAAGGGCATTCGAAGAAATCAAGCAAGCAATTGTGGATGCTCCTGTTTTGTTGAGTCCTGACTATACCAAGCCTTTTTATATATATTCTTTTGCCTTGTAACATACTTGCGCAGCTATCCTCACCCAAAAGGCAGATGATCAGGATGAACATCCTATTGCATTCATGAGTTCACCCATGAAAGATGCAGAATTGAGATATCCGAATGTTGAAAAGCAAGATTATGCTTTGGTGAAAGCAATAAAGAAATTCTGACATTACATCCTAAGAAGCAAGGTTTATGCAATAGTTCCTGATGCAGCAGTAAAGACTTTGCTAATGTAGAATGAATTGGGAGAAAGAAGAGGAAAGTGGATGACAATTATTCAAGAATATGACATGGAGATACAACCAATGAAGTTGGTACAAGGACAAGCTCTAGCTCAAACCTTGTCTACAACTAGTCCAAGATTAGTACAACAAGTATATGTGTTAGAAGAAGTATCCCCAGATGAATGGTATGATGATATTGTTCATTATTTGCTAAACCATAAGTCTCCATCACACTTGAACTCTGTTCAAAAGCGTTCATTGAGAATGAAGAGTCAAAATTTTATGCTTCAAGGATCTGTGCTATATAGAAAGAATCATGATGGGGTTTATTTGAGATGTGTTGGAAAGGAAGAGGTTGGACACATCATTGACCATTTTCATAGTAAATATGGAACTAGTCATGGAAGTGGTTTGGCTATGGCTCATCAAATATCAAGAGCATGGTATTATTGGCCAACCTTGTTTAAAGACACTTATGAACACGTGAAGACTTGTCACACATGTCAGATAGCTGCAACACATGAAAGAAATCCTGGTATGCCATTACAACCTGTTATTGAAGTAAAACCGTTCACAAAATGGGGGTTAGATTTCATCGGTCCCATCAATCCACCATCATCAGGATGCCACTAGTATATCCTAACTACTACAGACTATTGCACCAGATGGACTGAGGCTCAATCACTAAAAAATTGTACAATGGAGGTTGTTATCAAATTTCTTGAAAAAAATATCATTACCAGGTTTGGATGTCCCCATGCATTTGTATGTGATAATGGGACAGCATTTAGATCATTGAAGTTCTCAAACTGGGGTTTTGACTATGGGATCACACTAAACTTTTCATCAAACCACTATCCACAAGGGAATGGATTGGCAGAATAAACAAACAAAAATCTATTGAGTGCAATGAAGAAGTTATTAGATAATAACCCTAGAGATAGGCATACACAGCTGAGATTCACACTTTGGGTGGATAGGATCAGAATAAAGAGTTATTTGGGGACATCTCCATATCATTTGGTCTACGGACAAGATCCAGTTTTTCCTATCCAATTAAGAATTCCAACACTACGATTCATGCAAGATTTTATGGAAGGAGAAGATAGAGTGCAGACACGTTTGACCCAATTATTGCAATTGGAAGAGAAGAGGGATGAAGCATTGGAAAAGTTTGCTAAACATCAAGGAGTTGTTAAGAGATGGTTTGACAAAATGGCAAAGGTTAAAGAATTTTGAATTTCAGATCTGGTACTTCACTAGGATAAGGCACATGAAAAGAAAGGTGGACATGACAAGTTTAATAATCTGTGGAAAGGTCCTTATCAAATTTCTGAAATTTTGGGAGATAATGCATTCAAGCTTAAGAATCTAATAAGAAAGGAAGTTCAATTGCCCGTCAATGGGCAATTCCTTAAGCATTATTTCTGCCCTCAGGTTTTCTTTGAGAAACCTAACATGTACATAGTTAGTTTAGGTTTTCCTTTGTGGTGTGTTTTTTTTTTTTTTTTTTCTTTTTTAGTTAGGTGGGGTTTTGGTTTGTCTCCCCTCTCCTGGTTAGGAGTTTTGGATTTGCATAGTTTAGGTTTCTTTCCCTTGTTTGTTTTGTTTTATTTTTTCCCTAGGTTGTCTTCCTTGGGTGGTTCAGTTTTCTCTCTTCTTTTGGTTTGGATTTGGTTCTGGCTTTTGCTAGGTGGCTCATAGTTGTGAGAATTTTTTTTATTTATTTTTTGCAAGTGGAGTTATGTGATGATTTGGTTGCTTCGTCTAAAGATTTCACTAAGTTTTTTTATTTCATTTCTTGGATAATTGTTATGAAGAGCATTAGAATCATGGCTATCCTTCATATATGTTTAGTGGGTTAGAAAACATACTTGACTCGGAAGGTTAATCATACATTGTGTCTTGATGCATGAACTCTGAGGTTGCCACATATTTCACACTCTTAACTATTGCTCTAAGTCCATTTATGTGTCTTTCGAAAGGTCATGACTTGTGAAAAATTTAAAATCTTGCATCAGCGCCACTGTAACTCCTAAACCCATGGTAAGCTTCATTTCTTACAAGCCAAAAAAAAAAAGTGAAATACCAATTCAAAAGGAATAAAAAATAAAATGATAAAATAATAAGATTGGCTTTGGGGGTATACAGAAATCTCCATAGGTGTTCAAAAGAATAATTCACCAGAAGTGGAGCAATCTTCATTAGTTTTATAGTGACAACTCCGTCGGGGCTATGGACGCCTGACTGGCAGCAGGGCAATGTCCAAGATGCTTTTGAAGTCAAGAGGAATCAATAACTTGTCATGATTAATCCTAGGATTTCTGAATGGTCTTGTCGAGCTGGAATTAATACATTTGCACACACTTAGGTTGTCACAGAGTAAATGTGTTTTGATTCAATATATAATTATTCTCCCTTTTTGAGCTTGTTTTCTCTCTTATTAGTAACGTAAGATTGTGAAACCAAAGATTTTGTGTTCAGATTAAGTTTTATCCTTGAAAATTTTGTAACATTTCACCCGTGAAGTCACCAGATGTTGTGACCAATAGTCACATCATTGCCCAAGCCTAGGGACCCTTTCTATTTTTGCCAACTATTTCCTTATTCTATAAAGTGCATGAAATCTCCTAGTTTAGAAAAATCTCGCTTTTCATGGGTCTCAGTTTTCAGGAAGTGAAGAAATATTGTGATCAAGGAAAAATCCTTCACTCAATGAAAATCTTGACTTGAAAATCATGATGCGCAAATCCAAGGAAGTCAAGGAAAAAACAAAATCCCTCATTCCTTCAAAATCCTGACAAAGTCAAATTCATAAGATGCAAGTCTGAAGAAATGGAGGAATATTGGCATGAATCCTTCATTCCTTGAAAATTCTGCTCCAACAGATTTCAAGCACAAATTTAGGGATTGTAAAATTTTGTTTCTAATTCCTGCATTATTGTAGATTTGCACTCATCACAGAATTGAATGGGAGAATGGTAGAATATTTTATTTTCGTGAGTATGGTTCATGTTGCAAGGAAGGAGGACCGAGATTCCCATAATTGAGAAAAATAAATATGCATAGGATAGTGAGGCACACCCTTGATTTTGTCCCACCACTAAAGAGGGGTCCAAAGCCCACAGGAGAACGAGAGAGTTGTCAAGCCCATAACAAGCCCATCTAGGCTGCTTATTCATTTACATTGACTAAACCCTTCTGTTTAGTAAAAATGTTTCCATCTCATGTCGGCAGAAATTGTTGGCTTAAATTGCCCAAAGGTATTGAAGAGCATCTAAAATTACCAAAAGCATCACGGGTGCTGACCCTTATGAATTCTGCCAATGAGGAATGGAAAGTTCGGTACAACTGGAATGACACCAACCACTTAGGTTCTTATGGTGCAGGATGGAAGCAATTTTGCATTGAAAACAATCTCCACAGTGGGGACATTTACATTTTGAGAGGGTAGACAAGGGCAATAGTAATATCGTTATTAAGCTGAGAGTACATATTTTCAGGGTTAATTCGGAAGATGGAATGAGAAATGATGGACTTGCAAAACCCACATCTCATTCCAATAAGAAGATGAAAGTTTCAAGGGGAGATCTCAGCACCAACTTGCCTGCAAAACGTGGTCAGCCAAAATAGGTGAAGTTCTTCAAGCGATCCCAAAAGTAGTCAGTAAAAGGTGAGATCTCCTCAAGAGAATTTCTATGCGAACAGAATCGAAACCTACACTCAAGAAAATAATTGTTTTCAAGGAGTGAAGGAAATTTCATGTAGAGAAAAATCTACCAGTTAAGAAATCCCACTTTTCATGGGTCATAGTTTCCAAGGAATGAAGGAAGATTGTGATGAGAGAAAATTCCTTCACTCCATCAAAAAGCCAATTCCACAATTTGAAAAAATGCAAATCCAAGGAAGTCGGGGAAAGAATAAAATCCTCCACTCCTTCAAAATCTCGACCCGCAAATCATGGAAAAGATCGCTTTGGACTACGGAATGCAGCTGTGGCAGAGAAATATTGTCATTGAAGCAATAGACACCCAATAAAAAGCCAGAATATTGAAAATTTTGAGGAAAAATCCAAACTTTAAGGCAAGCGAGTGATTTTCTCTTATGAAATGAAAATTGGATTCAGAGGAGAAAAGCGAAAAAATAATTTTTCCTTCAGAAAAAGTTTTTTGGATTTATATTTAAAAAATTAAATATTAGTTTTACTAATATTTAATTTGACTTCTTTTGAATAATAATCCAAGAAAATAAAAATGGAGAAAAAGTTGTGAAAGAATTTGATTTTTTTTTTCATTTAAAAATGGAAGTTAATTGAATATTGATTTTTTTTAAAATTGATATTTAATTAATAAAACTAAAAAAAAAAATCAAAATAGAAGAGTACATGGCTTCATCATGAAGCTAAGAGCATAAAAAATAGCAACTTTTTGAATCAAACAACAAAAAGTGACAAGTGGCACAAAAAATGGAAACCTTAATGATTAAGTAAAACAACTGCCTAATTTTAGTCTGCGGCTTTAAAGGCATCTTTTTTGAAGGATGATTTATATAAGAAACCCTCTCATTCATTTAGGCTCACACAAAAATTTGAAGAGAAAATCAAGAATAGGAGTAAGATTTGAGGAGTTCAAGTGAACAGATTTTTTGAGAATTTTTTTGAAATTGTTGAGGAATTTTCTAGGAATTCATGATAGAAGATTTTGAATCCCATCAGAAAGGAATTTTCTTTGCAGTGAGTTGTGCGAAAGAGTTAAAAAAGTGAATCTTGAAAGGAGTATGGAAATTTTGGCAAAAATCCAAAATCTTTGTCTTATGGACAAGTTGTATCCATTGTTTTTAAATACTTTCCTTTCATAGTCTTATGTATGTACATTTTCTGTTTTGCAAGAAAGGAAAATGGCAGAGCCCAAGGGAATAGGAGAAACGCGAGGACAACTAATAAAGAATGAAAGGAGAGGATTCTATCCTGAATCCAAAATTGTGTCAAAGTGGGCAGAAGTCGAAGATACAAGCCTCGGCGGCCTTGATTTGAAAGATTTCAACCGGAGAATGCTTGAATACAATGACCATCAACCGACACACCTAGCCACAGGAATTGTGAGAAGTGGAATTTTTGCTGCAGTTGCTTTCCGTCCTTCTTTTTAGCATCTAGAATTGATCGTGGAATGTACTAAGCACTACACTCCTGGAGATAGAACCATCTGGGATTCTGAATGAAATATTCTGGCAGATTTTTCTCCGGCATCCATTTCTAAAGCATTTGGAATTCCTTCAAATCCAAGGATGGTCACAAAAACATAAGAGCAAGCACTAAGAATCTATACATCTGGAATCAATTTTTGTGAAGAAATAATCAACCAAAAATGTTTGAAAAAGAATAGACCACATCATCCAAGATTCCTAAAGAAATAGTATGGCTTGACTTGCATAAGGAATATAGTGATATGGTCATGATGTTGAGTCGCATATTTGGCATGCTCTATTCTTATAGGTTTGAATCTTGGATGTGGTATTTTGTTGAGCAAGTAATGGAGGAAGGCGATAGACTAGATTGGGCTAGGCTCATAAGTGATAACCTAAATGAACAGTTGATGAATCTAGAACATACAAGGAAATTTTACATGAGCTCCTATGTCATCTACATGCTAGCACGGAGGACAAATTATGATGGACTATGATGCAAAGGACCAATTGGAAGCGGGAAGCCAACACCTCAAAGTCCATGAATGTTACCCGCAATTGCATTTGTATTCAAAGGAGGATTACATGAAGGTTAATGATATATTTTCCATGTGAATAGTAAGAAAACTGCAAAAGAGGGCACATATAAGAATGTCAATAGGTGCAATGAAATTGATCGATGAATATGGCACTTGGTTCATTCAGTTTCCTACCTTTTCATATATCCAAGTTCAAGGATTCTCCACAGAACCATACAAACTTCCCAGGTATCCAACGGGCAAGATGGTCTTGTTAGAGCTTACTCGACAACTTACAACCTATGACAAGATTCAGAAAGGGAAGAAGAAGTTGGGATTGCAGTTTGCAATCTCCATAGGAGAAGGGAAAACTGAAGTATGCCCATGTCTAAAAGCTGCAGAGAAATCATCAGATGAGCTCCACTTCTTCTGCCTTTCGCTTTATCCAAAGAGGAAAGATTTTGATCCTTACAACAAGATCCCATTAGTAGGAGGATCAAAGTACCAACACAAAGTTCACCTTGAAGACTTTTGGGCAAATGCAGCAGATGAGAACGAGATTAGAAAAAGATTGCATTCAAGACTACCATTGAACATTATTAGAACATGCAACATATTCAAGGTTCCTGATCAAACGGAGGAGGACCCAAACATGATGCGAAAAGGATTCAATCCATAAATGATAGCTTAACCATTCGATTGGAAGAAGAAAGAAATTATAGATCTTGAAGCCCTTTCAAAACCAGTCTTAGATTTTACAATGTGGTGGATCGAGCATAAGCTTGAAAAATTAGTCGCAACAGCAAATGGATTCACATATAGGTTGCTTGGCCATAGACCACTTAGGGATGAAAGATCAAGACAAATATTTGAAGGGACTATTGAAGAAAGGGGAACTCCATCCCAAGGTGTAGGAACCAAGAAAGGGAAGGAGGTACCTTGAGAAAAGCACCCTAGGATTGAGGAAGTCATCCGAGAACCTCAAAATAAGAAGCAGAAACATGGAGATGCCCCCTCTTCTCCGAGTCGAACTCCAAGTGTCCAAGAGATATAAACTTTTGAAAGGTAGGATGTAGGGACAAGTATAAGGAGATTCAAGCAAGAAGGGAATTTGGATAGGCCAACTCATGATAGGTTGAGTATAAATGCTTATGAAAAATCCATGCAAGAAAGAGGGAGAGATCAAGATATTGCTATGGAAGATAGTCTTCCTATGATCTTAGAGCGAGAAATGATTAATGATGGAGATGGCCCACTAGAGGAAGAAACTCCAGGAGTAGTAATACATCTTCCAAGTACTAAGGCCATAGTTCCTGAGGTTACGATGGATAGTCCAGGAGGTGAAGAGGAGAATTATGTTCGAGCAGTCCAAAGGAAAGAACAATTGGTAATTCCAGGGGACCAAAGTATACCCATTCCAGAATGGTTGAGGCAACGAATTCATTTGTGTCAACAAGGGGAGGTTGATCCAGCAATTGAATTACAAGAAATTTTGGACCGATCAAACCGATCATAAGAACAAGGGAAAGCAAAAAGATATACTAAATTCATCAGAGGAGAATCGGGATCCAGAATCTTACAGATTGCAACTCCCACAGTTGACAAAGGGAAAAATCAGATTGCTCCAAATGAATACCATGTTACAGAACTAAATCTTGGTCAGGCCTCCCGAGAGAAAATATTAGAAGAATTTGATGACTCCACACAGGCTTTGAAGGATAGGTTGAAGAAAGCAGAAGAAGGGTATGAAAAGCAGAAAAGAGAAATTTGGGCCTTATGTCAGTACATCAATAACTTGCCTCATCTACTAAGAGAGGAAGGTCCATCATTTGTGCCTCCAACAGGTGTTTCGAGTGAAGTGGTAGGTGATATTGACAGAATCAAGCAGATTTCTCAGGGTGAAAAGATTTGGATCGAAGGAATTTAGGAAGTAGCCTTGAAACATGCAGAAGAGTTAGTGCAAGTGCACAATAGGTCATTGGCTACAATCTCTAGGATTCGGTGCATGGAGGAATCATGGGTGGATGAGCATATTTACCAAGAAGAGGTGATTGCTGATATTCAGAGCCTGATGGATACCCCAAAGCAAGAATTAATTGATGGTCGAGCTATCAGCAAGGGGGATGTCTATGATTTTATTTGATGGCACAGTGTAGTGATCATGGCTAAGGAAATGTTTGAGATCTTTTCCAGGGAATCTAGTCAATGGAAGAAGATTGTTGATAACATCAAGCAAGGAATATCAAATGCAGTTGCATCTTTGTTATCACAGAGATTGTTGGAAGAAGAAATGACAATTGATAATCTGAAAGTCAAGTTAGAGGAATTCTTTCAGCTAAACATATATGGAAGAGATGATTTTGAGAACTTCTCCATCTTCTCAAATACAATGCACACTACTAAGGACTTGATACCAGATTGGGATGAAAGCTTGGGAAAAGCAGAAAGAGCAATTGCAGTTCTGGAATTCAAGCAAGAATCTGCACCAAGCATTATGATAGAGGAGTTGGAAATAGTATTAGATCGATTTTGATCTTTCAGGCAAAAGAATCAAGGATAGATGCATTAAATGCATAGTGGGTGTGCATAAGGATCATTTATTACACTCCACTCCTTCTTACATGAGCATGCATAGTGGGCATTTATTACCCACTATAGTAGTGGATTCCTTGTGGCATTAATGTAGATTCCTTTCCATTGCCCTAACCCTAATTAGGGTTGATGTGGCAAGATCTTGGCCATCGATTATTGTGATCATCCAAGCCACCCATTGTAATCAAGGACCTATATAAAGGCCTCATTTCTCATTTGTAAGAAAAAAGATTTTTATGAGATTATTGCTATGAGCTACTGAGATAATAAAGTTTTCATTGGAGTTTGGTGAATACTTGACGTGTCTGAATGCTTGCGTGTTCTCCTAAATCTCTTCAAGTAGATTAAGTTTAGCATAGTCAATGTGTGGTGATTACAATGGAGAATATGATGGTGCATTGATGAATTCCTTTGGTTCATACTTTTGACGTTTTAGTGATTCTAATTCGTTGTGTAAAGTTAGCCTGAACCTCTTTCATGCATATGCTCAACTTCTATCATTTGTATACATTGTTCTTTATGATGGTGTATGCGGTGATATGAAAATCTTTGGCATAACCCTTGAAGATTACACTGGTTCATGCTTAGTTGTAGTATAACTTGGCGAAGCTGAATTCAGTAAATTGAAGAATTTGTCCACTAGAATACTATTTATTGTTATCACTACCCTTAGGATTAGAATAGAATTCCTGAACCCCATCCTATTTAATTTCTGTATATTCTATGAAAAATCAAAAAAAAAGAAAAAGAAGCGCTTGATTGCAAAACCTTAAGATAGCTCCCACATCCAGTATGGCTTGAAATGAATATGAATAAACATGTAAGGCCCTTTGTGATCATCAGCAAATCACATCGACCACCGATCTTATCCACAGTCAAGACCTGGCATTAAAAGAACCTTGAAGTCATTGTATGATCTTCTAGCAATCTCAGCATAAACAAGACTTTATTCAAGAGAGGATAAGATATTTCGGTATTTTGTTCTACTGTTTGGTGAGTCATAAAACACACATCAACAATTCCTTCAATGCCTACTCTTCCTCTTTTAGCGCCCTTGATCCCAACCCAATGAAAAAGTTTTCCAAAGGCTTGTGTCACTAAAGAAATCCTAGAATCTGCAATGTGGATTTTTTTCATTGATATTATGATACTTTCAAATTTTAATTTTCAAAATTAATGATTGTTCTAGATTAGATAGATTGGATAGATGAATTGTTTTTCTAGTTCATATGAATTATTTTACAATTTTTAGTCCATACATATGACTTATTATCATAATTAGGGTCACTTGGCAATGGGAATACAAGTAGAATAGGCATATGTATATTCTTAAAATTTTAAATTCTATGTTTGGATGTACCAAATCAGAATTGGAATAGGAATATAATTGAAATATGTATTCCAATTTTAGTCCCAAAACGAGCATTTGCTATTCTACCTAAAAAGGTGGAATTGAAATGTGTATTTTTATTCCAATTTTTTTATTTTAGGAAACATAAATTTTTTAGTCTGTGAATTCCGCATCAAATTCTAGGTGAACCAAACATAAGTAAACCCATTTTCTATTCGAGAATAAGTATTCCTATTCCCATTTTTATATTCATGCAGCCAAACAGATAAATCTAGAAAAATATTAACATAAATATAAATTTTCAACAATCCAAAATTAATGTAAACAATTTCTGAATTTCATTATATATTTTTTTATGAACATAATTTCCATTACCAATGGAAATGAATTATAGAAAATAGAAAAACACAACAGTGATCAACTGAAATTTTGCTTCATCTTAAATGTGTTCTAGAATCTTATTGAGTCCTCATGTTTTATTTTTTCAGCAAAATTATAGAGGCATACATTCATCTTAAATGTGTTCTAGAATCTTATTGAGTCCTCATGTTTTATTTTTTCAGCAAAATTATAGAGGCATACATTTATCGCATTGAGGAACTCACAAATGATATCATAGAACTAATATTTAATATCTTCAAAAATAAGCAATTACTATGAATCACAATTTTTGGGACTCCTCAGGAATCTTATTGAGTCCTCATGTTTTATTTTTTCAAGAAAATTATGAAGGCATACACTCCTTGTCAACGTAAATTAATTCCAAAGCAAAGCATGGTCAGCACCGACCAGATGCTTCCAGAAGGCATGTGCGGCCATCCCTCCAACTGCCAACTAATCTCATTAAAAACATTACCAAACTCTTCTCTAGAATACTCTGTACATTCAGCTATAAATAGACTGGCTAGGCCTAGAGTTTAGCAGCGCTCATTTCCTAAGTCTTTTGCTGTGTTAAATTCTCTCTATTTTTTGTTCATGGTATCAGAGCCATGATTAATGATTGGTGAATGTTTTGTTTTGCTGTGTGAACTGAAGGAGATTGCTATTACAATCTACAAGCTGCTGTTGGAGTTGAAGTGTTTCTTTGAACTGTTGGCATTGGCATTGTCTAAGAGAAGAAAGATAATGTGCTGAAGAAAGCAGATCTGTTGCAGCCATTCCTGAAGGAGCAGAAATTATTGTTGGTCAAAGAGTACATTTGAATTTCTAAGAGGTACGTATTGAAAGATAAAAGAGAATAGTGTTGTGTGGGGCTGTAATGCTTATTGTTTTAATATAGAGCTTTCTCTATTATATTGTGCCACTGAAATAAGCAATGAACTATCGAATGTTTCTTTAAATCTAAAGTTGTTAATGACCATTTGGTTATTTCAAAGAAACTGAGTAAGTTTGTTCATGATAGTGGTGTTGATTAAGAGTTATTTGAAATATTGAAGGATTAAGTTGCTATGTGGGACAGAATTGGGTGCCATTTATATTATTATGGTTATCTATCTTACTGTGATTTTTCAAGTACAGTTGAACTGTTGAATGCTCTTGTGATTTAGAAGATGCACTAATCCTTTGTTTGTTTAGATATGTTTGTATGATTGAGAAGTGAGCATATCTTTTGGAAGATACAAATTATGTATGCTTCAAGGTGTGTGGATGTATGTGATTAAGAAGTGTTATTAAAGATTTATCGTGAAGAGATTGATAAGAATAGAAAGTGGGTAACTTTGTGTGGAAAAGACAAATTTGATAAAGATTTTTATTTAAAAGTCCTTGTTTGATTAGTTCATAAGAAGGCCAATATCAAGGGTGGTCTTTTGGTATTTGATTGAAATCTAACTATGGCTGGCGAGATGTCTAATCTTGTGGTTAGTGAAAAATTGGATGGTTCAAATTATGCTAATTGGAAATGTGAGATGGAGTTAATTTTACAAATGAAAGATTTATGGGAACTAGCCATAGAAGAAGAACCTGAGGATCAAGATAAACTTAATAAATGGAATAAAAAAGATATGAATGCACGTGCTACACTTTTGTGGCAAATTAGTCCAGGGATTAGGCCTCATGTTCAAGGTTTAAAAACAACAAAGGCAATATGGGAAACTTTACAAACAATGTATGAAAGAACAAGTAAGTTAAAAGCAATGGATATTAAGAGGCAATTAACTCATTTGAAAATGAAAGAAGGAGATAGCATGAATGATCATATTGCTAGATTGAAAAACTTAAGAAATCAGCTTGCAATGATGAAGGTTGAGTACAAAGATGATGAAATCATAGAATTTTTAATTGAAAGTCTTCCAGAGGAGTATAATAATTTCATTCGCACTTTAGAATTAACTGAAAAATTTGAAAATATAAAATTGCAAGAAGTCTATGGTGCTTTGTTAAATGAAGAAGAAAGGCTTCACAAGTTTACAAGTGAGTCTAGCAAGAGTCAAGCATTTGTAGCTAGAGGGAAATACAAGTATTATAATCAAGAAAGAACATATCAAAATCAAAGACCTAATCAAGGGAATCAATATAGAAATAATCAAAGACAATGGTCTCAACAAAGAGATAATCAAAATAGGAAAAATTATCAAAGGCCACAAAATGAAGGGAGAAATTACAATAATAATCTCAAAGGAGAAAATACTATCAAATGTTTCAAGTGTGGAAAAGAAGGGCATAAAAGTGATCAATGTTTTAAGAAATGGCAAAAGAGATTTAATCAAAGAAGGCAATCAAATTTTGTTCAATAAGAGGGTGATCATCATATAATGATAGCTTCTTTGGCTGCTCAAGGTGATTCAAGTAATGCATGGTATATTGATTCAGGAGCTAGCCAACATCTAACTCACAACAAAAATATTTTTAGCTCTTTAGAAGCAACAAGAGGTGCAAAAATATTTCTTGGTGATGATAGTTCACATGACATAGAAGGAATAGGTACAATTTCAATGAAAGGTAATGATGGTAAAAATTTAGAGATAACTAATGTGAATTTTGTACCTAGATTGGCTAAAAATCTTCTATCAGTGAGTCAAATAACTCAACATGGATATAAGGTGGAGTTTTATTCAGATAAGTGTTTAATCAAGAATATTAATGATGGATACAAAATAGTTACTAGAGGAGTTGAGAATGATGGACTATATAAATTTCAAGCTAGTGTTGCTAAGAAGGCTTATATCACTACAAGATCATCCTTAAGTGAGTTATGGCATCAAAGGTATGGTCATTTAAATTATCAAAGTTTGGCTATGCTTTCAAAGATGAATATGGTTGATGGATTGCCCTGGATAAAATTAAATACAAATGTGTGTGAAGGATACATGGTTGGTAAACAACATAGAGACACTTTTGAGAGGTCTACATGGAGAGCAAAGAGAAGTCTAGAACTTATCCATAGTGATTTGTGCAGTCCTATGAATCCAACATCAAAGGGAGGAGCTAGGTATATCTTGACATTTATTGATGATTTTTCAAGGAAAATTTGGGTTTATTTCTTGAAACAAAAGGATGAAGTGTTTAACAAGTTTGAAATATTTAAAGCTCTTGTGGAAAATGAAAGTGGAAATAAGATCAAGAGAATTAGAACTGACAATGGTGGAGAATATGTAAACAATAGGTTCAAATCATTTTGTGATCATCATGGGATCAAAAGAGAGATGACTAATAGATATACTCCTCAACAAAATGGTATTGCTAAAAGCAAGAATAGGACTTTAGTGGAAATGGCACGTTGTATGCTACAATCTAAGAATCTTCCTTTGTTTTTATGGGCTGAAGCTATTAATACTGCATCTCATGTTTTGAATAGATCTCCCACAAATGTTTTGCAAAACATTACTCCTAAAGAAGCTTGGAGTGGAAGAAAACCTAATGTTAAGTATTTTAGAGTGTTTGGATGTGAAGCCTATGCCCATGTGCCAGATGAGATTAGAGAAAAGAAATTTGATAAGAAAAGCATTAAGTGCATCTTTGTGGGGTATGATGACCAAAGGAAAGGATATAGGTTATATGATCCTAGTGTGGAAGATGTGTTTACAAGTAGGGATGTCAAGTTTAATGAAGGGTTTGACGATATGCCAATATCCACTCCTATTCCACATATGGCCATTGAGAATCATGAAGATCCTAATGATTTTGAAACTGGTGAAATTTCTAAGGAACCCTTTGACATGGATGAAAAATCTAGTCCTTCTCCAAAGACCAAGAGTATTCAAGAAATTTATGAAAGGACTCATCAAATTAATTATGCTTTGATGACCACCATAATGAATAATAATGATCCTCAAACATATGAAGAGGCCAAAGGAAAACATGAATGGGAAGAAGCTATGAAAAATGAGTATGATTCATTGATAAAAAACAACACTTGGGAATTGGTAGAGTTGCCAAAAGGTAAGAATATGGTTAACAATAAGTGGGTATATAAGACCAAGTTCAAGTCAGATGGGAGTATTGAAAAACATAAGGCAAGACTAGTAGCCAAAGGGTATTCACAAAAAGAAGGGATTGATTACACTGAAACTTTTGCCCCAGTAGCAAAGATTAGTACTATCAGAGTTATTATAGCATTAGCAGCTCATTTTAAGTGGCCTCTACACCAAATGGATGTTAAAAATGCATTTTTGAATGGTGAAATTGATGAAGAGATTTATATGACTCAGCCACAAGGATTTGAAATACAAGGGAAAGAACATTTGGTTTGCAAATTAAGGAAGTCTTTATATGGTCTCAAACAGGCTCCAAGGGCTTGGTATGCTAAAATTGATGAATATTTTCAAATTCAAGGCTTCCATAATAGTCCACATGATCCAAATTTGTATGTGAAAGAATTTGCTAGTGGTGATATCATAATCATTGTGCTTTATGTTGATGATCTTATTATCATAGGACATAGCATGGATAAAATTAGTAACATAAAGTTAAGCTTGCAAAATACATTTGAGATGATAGATCTTGGTTTTCTACACTATTTTCTTGGTATACAAGTATGGCAAAAAGATGATGGATTTTATCTTTCTCAAACTAAGTATGCCCTAGACATATTGAAGAGGTTTCAAATGACAGATTGTAAAAGTGTATCTACTCCAATTGCTCTGGGGTTGAAATTAAGCAAGGACATGGAAGATGAAGATGTTGATCCTACCTTATATAGGCAATTGGTTGGTAGTCTTGTATATTTAACACACACTCGTCCTGATATTTCTTTTGCAGTTAGTGTGGTTTCCAAATTTTTGAGCTCACCTAAAGTCCCACATTGGATAGCTGCTAAAAGAATACTAAGATATGTGAAAGGGACTTTAACGATGGGCATCTATTATTCATTTCATGGAGATATTTCCCTTGTTGGTTATTCAGATTCTGATTGGGCAGGATGCATGGATGATCGTAAGTCCACTACAGGTTATGTTGTCTATCTTGGTGCAGGGCTCGTTTCTTGGTGTAGTAAAAAGCAATCTACCATAGCTCTATCCACTACAGAAGCTGAATATACTACGGCAAACGAAGCAGCAAAAGAAATCACTTGGCTACGAGCTATCTTATCAGTCCTTAGGCAACATCATGCAGGGCCTTCTCTACTTCATTGTGACAATCAAAGTGCCATATCATTGTCTAAGAATCCCGTGTTCCATGCTCGCACCAAACATATTGAAGTTTATCATCATTATATCAGGCATCTCCTCCAACAACAGGTGATTCATCTTCAATATTGCAAGACAGAGGACCAGATTGCTGACTTATTCACCAAGGCTTTAAGTGAAGCCAAGTTTGTATCTCTTCGACATCTTTTGGGCTTAAGAGCAGTGACATAATTGTCTCATGGTTGTCATTCAGGGGGGATTCTTATGAATTCCAACCACTGTATTTAGGAAATAACAGATTGTAAATGGGTACCTAACAAGGCCTTAGGCCAGGACCCATCATATGTAGATTATGGGGGGGTATTTAGATATTAGATATTTAGTATAGCTATTGTAATTAATTTAGGGGGGATGTCAACGTAAATTAATTCCAAAGCAAAGCATGGTCAGCACCGACCAGATGCTTCCAGAAGGCATGTGCGGCCATCCCTCCAACTGCCAACTAATCTCATTAAAAACATTACCAAACTCTTCTCTAGAATACTCTGTACATTCAGCTATAAATAGACTGGCTGGGCCTGGAGTTTAGCAGCGCTCATTTCCTGAGTCTTTTGCTGTGTTAAATTCTCTCTGTTTTTTGTTCACTCCTCACATTAAGGAACTCACAAATGCTATCGTAAAGCTAATATTTAATATATTTGAGGATAAGCAATTACTATGATTCACAATTTCTGGGACTCCTCAGTGTGAACTACTAGGAGGTGCCTGAGAAAGCAAGAGGTGGATTGGGACTCTATACAGACCACAATTTTATTATAGTGATATACCAGGATAAAGTGGTGGGCTTGAAATCAAGGCCAAAGAAGGCAAGTAGGTGGGCTTGAAGACTCGTCACAACTCCTTTGTAGCTTTCATGGGTGATTTCATTAAGACATGGAGCAATGGCCTCATTCACATGATAGACTATAATAAAGGCTATAATAAAGAAATTAAGATGGCGAGGTGCGAGCTAGGGGACCTTTTTGAAGGTGAAACTCAGAAAGCCTTCCTGGAATTTGTTTTTGCCATTTCAACTCCTGTAGACTGCAATTTTTTAAAATGGTCAGATATCTCTCATTGTCATTCAGCCATGGAATAATAAACCATGTTACTAGATTTTTACCATTCATACATTCTAGTATGAATATACATTTTTACCACTCATACATTCTAGTATGAATATATATAGTAGATGTAAGTTCTTTTTTCAAAAAAAATTGAGGAAAAAAAGAAAATGTGACAACAGATTTTGCAACTAGTTTTCTAACAATGAATTAAAGTTAATAAATAGTCTATTGAGATCAACTTATCAATTTTTTTGTTCTAATTTAACAATTTATCTAAGATATTAATTGGTATATGAATTTGATATCAAAAAATTTCATATAATTCTTTTCATTTATATTTTTTAAATATATTATATATTTGATATGACAATTTTATACAAAAAATTATCCTTTATTCTTAAAAATCAAATAATTTGTATGGAAAGAATTTCATAAAATTATATTTTATTTCAAAATTTCTTCAAAGTAGTAATAAAATTTACACAAAGGAATTTCAAAATAACTCTGATGAATTTTACAAATTTGTAATGATTAGATTTTATTTGTCCATTTTTATGTTTGCTTGAGTTCACACAAAAGTCCTACTATTCGATATAAAATTGTTCTAATCTTGTTCAAGAATTTCACTCATGCAAATATTTCATTATTTATCTTTTAGAATATCTATTTACAATTATTGTATTTGTGTGTTCCTTACATCATTAGTATGATTAACTACAATTACTTTTTTTCCTACTATTAATTTTTCAATTTTTAGATGAACATACTTTGTCATGGTAAAATAGAATTAATGATTGCATTGGAGTTTGTGCAAAGTATGTATAATTGATTTGTGTTTCCTTTTATTTGAACTTTTTATTTTAATATTTAATAATTTCATATTATCTTTGTTTTAATGTCATGCTTTATCTTCAAGCAAAATACATATATATTTCTTAAACTTCTTAATTAATAGATAGATCAGTAGATAGGTAGGTCGGTAAAATTATCTTATTGGAACAATTTTTATATCATGATAGGCCAAATTTTTGAGGCGCCCAATTCGAAGAAGTGTAACTGCACTGTCGAACTTGTTCCAACTTAAATTATGACGGTCTAAATTGCTATGGTTTGAAAGGGCGACCATGTTAGAAGTTCTGTCTAGCAGCCCGCGGTGGCTGCTAAGACCGATATCAGTAACACCACCAACTGTTGTGTTGCAGGAAACGCCTGGCCACTGGCAACAACCAGTTTCCTCCACTCATGACTGTAATGTCTACAATTCATGATATCAGAGGCATGCCTTTTGGCAGGAGCAATGCGAATAGAGGGGCAGCTCAATATGACAAATTTTCCTGTGGACTTATATTTTACCAAACTTTAACATTTTCTAATTCTTGGGCGTTGTGCTTTGCTAATGGAAGCCCTAATATTTAGTGTCTAAAATAGTAAAGGTAAAACCCTGCTAAGATGGGCATGTTCGGTGTCATGATACCACTGCATTTTACGGTTCTATTATTTTGGGGAGTGAGTGCAATTGCTGATCAGGCCTTTGATTAAATTTTCAGATAACATTAGCAAGAGATTATTTTAAGACGTCTGAAGATGTGCAGATTTAGCAGTTGATGCTGGATTAGAAAATAGGCATATTACATTTAACTTGAACATTTATTTCGTCACAAAGTAAGCAAAGTGTCAATGCTAATAAATCTATAAAAAGCCATTAATCTCAAGAGAGATCTGATAGAAGGATTCCATATCCAAAGAGTAGCCATTAGAAGTTCAGCTATACTCTATAATTTGGGTATAGAAGGATTCCATACCATTATATGTTCAACTATATTCTATTTCATTTGGGTATTTGACAGTGTTCAAGGTATTTTGTGTAGACATAATTCCAATGATAGTAAGAAAACCACTAATTTAGACTATACTTGACAAGAAGGGTTTATCTTGTTTATAAATATTGTCTTGATGCTAAACATTTTGTCCATATGTCTATTGAATGGAATGATTTAACAATGTAAACCTAATTACTTCTAAGGCTTTGCTAGGGTCTCATGCATTGTTTGAGTTTCCTTGCATATGACTCTCTATCTGAACTCTCCTTATGTGATCACCACTTTTCAAATTGTATTTAGTGTGGGAGTTATTGGGCTAGTTTATAATGGCCTCGACCAACGATGCCCGAATTGTTGACACTGGTGTTCACATTGCTACTTCAGAAAGCCATGACGCATCCATTGAACAAACATCCTTGTAAATTAGTCCCAAAGGTCTTTCATGAGGTAATCCTAATATTATCCTTCCTTTGCAAGAATTTGATGCTGCTTGTGATTGGTTAGAACAACATTACTTAATAGGGTACATTTTGGGTAGGACTCCTCTTGCAACTATGCTCCAAGAATGGGTTAACATGAGCTAGATGCCTCATGGAGTCCACCTTGACACTATGAAAAACCTAACCAAAGTTTGTTTTTTTTTTAAATTCATTTTGCCAACCCATCTTAGGCAGATACAATTTTTAACAATGGCCCTTGGTCAATGCATTCTTCCTTGCTAGTTTTTTAAAGATGGTTGAAAGACTTCACTGTATCTGATGACAAAAATCTTAGGGTTCATGTGTGGGTTGAGTTCCTGAGTATTCTCAAACCTTCTCTCAAAAAGTACTCTATTTGAACCTCCCCAACACTTAGTATAGTTGTCAATCAATGGAACACAATATTAGAGATTGTCCTTTAGCTGCGCCTAGGGTTAAACACCTACCTAAGGAGGCCCCTGCCAAAACAACATAAGGAAAAGAAAAAGCAGAAAGGACTACTATTGGGTGCAAGGGGAAGACTCTATCAGCTCCTAAACAGTCATATGCAACTCTCATTTTGGTTCCTCCTATTTCATTCAAGAGCACAAAGCCTAGCCATTGTAGGGTTGATGACAATTTTTCTAGAATCAAACCCTATTGTTTTAGAGGTTTCAAACTCTAGTAGTTCATAGGGGATCAAGGTAGCTGCAAGGGCTACCACTTCAGTTATGGTTCACACTTTTTTGGTTGCATTCCCCATTGCTACTCAAAATGTGCAGTATTCTCATAGTCCTCCTAGACCTGCTAAGAAGCCAGAGGAGAAATGATGGGCTATTAGTCTAGAGGAGTTTCCTTCTAGCTTTAATTAAATTTCAACTTTCTTGCAAAATAGTTACTCCTCTCTCAAGTACAAGGAAGATATGGAAGAGTTTTCATGAATTTGTTTTATCATGGAATGTGCTGGGTCTTACAGACCCCTCTAAAAGATACTATGTCAGATACACCCATCATAGACTTGGTAATTTAGATTTTCTTTGCACGTAAGAAGTTAAATTTTTTGGTTTCATGCTTTCCTCTACATGTTGTGTCGTTTGGTCAAATGGCATTATGTTTTCCTTTCAAAAAAAAACTGGTAGAGGTGGTGTAGTTACTCTTCTGTCACCTCATCTTCACTTTTCTATTATTCCACATATTTTTGACCCCATGCACATAATAATTTGACTTTTTCCTTCTATCAACAATCATTCCTTTGGAGTAGTTAATGCTTATGCTTCCAATGATGCAGTGAAAAGATCTAAGTTGTGGAAATAAATGGCTAACAACTTTCCTCCAACTAATTGGGTTATGTGTGGTTGTATTAGGGATTAATAGGACAATTTTTTGGTGCAACAATACCTCTAGCTTGTAACAAGTGGTATCAGACCTTGCTCACAGGTTCAATTCTCCTCAAGTAACACTAGTAGGGATTGTTGGAGTAACCGCCAATATTTCCCTTTGAGATTTGTGACATGGCCTAATCACCTCCTATGTTTTATAACTCTAGTATTTGTATCGAGCATTTATAGGTCAATCTTTTGGTGCAACAAAAACTCTAGCTTATAACAACAAAATGCTCTATTATAGGCAATCTTTTCTTTTAGCTCTACCATGGCTTGACCAATTTGAATGGAAATGGGTCACTCAGAAGGAGGTCTTTTACTTTATGGGAATTTTCTTTGCCCATTAAGCACGGCTAGTTGATATGTGGAATGTTGTGCTTGTAAAGATTGAAAAGAAAGTTAAATATTGGCTTACTAAACCCCTTTGCTTGTAACGATTGAAAAGCAAGTTAACTATTGGCTTACTAAACCCCTTTCTCTTGCTGGGAAATTTTAGAATTGTTCAAAGGTCCTAGTAGCTACACATATTTATTATTCTTCTTGTTGGGCTCATTCCAAAGCCTCTTATCTAAAATTAGAGTGATTGCTTTGTGACTTTCTTTTGGCTTCTGGTTCTAACCATCATGGCTTTCATAGAGAGGCTTGGGAATTTTATTGTCTCCCTAAAGAGTTTGGAGGCCTTGGCCTTCTTTCCACATAGAAGTAAGGCCTTGCTCTTTGTGCCAAATGGATTATATGTGCCATTACTAGAGATGAAGCTTGGAAATTTTTTGTTTGCCATTTCATTTCTTCTAGATTTCCTATTAATAGGCCTTCATGCAAGGGGATTGTCTTTTAATCCCTTCTCATCATGCGAGAACCTATGCGCATACATGGCTTTATGTTATCAAGAGCATATGAAAAGATTTTGAAGTTGTCAAGCCTTGGATTTTCTAGTCTAGTGATGGGTTCCATGGTGGGCTTGTGAGGCCTCGCCTCAACCCATCCTAGTATCGATGATACACTATTATTTTGATACTCATGACTCGATATGTCAGAACATTATTTGATGCACTGAACATTATATGCTATTTATGATGTATGAAGCTTTACTTCTAGATATTTGTTTTCATCATTTAATGCATTATGAACATGTATGAAGATGAAGTGAATGAATGCAAAACTAACCCTTTGAATTTTTTCAATTTTAATGAGTAGAATTATATAAGCAATTGATTATTAGAAAATGGATGCTTTAATTTATATGATTTTTTCGATACATAATTTACATAATGCATGTGATTTCTTGATCTATTGATGTGTGCAATGAGTGTGCAGGAAATTTAGCCGAGAAAACTCAATGGAAAGATGGAACTAAACCACTTGTTAATTTTGTGCTATCTTTGTATTGTAATTCTTTAAGGTTGTAATTGGTCTTAAAATTCTCCTAGCTTTTGTTGGGTTCTATTAAGTCTTTAAGGCCTAAAAATATTAAATTTAAGCACCCTAGGGGTAAGGGTATGGGTGGGGAGTACTTTCCACCCCTTTAGCCTCCTTGGTTGACTTTTAGGGTCACTCAAAAACCCTACTTTTGTTTGATTGTGAAAATGGATTGTCTCTTTACTTGAGTTGGTGACCCAAAACTCCATCTTGAGGTTACTTGAAGTCTAGTTGAGTTAAGGATCATACTTAGAGGCATTTTTGGAGTAGTTTTGGTTTTGTTACCCAATTTCTAGTTTTAGAGAAAGTTTGAAGATTGAAGGAAGAAAGGGAAAAGCTCTTCTCAACATACCATTTTACCATAACTCTTTGTGAAGGTAGGATTTGTTCACTCTTTTGGTTTTGTTCTTCATGTTGTTCATGCTTGAATCTTGCATAAAGTATTGTGTTGTTTCTTGTTTTTGCTTGCTTGTGTGTTGGGATGGATTTGGAGTGATTTTTGTTTGTTCTTGATGCATTCTTATGCTTGTCTTCATGATTTTTTTTTGAGAGAATTTCATGGGGATTTTTTTGGCATAACTCACCCTTGGATAGGGAAGAAGTGGCCATGTATCGAGGTAGGGCCTTAGTTGGACCTCAATGGTGAAGAGTCTCCTTTCATGGTGAAAGGAGAGAAAGAGGGTAGGGTGTTTGGGCCCCTACTTGTCATCACATGCCTTGTTTGATATTGTGAATTCTTGAATATGGAAACGAATAAAAATCCTTGTGGTATTAGCCTCGAAAGGGCCTTGTAGAAGAACAGAAGTTCTTGGAGTTTTAGCCCCAAAAGGGCTATGTTATGGCATGGTGATTGACATATCCCATTGGGAAAATCCACCTCCCCCCTAGTCAGGTTCTATGCTTGGACCTATTGTGTAAAACTAGGTTGGGGTGTATGCTTAAAATTGCTCTTGATGTTGTGATGTTCACCCCGAGTTAGCTCTTGTCTTCTCCTTGTATTTCCTTGAAGTTTTGAAGGTATTGGAAGAGAGTACTTGTGAAGGATTTTGAAGAGATTTCATTTGAATCGTAATATTATGTAAAATGTATTTGAATTTTGATGTATTGGCAAAGACGTCGGGTTTTCTTACTGGTTCTTTCTTGATGGAGCCTTGAAGTAGGATGAATAATAGAGAAAGAAAAAGATTATGAAATCATCCTTGTATTGCTCTCATGTGTTTTAAAATTTTGCATGTGTTGTGAGAAAATAGATTGATAGATAATGACTTTGAATTATGAATTTTCAAGTTTTCAATTATGTTAATGAAAAGCAATTTCATATGTTGAAGTTTCCAATTTGATGTTTAAGTATTAAGAAGAGATAAAAATCTTACATTGTGATCACAAGGTTAACTCTCTCATTGTTAAATTTTTATAATTGACTCAATTATATTTGATTAAGTAATATGCATCACTTGAAATTTGGATAAATGGGACAAACACCTTGTTTATGATGATTGATAAAACATGAATTGTAGGATGAAAGACAAATGAAAATATAACCTTATGCACTTCCTTGGATTAGTATTCTTGTTAATGGAAATCAATGTTGTCACTAGGTTAAAAATCACTCCTTGTATAAATATGTATATAGCAATGAGAAGCATGCCAACACTTAGATAAAATTGGCTTCAAAATTAAAATGTACATCTCCAAGAGTGAAAAACCTCTTTGGAAAATGTATGGGGAAAATTTTAATTCCCCCCCTTGGTCACATAGAATATTCTCTAAATTATTCCTTTGGATTTCAACTAAAAATCATTGTTAAATCTTTTAAAAGAATATAAATCAAATACATTTGAAAGTAAAATATTTAATAGCAAATCTTGTTGACATTTTTCACCCACAAAACTTTTGCACTTAACTCCTAGTGGCTAAGGAGGCCTAGGTCATTATACCTATACAATTAATTAATCAAAAGATTTAACATTCTCCCCTTATTCTATTTACCCTTCTAATGGCTAGGCGTGGGCATCCCAACAACCTGCCAGCATGATTACACCAAGCACTTACGATATTTCATGTCGATTTGGGGCAGTAGAAGGAAATTGCATTATTTTTTAAATAAATAAAATTTAAAGTATTTAAAAGGGGAGGAGATCTTACTAACCTACCCCGATTTTCTCCTTACCCCAAATCCCCTTTCCTCATGCGCAGGGAGACTTGCATGTCCTTCATGCAAGGAAGGGACAAGTCTGCAAGGCACAAACTTGGGCAGCGCACTGCCTTGGGTAGTGGGGCAGAGTAGGTGTTAGATCCTAGGACTTAGGGGGGGGGTGTGGGGGCGGGGTGGTAGTAGTTATGTTAGGTGATTTTGTTGAATGTTAGTATTAGTTGTAAGGTTTAGCTAGTATGTAGTTTTAGGATAGTTTATTAATGTTATTTAGGAATTATATTTATATTTACTTTTGAATAAGAGTAGTATTAAAACTTAGTTAGAATTGTAGATATTTGATAATATTAGGAGGAGATATAAATTTTTATGTTAGAATGGATGTTACTATATAATAGTGTTTTAGATGTTAGAGTATTAAATTAGTTTTAATTTAAAAAGTTTTGATTAAAATTAGAATATTTTAATTAAAACAATTTTAATGTTTTATTAATTAGTTTTATACTATTGTGAGCATTGTCAATTTGATTTTAATATGGACTTTATTAATGTGGATTTAAATTTATGATAGTTTCAAATGAAGCTTAGATTAAATTATAGATTATTGAATTTATTCTAGACATCTATTTCAATTGTAAATGATAAGTTAATAAGTAGATTAGATTTTCGATTCAAGTTTCAAATGTGGTTAGTATGCACTAAATAGCTAAATTTAATTGACCTTCTAGATTTTCAAATCTTCTTAACGTTAAATGAAATATTTGGTAATATCGATCAAGTTATCAAGTTAATGTAAGGTCTAGCTAATTAGATCATCTTTAGGGTTAGTGGTATATTACTCGTAATTAAATTGTATCATTAAAACAAATTGATGGATTATGACATTAGTTAAATAGATTAGTCATTTAATTTCATTAATGGATTTACTAAGAGACTTTCAGTTCACTCAAATAATCTCTTTGATGTTATGATCAAACTGAGTCATAACCCTGTTAATTGTCAATGGTGATCTCACATCTAGCTTCATTGTACCTATGGTTCTTTGAATCTTAAACCCCTCTGACAATTAACTCCATTGTAGTTAAACATCTAAACCTTGTCGACCATATTATCTTATTGAATCATAGTTCTTATAAAAAAAATTGTTGAGTTTGTTTTTACCCTTGTATTTTTTGGGCATGACAGGGCTCTCTTTGAATCAAAGGAACATTTGGTGGTCTCCAATATTTTCCATCCAGTGTGTTCCTCTAGCCAAGACTTAAGGTGTTAGTGCTTTACATTTTCTCAAACATAGCATCAAGACACCTAAGGACCTCTTCTCCAGGGTTCTATTAGTCTAAGATATTGGGAAGATATGAAAGTCTAGTTCTATCTTGGCCATTTAGATTGATAGACTTCTAATTAATTGTTTTCTACAATTTTAGATGACTTTATTCACAAGGTGGGTATTCACTCTATTTAACCTTGGTGGAAAAACTAGAAGTGGTATCCTACCACTCCCTTCACTAGCTACATACCAAGTTTGTGGTGTTGATGGATTTCTCCCCATTTTCTAATGGTGGATACCTCCAACTAGCACTAGCATCTATAGTCTTCACTTTCTTAATGGAAAAAGTGTTTTGACAGTATATGGAGTGCCATTACTAAGCCCAAGATTGCCCATGTTTCTTTGTTCCTGATATTTCATGGTCTTCCACTTGGGGCTCAAATCAAGCATATTGGGGTTCTAGATCCTTGGTGTGCACTTTGTTGGTAGCTAGAGTCTTTTTTGCATACTTTTTGGTTTTGTAGATGTGCCCAAAACTATTGGCATTCGATTCATGATTTCTTCAAGCTATTTTAACCAGAACCTTTTTCCTAGCATATAGTTCTATAGGGTGACTTTTCTAGGTTCCCTAGACAATTTACCCAGATCTAGCATACCTTTAGGATGGAGATTTTGTACACTTTGTGGAAAGATAGGAATGTTGTTCTTTTCACTGACATTTTTCTTTACATAAATATTGCTATGTGCACTAAAGCATGCATTTGTAATAGTGTAATGTTGCAGATTCAAGTCCCAGCCAATAAGGTGGCTCTAGAGGTGGCCCACCTCTAGAGCTACTCAATCTTTGGGATAATGGTCCTTGTAGGTTTCTAGAGTGCCTCCAGACATCTCAGTAGATCACACTTCATCCAAGGGCCACTACAGGGAGCATAACTCATCTACCCACGTGCTCTCACATGTCATTCTCATAGGTTTCCCTCCACTACTCTCCTAGTCATGGAGATGATGGTTTTCATCACCACTCAACTTCTCTGGCTTGTTGTGGCTTCGGTTGGTCCCAAGGTTTGGTGGCTCCCCCTCCTGGTGCTCCTCGTGTGGTTTCTGGAAAATAGCCTTTTCACCTAGAGTTGGCTATTTTACGCTCGCAAGATGATACAAAGATGGAGACTAGGCCCTTGATGAATTTGTTGATGGCTGGAATACTCCTCACCCCTCTTAGCTAACAATACTTTGGTAGCCTGAGGGGTTGCTTAATATTTCTTTTATGAATAGTTGTTGGTTCTAGCTTTGGCTATGTGGACTTTCATAGAGTGATCTTGTATCCCCTAGCCCTTTCTAATGAATTGTAAATACTATATTATTTATTAATAGAAAAGGACTATTCATCATTAAAAAAAACTTCTAAGAGGAGCATAATATTTTATTAATATTTTACTGTTTTTGTATAATGTTTCTTTATTTAAAAAAATAAAAAATGTAATTGGACCTATTGGTAAGTTAAGTATTCAATCTAGTTTCTATCACATTTCTAGGAGCTTCCATTTTTTCTAGATAATTTTAAACAATATTTAACTATTAAAAGAAAAAATAGAATTAGTTATCTTTTCAACCTCACATTTTTGGTAGCTTTATTTTTTAGATAATTTATATAATATTTAAATATTAAATATATCATATTTTCTAGCTTTTTAAATTTCAATGATTAATTGTAGAATTTGGTTTTTTAAAATAAAATTTTGAAATTACTATGTGAATAGCATGATCTCTCAAAATTGCATAAACTCTATCGTTTGGCTATAGAAGGATTCCATACCCCAAGTGTAGCCATTAGATGTTCAACTATATTTTTCAACTATATTCTATTTCATTTCGGTATTTGACAGTGTCCAAGGTATTTTGTGTAGACATAATTCCAATGATAGTAAAAAAACCACTAATTTAGACTATACTTGACAAGAAGAGTTTATCTTGTTTATAAACATTGTCTTGATGCTAAACATTTTGTTCATATGCCTATTGAATGCAATGATTTAATAATGTAGTCCTAATTAATTCTAAGGCTCTACTAGGATTTCATGTATTCTTTGTGTTTCCTTGCATATAGATCTCTATCAGAGCTCTACTTATGTGTTTACCACTTGTCAAACCACATTTAGTGTGGGAGTTATTAGGCTAGTTTATAATGACCTCAACCAGCGATGGTCTAGTTGTTGATACAAGTGTTCATGCTACTACTTTGGAAAGCTTTGGAACATACATTGAACAAACATCCTTGCAAATTAGTTCCAAAGATCTTTCATAAGGTAATCCTAATATTATCCTTCCTTTACAAGAATTTGATGTTGCTTGTGATTGGTTAGAACAACATACCTTAATAAGGTATTTTTTAGGTAGGACTCTTCCTAAAGGTATACTCCTCATGGGTTAACAAGAGCTAGACTCCTCACGGAGTCTGCCTTGATTACCAACATTTTTTTTTAAATTTCATTTTGCCAACTTGTCTTAGGTAGACACAATTTTTAACAATGGCCCTTGGCCAATGCATTCTTCCCCGCTAGTTTCTCAAAGATGGTCAAGAGTCTTCACTGTCTCTAATGACAAAATGCTTAGGGTTCATGTGTGGGTTCAGTCATTGGGTTTACCATTACTATGTTGGACTTTTATTGAGTCCATTGCCAATACTATTGGAAAATTTATTAACAGGGAACATGAAATTTGTTTTGATACTCATCCATAGAAACACATGTGTGTTGAGGTTGATCTCTCTAAGGATCTCAAAGATTCTATGGATATACAAATGGTTCTCAAACCTTCTCTTAGAAGGTATTCTATGTGAACCTACCCATCACCTATTACAGGTGCTAGTCAATGGAACAAAAGATTAGAGATTGCCCTTTGGTTGTGCTCAGGGTTAAACCCCTGCTTAAGGAGGCCCCTGCCAAAATAGCATAAAGCAAAGAAAAAGATGAATGGACTACTATTGGGTACAAGGAAAGACTATGTTAGCTCCTAAAAAATCATATGTGACTCTCATTTTGGTTGTTCCTATTTCAAGAGGAGTACAAAGTCCACTCATTGTAGGGTTGACTACATTTTTTCTAGAATCAAACCCTATTGTTTTAAAGGTTTCAATCCCTGGTAGTTCATAGGGGATGAAGGTAGCTACAAGGGCTACCACTTTAGTTATGGTTCACACTTTGTTTGTTGTATCCCCCAGTGTGACTTAGAATGTGCAGTATTCTCATAGTCTGCACAGACATGCTACAAAAACAGAGTAGAAATGATGGGCTCTCAGTCTAGAGGAGTTTCCTTCTAGCTTCAACCAAGTTTCAACTTTCTTGCAAAATAGTTACTCCTCTCTTGAGTATGAGGAAGATATGGAAGACTTTTCATGAATTTTTTTATCATGGAATGTGTGGGGTCTTATAGACCTCTCCAAAAGGTACTATGTCAGATACACCTATCATAGACTCGGTAATTTAGATTTTCTTTGCATGTAAGAGGTTAAAATTTCTAGTTTCATGCTTTCCTCTACATGTCATGTCACTTTGTCGAAGGACATTATGTTTTCCTCTTAGTACAAAAATGGTAGAGGTGGTGTAGTTACTCTTCTATCACCTCGTCTTCACTCTGCTATTATTTCACATGGTTCTAACCAATGCACGTAATAATTTGACTTTTTCTTTCTATCAACAATCATTCTTTTGGAATAGTTAATGCTTATGCTTCCAATGATGTTGTGGAAAATTCTCAATTGTGGAAATGGACGGCTTACAACTTTACTCCAACTACTTGGGTTATGTGTGGTGTTTTGAATATGGTTGAGTTGGCCTCTAACAAAGACAACGTTTTTCTTTTTCACTAGATAGCTAGGAAAAGGGAAGCCTAGTACTACATGCACAATAAATTGGGCCTTTATGATTCCAATTCTAACCACTACTAGCATAGTGGGGTCTGACACACTTGGTCTAGCTTTCAAGTTGGCTCTGGCCACATTTTAAAATGCTTCGATCATGCCATGATTACTACACTATTTTTTCTCCTTTTCTAATGATTAAGATTTAGCTATCATTCATTTATCAGATGTGACATTATCAAGCCACTATCCCATTTATTTTTCCATTTCTTGGAACATAGCTATCGAGTGAGTTGTTAGGACACAATTTTTCCTCAATATATCAGTGCTAACACATACTTCTACTATTTCTCATATTTGCGTGTTTGGAATTTGGAGCCACATCCACATTCTTATATATGTTGGATTTAATGGTGGAATGATGTTGTTACTAGAACTACTAGATTTGTGTGCATCTATGGGTTATAGTTGGCAATTTTTAGATGAAGGTCTTATGAATCCACTACCACGGCTCTCAAGAAAGCTTTTGAAGCTCTCACCCTTAACCCTTTTGATCTTGATTTACAAATCTAGCTTACCAAGCTTTTTCATGACAAGTAGATTGTGGATAAATATGTTGCTTAAGAGGCTCAAATCAAAGCTCACCTCCATTGGTTGGAGGTTGGTGATAAGACTTCTAAAGAATTCTTCTAGGCTCTTAGAGCCCATCATACCAATTTTGGGATTAAAAAGATCAAACAAGGAAATTTTGTTCTCTCTAGTCTCCCTAACATCCTACAAGCTTTTGTTCAAAAGTATGAAAATGTTTTTTCTTTGTAGAAAAAAAATTGTTAGTCAAGAGGAAGCCTTTACAAAGTGTATTTCTATTACTCCAAAGTGCCTAGCAATCAAGCAACATGCTTTCTGTGAGTAGCTTCTCACCATTCAACACCTCAAGGAGGTAGTATTTTCCATGGCTAGTGAATAATCCCCCAAGTGTGATTGGGTTTCTCTGTGAATTTGACAAACACCTTTGGTAGTCTATTGGTCTTGACCTGCACAAAGTTTATCTTGAAGCCTATCATTCTAAGAGTCTAGGAGCTATTATCAACAAAGGAAACATCAAATTCATACCTAAAGCTGGTGATCCTAAGGATATCTGTACTGGTGACCCATCACTTTGCTTAATGTGCCTTATCAAATTATTTCTAAGGCATTTTCTCTTAAAATTTTCCATCTCCTTCCTTTAATTGTGTGGCCAGAGAAAACTAGCTTTATTAAGTCCAGGTATATTCTTGACAACATCATTTTTTTCTAGGAAGGCTTAACCACCTCTTGTGTTCAATAAGTCTAACTTGGTTGTATCAGGTATTAACAGGTCAATTGTTTGGTGCAACAATAACTCTAGCTTGTAACAAGTGGTATCAGAACTTGGTTATAGGTTCAAATCTCCTCAAGTAACACTGGCATGGATTGCTAGACTAACTGCCACTATTCCCTTTTGAGATTCGTGGCATGGCTTAATCGCCTCCTGTGTTCTATGAGTCTAGTGGTTGTATCACGCATTAACAAGTTGATCTTCTGGTGCAATGGAAAATCTAGCTTTTAACAACAAAATGTTCTATTATAGGCAATTTTTTCTTCCAACTCCACTATTGCTTGACTAGTTTGAATGGAAATGGGTCACTCATGGGGAGGTCTTCTACTTTATGGCCATTCCTTTTTCCTTTCAAGCATGGTTAGTTGATACGTGGAATGTTGTGCTTGTCAAGATTGAAAAGAAACTTAACTATTGCCTTACTAAACCCCTTTCTCTTGTGTGGAAATTTTAGATTTGTTCAAAGGTCCTAGTAGCTACACATATTTATTATTCTTCTTGTTGGGCTCATTCTAAAGCCTCTTATCTGAAATTAGAGTGATTGCTTCATGACTTTCTTTGGGCTTCTAGTTCTAACCATCATTACTTTCACAGAGTGGCTTGGGATTTTTTTTTGTCTCCCTAAAGAGTTTAGAGGCCTTGGCCTTCTTTCCATATAGAAGTAAGGCCTTGCTCTTTGTTCCAAATGGATTATCTTTGCCAATACTGGAGATGAAGCTTAGAAATTTTTTGTTTGGCATTTCATTTATTCTCAGTTTCCTATTAATAGGCCTTCATGCAAGGGGATTGGCTTTTAAACCCTTCTCATCATGCGAGAACCTTTGCACATACATGGCTTTTTTGTTATCAAAAGCATATGGAAAAATTGGGAAGTTGTCAAGACTTGGATTTTCTGGTCTAGTGATGGGTTATGTGATAGACTCTATTTGAATCAACATAACATTTGGTGGTCTCCAATATTTTCCATCTAGGGTGTTCCTCTAGCCAAGACTCAAGGTTCTAGTGCTCTACATTTTCTCAAACGTGGCATCAAGACACCTAAGGACCTCTTTTCTAGGGTTTCTATGAGTCTCAAATCTTGGGAAGATACGAAAGTCTATTTCTATCATGGCCATTTGGATCGGTACACTTTTGATGTGTTACTTTCTGCAATTCTAGATCACTTAATTCACAAGGTGGGTATTCACTCTATTTAACCTTGGTGGACACATTGGAAGTGGTATCCTACCACTCTCTTCACTAGCTACAAACCAAGTTTGTGGTATAGATGGATTTCTCCCATTTTTTGATGGTGGATACCCATAGCTAGTGCTGGCATATGGAATCTTCCCTTTCTTAATGGAGAAAGTGTTTTGACACTATATGGAGTGTCATTATTAAGCCCAAGATTGCCCATGTTTCTTGGTTCCTGATGTTTTATAGTCTTCCACTTGGGGCTCAAATCAAGCATATTGGGATTCCAGATCCTTGGTGTCCATTTTGTTGGCATCTAGAGTTTTTTTTGCATACTTTTTTGGTTCTGTAGATGTGCCCAAAACTATTGGCATTAGATTCATGATCTCTTCAAGCTATTTCAATCAGAACCTTTTTCCTGGCATATGGTTCTGTCGGGTGACTTCTCCAAGTTCCCAAGGCAATTTACCTAGATTTGGCATACCTTTAGGATGGAGACTTTGTTTACTTTGTGGAAAGATAGGAATGTTGTTCTTTTTACTCACACCTTTCTTTACATAAATATTGATATGTACACTAAAACATGCATTTGTAACAATATAATGATGCAGATTCAAGGCCAAGCCAATAAGATGTCTCTAGAGGTGGACCCCCTCTAGGAGCTAATCAATCTTTGGGGTAATGATCCCTATACGGTTGCTAGAGTGTCTCGTGACATCTTAGTAGATCACACTCCATCCAAGGGCCAAAATAGAGGGCATAACTCATTTGATCATGTGCTCTCACATGCCATTCTCGTAGGCTTCCCTCCATGACTCTCCTAGTAATGGAGATGATGATTGTCATCACCGCTCAACTTCTCTACCTCACTGTGGCTTTGGTTGGTCACAAGGTCTAGTGGCTCCCCCTCTTGGTGGTCCTCATGTGGCTTCTAGTAAACAACATTTTTACCTTGAGTTGGCTATTTTAACCTCGTGAGATGATACAAAGGATGGACACTAGGCCCTTGATGATGTTGCTGATGGTTAGATTGCTCCTCACCCCCCTCAGCTAGCACTACTTTGGTGGCCTGAGGGGTTGCTTCATAGTTCATTTATGAATAGTTGTTGATTTCGGCTTTGGCTATGTGAACTGTCATGGGGTGATCTTGTATCCCCTGGCCCTTTCTAACGAATTGTAAATAGTATATTGTTTATTAATAGAAAAGCACTATTCATCATTAAAAAAGAACTTCTAAGAGGAGCAAATTATTTAATTATATTTGTATATGTTTCTTTATTTTAAAAAATTACAAATGTAATTGGACATATTGGTAGGTTATGTATTCAAGCTAGTTGCTATCATATTTCTAGGAGCTTTCATTTTTTCTACATAGTTTTATTTAATACTTAAATATTAAAACAAAAAATAGAATTAGTTATGCTTTCAGCCCCAAATTTCTGGCATTTTTATTTTTTATATTATTTATATAATATTCAAATATTAAATATATCATATTTTCTAGCTTTTTTATTTATTTCAATAATGAATTGTAGAATTTAATTTTTTAAATAAAAATTTGAAATTACTATGTGAACTAGCATAAAATCTCAAAATTGCATTCAAAAAATGATATTCATCCAGATAATACAGTGTTTGAATATTTTTAAATATTAATTGTAGAAAAACTATAATCAATATTCTAAATCACACATAATTTTGTATTTATCAATAGTTTTACTTTAACAATAATAATATTTAAAAATTATTTTAAAATTGTATTTAAATAGATGCATTCCTTTTTAGTCTGCGTAAACTTCAAGTATATAGATTATTTTTTAGTTATATTTTAATTAGAGAAATCTAAAGAATGAAGTTAGAACACATGAAGTAACTAGGCTTGGAATTATCAATAGATAGTCAAAAGACTTGAAAAATATTTACAAAAGATTTTTAAGTTTCAAGACATTGATAATGCTTAAGAAAATTTTAAGTTTAATTTGATTATTTTGAACCAATAAAATATTTATTTGATTATTAATAAGTAATTAAATATCATTATCTTGAATTCATAGTGACAATAATCATTTATCTTTTATCCTTTTAAAGAAGACTTTGATAATTTGACTCCATATGTTATTCACAATAGGTAGGGACTTAGCTTGAAGAAAGCTCTTGTCTATTTTGGGCCTATGGATGCAGGGGTTCTTAATTTTATTTTTATTTTACTCTTCTTTCTTTACTTTTCTTTTCTTAGTCACATTTCTTTTTAGTATTTGTCTATAGGCATATATTATTGCAATGAATTTTTGTTAAATTTTATTTCGAAAACTCATTTCAATTAATTAGAATTTAGGAATTTTTTATTTTTTCAAATTTTTAACTAATGTAATGGTTTGGACATACAACCTTAGCAAGACCAACATTCATCATAATATTAGTCATGCTCCTTTTGGTTCTTTAAATTGGGTGGTGTAGCTACCAAAATTAATGCTAATGTAGTCAATTAATCTTGAAGTTGTCTAGATGTCTATTTCACAGAAATGAAAGCTATTTTAGGATCCACTACATTATGACCTCAAATTTAAATTAATGTTACTTTCTATATGTGTCATACTAATTAAAGTTTAAATATAACTTTTAACTAATATAAAATCTTTTAAAAATGAACTCACACTGTACATTATCTTTTCAAAAATAGAGTGGTTGTCTTCAGTATGAAATAGTACAAAACCCTTGACCCCAACGGGTTCCCCAATGCCTTCTTCCAAGTATTTTGGGACATTTTTAAGTATGACATTATTCACATTGTTAGGGACATTTTATAATGGGGGAGTTGTTGAAGGAAATCAATCAAACCTTCATTATTTTCATCCCTAAGACTGAGGACCCATAAAGGATGGAGGACTTTAGACCTATTAGTCTCTATAACACTATCTAGAAGATCTTTGTTAAAGTTATGGTGAATCACTTCAAACCCCTAATTGACAAATTCATTAGTCCCCATCAGAATGGCTTTATGCCTAGGAGACAAATTCTTGATGCAGTCATAACTACCCACAAGGTGATACATTCTATGGATAAATCTAGAAACCCAGGTATAGCCCTTAAACTAGATATATCTAAAGCCTATGATAAGGCTAGACATGACTTCCTATTTTCTATTCTTATCAAACTTGTCTTTAATGAGAAGGTTTTAAAAAATATAAAGATTGATGTGACTTTTATTACTTTCTTGGTGATTGTCAATGGTACCCCAAGAAACTTATTGTCATCCTCTCAAAGTCTTCATCAAGGTGGCCCCCTATCACCCTATCTTTGTATTGTTGTTACAGAAGTATTGAGGAGAAATCTAGTCTATTTTTCTAATTCTAGCAGAATTAAGGGCATTAACCCTACATCACATCTCCTCCCTCAAGTCCTACAATAGTTTGTGCATGATACTTTCCTATTTGGTGTCTCCTACATCCATAAAGCTAGAGAATGGAATGACACCCTGAATAGGTATGCCCAAGTCTTTGGCCAATGTATAAACTACCAAAAAAGTGAAGTTTATTTTTTTAACACTTGTGATAGCTTATGAGAAAGGGTTATTAGTATACCTAGATGTCAAGAGGTGACCCTCCTAGACACCTATCTTGGTCCACCACTCAGTGTGTAAGTGCTCCCCAACCATTTCTGAAATGGTCTAGTGGAATAGTTACAAAGGAAGCTGGCAGGCTAGAAAGGAAAATTATTGAGCAATGTTGGGAAAATACAACTCCTCTCAACCTCACTATAAGGAATCCCACTATATTTTCTATCTATTTTCAAACTTCTAGGTAGATTTAGAGACATCATTGAGAAACTTTAGGATAAGATTCTATGGTCTAGAACTAAAGAAAAGGCTAGAATGAGTTTGGTTAGTTGGGAGAAAGTTTAAAGACCTAAACCTCATGGAGGATTTAATTTAAGAAGTATTGGACACTTGAATAGGGCCCTATTAACCAAAATTGGTTGGAAGCTTCTTTAATATATCTTAGGCTAGTCAATTAGGGTATAGAATGAATAGATATCAAATATTAGAAAAGGTAGGATCTGGTATGGCTGATAGTTGCAAAAGGGAAATGGAAGATGATGAGACAGGGAAAGACAACAGATAGTTTGAATTTTGAGAGCCTTCTCAATTAATTTAATATTTCCTTTGGGAAAGAGTAGCTAGGTTTTCTCTAATAAGAAAATAAAATTTGATATATAATCTATGTATATAAGTTAGGTTTATCATTTGGTACATGAAATATCTAAGGACTTGAGGATTTCTTCAATATTATATAGGATATGGAGGATCTCCTAGGAAGAAACGATCTGATAGATATTGACTCCAGGATTTGGCCTTCACATAGTCTAACAATTAGTTTGGGAAACACTTGATCTAGGTCAGGCTTCATGGGGTCCTCAACTCTATTGGATGGAACATTCTCCAACATACTAACCTAAATGTGTACCCTAGGACCATCTTAGGCCATTTGATACTACTTTTTTCTTGGATACAAAATTTAACTTGATGGAGGCCTTTAAGATATGAGATTATGTGGCACTTCCATAATGATTTTAGAGATTGCACAACATGTTGGTGGAAGGACCTAATGGAAGGTATGACCATGTTCTGGATTGCCAGAAAAATGGACAGAATCTATAAGGAGGTTAAGGAATGGTGCAAATCATCATTTTGGAGCTTAGCCAAAGAAAAGAAGGGTATAGAAAAGAAACTGGTTGAGCTCCAAAATCAAATCACTTAAAATGGAACTTAGGTGGTGCAAGAATAGGAGGATAGGGAGTGTCAACAAAAATGGAAATCCCTCCTGTATAAGGAGGAAGTCTTCTAGAAACAAAGATCTAGTGTCCAATGGTTGGAGGAGGGAGACAAAAACATGACATTCTTCCATAGGTTGACCTTAAGAAGAAATAAGAGAAACACTATAAACATGTTAAAGGATGATAATAACTAGGAGGTCACTAAAATGGATCAAATAGAAGAAAGAGCCAACTCCTATTTCTAAGAAATATATAATCCCCCATTGCTTTAGGTTGATAGTAACCTATAGAGTGACACCCTATGGACCCTTCAACAAGTGATTATTTTTTTGATGAATAGTCCTTTTCTATTAATAAAATATACTAAGAATACAATTCTCAAAAAAGGGGTCGGGGTATACAAGATCACCCTACAAAAGAGTTCACATGACCGAAGTCGAGGTTAAAAACATGGCTTGTTGACTATATGAACAAGGGGATTACATGTAAGGTCAAAGAGGGGGCAAGAAAGGAGATGATTTGGTAGCCAACCCCCAAGTCATGGTTCAAGATAAATTTTGATGGGTTGGCCTTGATGGGTAGCACCGCTACTCAGGATATCCTTTAGAATAGCATGGGAATGTTGGTTGCTGCATATTAAGGTAACTATGGTGGAGGCTCTAATAATAAAGCTGAGGTTCTTTCACTTGTCTGGGGTTTGAGAATTGCAAGAGCTCAAGGAGTCACCAAGATAGTCATAGAGGGGGACTTTATGCTAATCATTAAGGACACTAAGGGAGAGGGAAAATCCAATTGCTTGATTAAAACCATAATCAATGAAATAAAAAGGATAATGGAAGATTATCACTATATCCACATGGCACATATATATACAGAAGGTAACAAAATGGTAGATTACCTTACTATTGTCACTTAGGTTTGCACCCTTGTCCAAGGCCTATGCGCGAGGACAACCTAGTGAAACATGGAAACAACCTCCAAGCTGTGGGACTTGAACTATGAGGTTGAGTCTCCAGAGAAGGCTGGCTTCCTCTTACTGTCAGGGTGCACCTATCTATTCTCAGAAAGGAAAGGGAGAAACAGAGCCTTAAAGCAAATCTACCTAGTCTAATCTAAGGCAGTGATGCACCAAAACAGAGTGTTCAGACTCATTCCTGCCCATATATGCACTACAGAACTAGGGTAACATACAAAAGTCATACACGTCCAGATTTATATCGATCAATAATCACATACAGATCAGAAAACCAACTGAATGACACCAAGAAAAGAAGATTTCACTTGTATATTATCCAATAGGCCAAGATAGATACAGTATGTGGACCACTCATCTCAATAATGCATCAATGAGAGGCAAAATAAAGCACATACACATTGACCACTGAAGAGAATGACACAGGATGCTATGTAGCTCAGAGACACAAGGATTCTACACTGCAAGTTTGCAAGCAGTAGCAGAGAAAATCAGGAAGAGTCGACCCAAGAACAAGTCACCAAATTGCCTTTATAGATCAGGCATAATTAAAGATTACTGTGTCACACTCACTTCTTACCTACTGGCATTAACTTCCCATCTTAAGAATCCAATCAAAGATCTGATTGAATCCTGGCCTGCATACCAAGAAATCTCATATCTTTTTGAGAAAGAGCCTGGAGAAAATAGAAACGACGCCACAACATTCACTGACATGGTAGATGGATCGGCTGGATAGATGGAGTGTTCCTCTGCACCTGATATTCACTCTAAGTTGGTGGAAATTGATTATGAAATCAGATCCACGGCAAAAATAAATAAATGATTTCTATCCTTTCTGGTTCACGAAACAGTAGGGTCAAAAAGGTCAACCAGGTCCACATGCTGACTGGGTCACGTGGGGCAATCACTTTCCTCCCCTTTGCCACCCTAGCAATCCTCTTCACGTGCTGACCACACCTTTATGTTTGACTGGGTGCTATGTCACTATGGGCGCCATGCCCTGAATTTCCTAATAGCGACATAGCGCCCAATAGTTATCTCTATCTGTGGTGGTACCAAACTATGACTGCGATGCCCCAACCAGACTGTATCATTGACTTGGCAACTTAACTATCAATCATAGCTGTGATGTTAACTGCACATCCAAATACAAGCCCACGAGGACACACGGCGCATGGGAACTGACTCGCTATCGCAAAATTCGCGCGGTCTCTCCATGGCGAGATAGCGCCCTCCGCTGATCTTCACAGATCTGACGGTGTAGAACTCGCCCCTGCAACGTGCTGGTTGCATTGAAGATCTAGTGCCACCTCATGTCTATGTTCTGATCTGGCATATGTGGCAGTCCTTCATTGGCCATAACACTAATCGTCGTCAGTACACCTTTTCGACGATGCAGTCTGCTCGTCGTGAGACTTTCAACCTGCCGTGAACTTTTCAGACTACGACCGGGCCCATTCCACTTGGCACCACCTCAGCGATGCATCCTGGTGAGACTTGGCCCTAGTGACACATGGCGAAAGGGCACCATGTTGTTATACTAAAAATCTTGCAGCTTCGCCATGGTGAGATGGCGTCTGCCACCGATCCATTCTAATCTGACGGTCGCAAAACCTGACCTCCTGCGACCCTCCTTCCTTTATGATTCACTGGGCTTGCCGAAACGTGGCGTCAACTTATTGGTCTGTCGGTCACCCTGAACCTAACTATGTCGGCAACATGAAATGCGATCCTGCCAAGACATGTGGTGCAAGGGTGCCAAGTCGCCGATGTATCTACCGAGTTCTTCTTGATAGCGAGACAGCGCCAGTCGTAGATCCCTTCTAATCTGACAGTCGTGAAGACTCGCCATTCCTCCCAAAACTACTGGGCCTGCTGAACGCGTGTTGTCATTTGATTCGTTCTCCTGGCACCGATTGGTAAGACCTGATTCCTGCCGACACGTGGCAGATGGTCGCTATGTCGCCATGTTAAAACCCGTGCATCTCTGCCATAGCAAGATGGCGCCATCCGTTGATCTGAATCGATCTGACGGTGTGCAAGGAAGATCATTCCACTCAGCGCATCGATGAATAAGAACTAGCCACGTATCAACGGGCTGACTAGTCCTCACTAACATCCCTGGATCCACAAGGACGCGTCTCCTTCAGGCACAATTTCATTAACATAAGACTCGCGCAGCTCTTTTATAGCGCGATGGTGCCTGTCGTTGATCGGCCCTGATTTGGCGGTGGAGATCTTACCTTTCCATGTACCGATGATGCTGACTAAACTCTGACTTAGGGAACGTGGTCGCTCCTTATTGGTCCAATGAAACACCTCCCTGGTCTAACAAAGCACCAACTCGGAGGGTCCATATTGCCTTGACCCCACTGATGAATACATGGCTACATCTGATTCGCCACTGTGGCGCTGGGCTCCTGACTGCTCATGCGAAGTACTTGCTGGGACCCAACATGCCTGGTCGCTTCCTGCCACGATGGATTTTTCAATTGGGTGCTATGTCGCCATCAAAAAATGCATCGGTTTTTCGTTGGCGCCATGGCGCCTCATCGGTCTTTCGAACTTTCAGCCCGAGGAAACGTGTCACCCGCCGACGTGAGCATCTCCGTCGGGCGCTATGTCACCATGGAGATTTTTCGGCTGGCATGCGATAGCGACATAGCGCCTGCAGCACTGGAAAACTTTCCCGACCCGCCCTCCATTGTAGCCCGCTCGCCGGACCCACCAGACACGTGTCAATTGGGCACGATGTTGCTGATGCTAACTCTCGGGCAGTTCTTGATGGCGAGATCGCGTTGACCGTCAATCTTGCTGAAATCTAATGGAGAAGATCCTACAGGCTGCGAAATGCATCATAAGGTCTGATCTTGGCATAAAAAATAATATTTCCGTGGCTAGCCGTTGGACGAGCTGAGCATTTAAAATTTAGACCTTTGGCGGGTGAGTGAAAGGTAACAATTTTGGCGACTCACAGGGGGCATGAGCCTGCTCAATGCATGACCAATGCCTGAGAATGATCCATTGGGCCATGGAGGCAAAAAAGAGAGCCTGGAAGGTACGAAATCGAGAGCTGCAAGAAACCATAACCCTAAAAGAGGAAATCAAAACATTAAAAAACCCTTGAACTCTGGATCTGCGACTTGGAAACAAAAAATAGGACCTCCTCAGCAACCTGAGAATTGTCAAAATTTTGAGGACTGGCAACTCAAGGGAGAAACTATGTGCACACACATTTATTGGAAAACAAGAACAAACAGAAAGAACTAAACTACTTATGTACATGGATTCCCAAACTTTCAGAAACAGGGCTTCAAATGGATCCCATTGACTAGAATGGGCAGAACTTCACCATTTGGCCTGCTTAGCTAGAACACGTTGGCCTGTTTGCAACCGAAGATCAGATAAGGGCCACTCCATAGTGGATCAAATTTGGAATGTCTTCCTGGTTTTGCTCTGTCTGAATCCCACTTGAGAACCAAATCTCCTTCTCTGAAGATTTTGGCCCTTGCCTTCTTGTCAAAGCTCCTCTTCATCTGCTGCTGATGTATCTCTAGAGTTTGCATAGCTTTGCTTCTCTTTTCTTCCAGTTCAATTAGTTTTGCCATTCTTACTAACATGGCATCATCTTCAATTAGTTCTAGCTGATGAGCCAACTCCAAGGATGGGAATTCCAATGAGATTGGAAGTCTGGCCTCCCTACCATATACCAACACAAAAGGTGAATTCCCAATAGATCTCTTGGGCATTATCCTATCAGTCCATAGAGTAGTTCTTGGCTTCTTATGCCAGGCCCTTTGGTTGTCTTCTATCATTCTCTTTATGATTCTGATCAGATTCTTATTGGAGGATTCAGCCAAACCATTACCCTACGGGTAGTAATTTGATGATGTGCTCAGATAGATATTGTGACTCATTGCACATGCACATGATAGTAGAAGGAGCTCCAAACCTACATACAATTCCATCAAGGAATTCAACAATTGATGGCTCTGTAGCATCCTTCAAGGCAACTGCCTCTGTCCACCTAGTGAAATAATCGATAGCAGCTAAGATCCATTTATGACTTGCACTAGATGGAGGATTAATGGGGCCTATGAAATCCAACCCCCACTAGGTGAAGGACTGATCCACCTGAATGGGATGAAGAGGAAGAGCTGCAAGTCTCTGTTTGCCTGAGAAGAAAGCGCATTTCTCACATTTCCTCACATACCTATGACAATCATGAAACAAGGATGGCCAGTAATAACCAGCCCTCATGATCTTCATGGCAGTTGTTCTTGCAGAGAAGTGGCCACCATTAGGGCCATCATGGAGTTCTTTAATCATCCTTTCAGCCTAATCCTCTTCAACACATCTCAACAGGGTCCCATTAAAATCCCTCCTGAATAGGATATCATCAATCACAACATAGGGAATGGATTGTAGTCTATATTGTCTTCTTTTAGCTCTGTCCAATCCCTGAGGGTATCCATTCCCTAATAAAAGGTTCCTCATGTCATCCGTCCAGCTCCTTGGGGCACTAACATTTCTTTCCCCCTGCTGCTATGTAATTACCATAGCAGCTTCTTCATCTGAATCCTGACTTGATAACATTTCTTTGCATAATCCTCTCCCTCTTACCAATTTGGTAATTTGAATGTCAACATCATATTCCATTACCCTAGTGATCCATCCAGCTCTCTTCTCACTGATATCTTTGTTTAACAGGAAGTCTTTTACACTTGCATGGGGCACCAACAAATGGATCCTATTATGGGACAAGAGGTGTCTAAATTTCATTAAGGCTCTAACGACTGAAAGGGCTTGCTTCTCAACAAAGCTATACTTATCTTCATATTCCTTGAGCCCTTCACTAAAGAAGGCTATGGGCTGCTCTTCATTCTTGTCATTTGTTTGAGTCAAGACAGCAGAAATACTTGACTCACCACCTAAAGTGTAGAGGATGAAATCTTTCTCAAAATTTGGGTTCATGAGGGTAGGGGCTGATGCTATGGCTACCTTGATCTTTTCAAAACTCTCCTTCCCCTCCCTTGTCCATGAGAAGACAATATCTTTCTTGAGCATGGTTGTAAGGGGTTTCACCATGGTAGCAAGATTAGGAATAAACCTTCTTACAAAATTTATCCTACCAAGGAAACTTTGCTGCCCTTTCTTGTGTTTAGGGAGAGGAAGGGAAAGTATTGCTTTTGTTCTTTCTGGATCAATGGTCAATCCATCCTTAGATACAATGTGTCCCAATAGTTTTCCTTGGTTTTTAGCAAAGACACATTTGGCTGGGTTGAGAGAAACCCTAAACTCTCTACATCTTAGAAATACCTGTCTCAAATGATCAAGATGATCTTCTACAGTCTTGGAATACATAGTTATATCATCAAGGTATACTAAGAGAAACTTGTCAATTAATCTTTTGAAAGCTACCTCCATTGCCTTTTGGAATGTGGCATTTGCATTTGTTAATCCAAATGGCATTTTGCAATAAGCATAGGTACCCCATTTAGTAGTAAATGATGTCTTGTATCTATCAGACTCTTTAACCAGCACTTGGTTATAACCAGAAAACCCATCAAGAAAAGAGAATCTCCTTGACCCACTGACCTTGGACAGAATTTGCTCCATAGAAGGAAGAGGATGGTGATCCTTAAGGGAAGCCTGATTAAGATCCCTAAATTCCACACACAATCTAATTTCTCCATTCTTCTTCCTCACAGGGACAAGGTTAGCCACCCATGATGAGTGTTTAATAGGAAAAATTATGTTAGCTTCAATCAACTTAGATAGCTCTTTCCTCATCAAAGGTTCAATCTTGGGATTCACTAGCCTCTGCTTTTGTCTTACTGGTTTGACCCTATCAACCAAATCTATGGTATGCTAAAACAAACTAGGGTCGAAACCTTTTAAGTCATCATACGTCCAATCAAATACATCACTAAATTCTTGACATAGATAAATGAAATTTTCTTGCTCAGCTTCAGAACATACCTTCCCCATGTTAAGAGATTTTCCACCAGCAATAGTAATTGGGGCATGGTCATCATTTTCTGCAGCTAGATTCATTCCTTTATCCCTTGACTGATCATCAGGATTGAAGACACTCTCCAAGGTAATGAGACCCTTGGGCAGCTTGTTGGAACTGAGATGAATGATCTGATCACCATATTGATCTTGTAGTCTTGACTGATTTCTCTCTGAAAATTCTGCTTCATTCTGCAAGAAGCTCACAATTTTCTCATCAGACTCAAACACTTTCCAATGAGTATTATTATCAGGAACAGCAGGCCTTACCACCACCCTTATTTGTTGTTTCTTTTCTTCCTCAAGATTCCTTGGCACATCATAAGATGCACCCACTGCTGCAAGTCTATCAACATATTTATTTTCTTTCCTAGGAATGCTTTGAATATTAAATGCTTGGAAACCCTCAAGCAAATCCCAGACTCTGTGTTTATAAGACTTGAGCAGGCCATTTTTGGTGATATTCTAATTTCTCACTTGGTTCACTACCAACTCACTGTCCCCATATACTTTCAAGGCTTGAATTCCCCTCTTTTGGGCAAGTAGGAGACCTTGGATCAAGGATTCATACTCGGCCACATTATTGGTACAACTGAATTAGAACCTAAAAGAGAAGCAGTATCTTATTTTTGCAGGAGAGATCAACATAACACCAGCCCCTGATCCATTTCTATTCCTTGAGCCATCAAAGTACATACTCCATACTCCATTTATGTCATCATTAGTCCTAACAAGGTCAGGAACTTGAACCTCTTTCTCTATTATGCAATATGTACTAAGGCCTGTCTCAAGGGTTTCCGACATAGGCTCAAACTAACATGTATTTGCCCACTCATCTAAGAAGAAATCAGGAATCTCTGCTATGGAAGTGACAAGCTCGTTTACTATGTTATTTTCATCCATCTCTAGGATAGGGCAATTCATATTGATAAAGTTGGGAGTGTAGGGTTTAGTGTGATGAAGGGCTTGAGGTTCTGCTCTTATTGAAGCATTGGCCCCATATCTGGTCTTAAATGACATATAAGACCAATCAGCAGATATGAATCCACCAATTTGAGCAGTGAAGTCTCTTGAAAGATAGATGGCAAAAGTACATACTCCATACTCCATTTATGTCATCATTAGTCCTAACAAGGTTAGGAACTTGAACCTCTTTCTCTATTATGCAATATGTACTAAGGCCTGTCTCAAGGGTTTCTGACATAGGCTCAAACTGACATGTATTTGCCCACTCATCTAAGAAGAAATCAGGAATCTCTGCTATGGAAGTGACAGGCTCGTTTACTATGTTATTTTCATCCATCTCTAGGATAGGGCAATTCATATTGATGAAGTTGGGAGTGTAGGGTTCAGTGTGATGAAGGGCTTGAGGTTCTGCTCTTATTGAAGCATTGGCCCCATATCTGGTCTTAAATGACATATAAGACCAATCAGCAGATATGAATCCACCAATTTGAGCAGTGAAGTCTCTTGAAAGATAGATGGCAAAATAGGGCTTAACCTTAGCAACAGATATGTCTTGAATCACAGTACAACCAGGGCATGCATGTAGGGCCATTTCCACACTTCTAAGGATGCCTACAGTTTTGATAGTACTCCCATCTAGTTGTAACACATCCCTAACAATGGGCTCATATTTCATCCCTAAAGCATCAGCAACACACCTAGGCATTACTGAGCTACTAGCCCCCGAATCTATCATGCAATTATGGACTAATTTTCCCCCTATAATCAGAGAAACGTAAAATGTTGGAGGTCTAACCTTTTTATTGGTCTCCACATCTCCTGCTGGTTGTACTAAACTAGTGTCACTCTCCATGGTAGATGACTGATCCTTGGGTTCAATCCTTTCCAATTCTTGCTGCAGCATCTTCCTCTGCATTGGTATGGTAGCAACAACATCCCACATGGAAATGTTTACATTGGTCTTCTTCCTTTGCTCTACCACACTCAATGGTGCATTAGGAATTTTGGTAGAAACTTTGGGAGCTGCACTCATGAGAGGTTGAGATGGAGCAACATAGGGATCACTTGCATTCTCCTCTCTTGGACCTTGCCTTTGTTGTTGTGACGTGTTTGTTTGCTCATTTGTTGTTTGTGTGTTAGGTATAACACTTGAAGTTGAGGCCTGCTTAGGAGAAGGAGGAGTAGCATGTTCCATAGCTCTCTTCTTGCTTCTTGTGTTATGAGAAATGGAATCCTGGTTTACATTACAATGCTCCTCCATCTGGTGATTCATAAAAGAGCAATCACCCTACCTCTGAACATATGAGGCCTCCTTGGGATGATCTTCCTTGTGTGATTGCTTTACTGTGGACTCCTGGACAGTTAGGGCCAAATAAGATTCTGCTTTCTGACATAGGTAGTAGGTATAAGAATAGTTACATGAAGGACAAAAATATTGGTCTTGGGCCAAGTTATTTTGAGGGACTATAGCTCTGTTCTGATTTGAGCTTGAAGCAGAAGCATGACTATTATGCCTATTCTGATCAAAAGAGCTATTCCACTGATTAGGAGGCCTACCACCACTTAGAGACTGGTGTTGTAATTGGGGGGCCTTGCCACTTTGGGCTTGTTGCCTTTCTAAGGCCACCACCTTATTACTCATTTTTTGTATTAGAGAAAAACTATCCTCTAATCTCTTCCCTTGGTCCTTCAACTCCCTCCCCTGCTCTTGTAATTTTTTATCCAAGGTCTTCTCTCTTTTATCTATGTTCTTCACTAGACCTTGGAGCATTTCCTTGAGTTCATCTATTCCGTTTGAGGATGTGGAAGCTTGGGGAACTGGAGTAAGGGCTTGTGACGTAGAAATTGTAGGAAGAGGGGCTATTGTTGGTTGGTGGTTGGGAATATCAGGAAAGAAAGGCATAGGAGGCCTTGGAGCCAAATTTCCACCTTGTATTAGGATATTCTCAGCTTTTATAGCTGTCTCATAAGCATTTGGTAATGTATCTCCTCCCATAGTTTGGATTGTGGTGGCAATGTCACTATTGAAATCTCTAAGGTAATGCAAGAAAGCATTACCAGGGGTAGGTTTTACTATAGTAGGTATTCTATCCCATGTCTTTTGGAATCTATAATTAAAATCAGTCATACATTCATGGGGGGCTCTTTTTATTGTAGTCAGCTACTCTAGTAGTGACAAATGGTCAGTCTTATCCTCAAAATGTTTGCATAATCCTGCTCCTAGTCCATCCCAATCAGTTATGGAACCATGAGCTAAGCCTCTATACCACTGTAATGCTTTTCCTTTTAAAGATGAGGCTAGAAGTCTGACGACAACATCATCTTTTGTAATACCATGAATATTGCAAACATTCGCTACCTCTTGGATATGCTCTAGGGGGGAAATAGAAGTTTCACCAATAAAATCAAGTATGCTTTTTAGTGCAGCTACTGGTATATCATGTCTTTGGGCTAACAACAGAGGACTTCCACCATTAAAGGTGGCAAAAGGATGAACTCTTGGCTGTGCCATATAAGCAAGTGTTCTATTGATGAGTGTTGATGGAAATCTAGGCTGAGTCCGAATAGTAGGAGGAGTAGAGACAGATCTTACAGGTATATCAACTGTTATTCTACTCCTAACTGGTGATAATGAAGTTCTAGTCCTTCTTCTCCTAGGATTTGAAATAGAAAGCTCTTGATATTGAAATTTACCTCTAGAAGACGCCCTTGTTTCTGTCCTGGGCATGAATTACTGCAAACTTGGTCTGGAACCAGACTTTTTGATGTTCGGAGTCGCCAAGTACTTGAAGAACCAGCCTCTTAAAGGCTCGAAAATTGAAGCCAGCACTACTTCTTCAGCATTTATCTCTAGAATTCTTTCTTCTTGATACCAGTAGACCTGAAATCTTCTGATAATTGTCCCACCAGGTGTGCCAAAAACTGTTGTCACTTAGGTTTGCACCCTTGTCCAAGGCCTATGTGCGAGGACAACTTAGTGAAACATAGAAACAACCTCCAAGTTGTGGGACTTGAACTATGAGGTTGAGTCTCCGGAGAAGGCTGGCTTCCTCTTACTGTTAGTGCGCACCTATCTATTCTCAGAAGGGAAAGGGAGAAAGAGAGCGTTAAAGTAAATCTACCTAGTCTAATCTAAGGCGGTGATGCACCAAAACAGAGTGTTCAGACTCATTCCTACCCATATATGCACTACAGAACTAGGGTAACATACAAAAGTCATACACGTCCAGATTTATATCGATCAATAATCACATATAGATCAGAAAACCAACTGAATGACACCAGGAAAGGAAGATTTCACTTGTATGTTATCCAATAGGCCAAGATAGATACAGTATGTGGACCACTCATCTCAATAATGCATCAATGAGAGGTAAAATGAAGCACATACACATTGACCACTGAAGAGAATGACACAGGATGCTATGTAGCTCAGAGACACAGGGATTCTACACTACAAGTCTGCAAGCAGTAGCAGAGAAAATCAAAAAGAGTCGACCCAAGAACAAGTCACCAAATTGCCTTTATAGATCAGGCATAATTAAAGATTTCTGTGTCACACTCACTTCTTACCTACTGGCATTAACTTCCCATCTTGAGAATCCAATCAAAGATCTAATTGAATCCTGGCCTGCATACCAAGAAATGTCATATCTTTTTGAGAAAGAGCCTGGAGAAGATAGAAACGGTGCCACAACATTCACTGACATGGTAGATGGATCGGCTGGATAGATGGAGTGTTCCTCTGCACCTGATATTCACTCTGAGTTGGTGGCAATTGATTATGAAATCAAATCCACGGCAAAAATAAATAAATGATTTCTATCCTTTTTGGTTCATGAAACAACAGGGTCAAAAAGGTCAACCAGGTCCACTTGCTGACTAGGCCACATGTGGCAATCACTTTCCTCCCCTTTGCCACCCTAGCAGTCCTCTTCACATGCTAACCACACCTTTATGTTTGACTGGGCGCTATGTCACTATGGGCGCCATGCCCTGAAGTTCCTAATAGCGACATAGCGCCCAACAGTTATCTCTATCCGTGGTGGTACCAAACTATGACTGCGATGCCCCAACCAGACTGTATCATTGACTTGGCAACTTAACTGTCAATCATAAGTGTGATGTTAACTATGCATCCAAATCTAGGCCCATGAGGACACGCGACGCATGGGCGTTGACTCGCTATCACAAAATTTGCACGGTTTCTCCATGGCGAGATAGCGCCCGCCGCTGATCTTCACAGATCTGACGGTGTAGAAATCGCCCCTACAACGTGCTGGTTGCATTGAAGATCTAGTGCCACCTCATGTCTATGTTCTGATCTGGCATATGTGACAGTCCTTCATTGGCCGTAACACTAACCGCCATCGGTACACCTTTTCGACGACGCAGTCTGCCCGTCGTGAGACTTTCGACCTGCCATGAACTTTTAAATCTGCGACTGGGCCCATTCCACTTGGCACCACCTTAGCAATGCATCCTGGCTAGACTTGGCCCTACTGACACGTGGCGAAAGGGTGCCATGTCGTTATACTAAAAATCTTGCAGCTTCGCCATGGCGAGATGGCATCTGCCGCCGAACCATTCTGATCTGACGGTCGCAAAACTTGACCTCCTGCAACCCTCCTTCCTTTATCATTCGTCAGGCCCACCGAATCATGCCATCAGCTTATTGGTCTGTCGATCACCCTGAACCTAACTATGCTGACAGCATGAAATGCGGTCCTGCCAAGACACGTGGCACAAGGGCGCCAAGTCACTGATGTATCTACCGAGCTGTTCTCGATAGCATGACAGTGCTAGTCGTAGATCCCTTCTAATCTGATGGTCGTGAAGACTCACCATTCCTCCCGAAACTACTAGGCCTGCTGAACGTGTGTCATCATTTGATTCGTTCTCCTAATGCCGATTGGTAAGACTTGATTCCCACCGACACGTGGCAGATGGTTGTTATGTCGCCATGTTAAAACCCTTGCATCTCTGCCATAGCGAGATGGCGCCATCCGTTGATCTGAATCGATCTGACGGTGTGCAAGGAAGATCATTCCTCTCAGCATATCGATGAATAAGAACTGGCCACATATCAACAGGCTGACTAGTCCTCGCTGACATCCCTAGACCCATGAGGATGCGTGTCCTTCAGGCACAATGTCGTTAACATAAGACCCGCGCAACTCTTTTATAGCGCGATGGTACCTACCGTCGATCGGCCCTAATTTGACGGTGGAAATCTTAGCTTTCCATGTACCGGTGACGCTGACTGAACTCTGACTTGGGGAACGTGGTCGCTCCTTATTGGTCCAATGAAACACCTCCCTGGTTTGACAAAGCACCAACTCGGAGGGTCCGTATTTCCTTGACCCCACTGATGAATACGTGGCTACATCTGATTTGCCACCGTGGCGCTGGGCTCCTGACTGCTCATGCAAAGTACTTGCTGGGACCCAACGTGCCTGGTCGCTTCCTACCATGGTGGATTTTCCGATTGGGCGCTATGTCGCCATCGGAAAATGCATCGATGTTCCGTTGGCACCATGCATCTCCGCCGGGCGCTATGTCGCCATGGAGATTTTTCGACCGGTGTGCAATAGCGACATAGCGCCTGTGGTGCCGAAAAACTTTCCTGACCCGCCCTCCATTGTAGCCTGCTCGCCGAACCCACCAGACACGTGTCAATTGGGCGCGATGTCGCTGATGCTAACTCTCAGGCAGTTCTTGATGGCGAGATAACGCCGACCGTCGATCTTGGTGAAATCCGATGGAGAAGATCCTACGGGTTGCAAAATACATCATAAGCTCCGATCTTGGCATAAAAAATAATATTTCCATGGCTAGCCGTTGGATGAGCTGAGCATTTAAAATTTAAACCTTTGGTGGGTGAGCGAAAGGTAACACTTACCAAAATTGGTCATAGTCTCACATGGTTAGTAGAGTGGGATGGAGTCAGTTTGTTGCCATCATCAACTCATGTTGTTTTAGAAAGGGAGTGCACCTTTAATAATGATACATGAATTAACAAACTAGTTGGTAGGTCTTCTTTTATACACATGGTGATGGGAATGTAGCACTTCATAAAGGATTTTCTTAGCATGCTTAAATGTTGATTAAAATTTATGATATTTATGTCCTGACTACCATGAATATTGATCACTATCATAGAAGCATGTAGAGAGGGGATTTGGTGAGATTTAAAGAAAAATCTTATAATGATCATAAAGACAGCTTGGTTAATTCCCACAAGTGGTATAGCTAGCGACGACCATTTGCAGATGGAAAGGGTCTACCCACACATACTACCTTGGGAGTTTTTTGGTTTTTAGGAAATATTTCATATTCATGATGACTATGTATTACCTTTTCATTTTCTCCATTGTGGCCTTGCATATTATATTTTGCAACTACAAAACCTAGTGCAAGGATATGTCATCTGAAGAGTTGGTTGTGGACCTTAGAGATGACATGGGCACTAGCGATCATATTGAACCAGTGAGTGTAGATAAATGTATCAATAATAGTGAAGTGGTGATGGTCTACTTGCAAAAGGGAGGCCTTCTTCCTTATATTTAGGGCATGGTTCAACACAATGAGGTCATCTCGATGCAGATCTTTCAAACCTTAAAGGATAGAAAAGTTACTATTGATGGGATGAGCTTTTAATTTTCTAAATAAAGCATTGTGAGAGAGGGGGATTTTTTGTTGGATGGCAATAAATAGTGGAGTCAAGATAAGGTCAATGAAGGGGTGAGCTTGCAAAAATTCTTCAAATTCAAATAGGAATCAAAAAGATTACATGGTGGGTTTTTGCGGCCAACCCTACCTAAGCCATAGAATGTCATCTGCTATGTGATTATTAAATACATTACCTTGGAGGACCATTGCTAGGCACTTTATTATTATCAATTACCTATCCTAAATCATTTTAGAAATCATGACCTTATCTCCTTTCTATTTTTTGTTACTACATTTGCTGGAGGATTGCATTTTGGAGCTTAGCCAAAGAAGAGAAAGGTACAGAAAAGAAACTGGATGAGCTCCAAAATCAAATCACATAAATTGGAACTCAAGTGGTGCAACAATAGGAGGAGAGGGAGTGTCGAAAAAAATGGAACTCCCTCTTGAATAAGCAAGAAGTCTTGTGGAGACAAAAACATGACATTCTTCCATAGGTCTACCTCAAGGAGAAATAAGAGAAACACTATAAACATGTTAAAGGATGATAATAACTAAGAGGTCACTAAAATGGATCAAATAGAAGAAAGAGCCAACTCCTATTTCTAGGAAATATATAATCCCCCAATGCTTTAGGTTGACAGCAACCTATAGAGTGACATCCCATGGACCCTTCAACAAGTGATTACTGACTAGATGAATGAGGGGATTACATGTAAGATCAAAGAGGGGGCAAGAAGGGACATGGTTTTGCACCCACCTCCCAAGTCCTAGTTCAAGATAAATTTTGATGGGTCAGCCTTGATGGGCAACACTATTGCTGAGGGTATCCTTTAGAATAGAATGAGAATGTTGGTGGTTGCTTATTAAGGTAAATATGGTGGAGGCTATTATAATAAAGCTAAGGTGCTTTCACTTCTCTAGGGTTTGAGAATTGCAAGAGCTCAAGTAGTCACCAAGATATTCATAGATGGGGACTCTATGCTAATCATCAATGATGCTAAGGGAGAGGGAAAATCCAATTGCTCAATTAAAACCATAATTGATGAAATACAAAGGATGATGGAAGATTATCGCTATATCCACATGGCACATATATATAGGGAAGGTAACAACATGGTGGATTACCTTCCCAAAATTGGTCATGGTGTCATGCAGTTAGCAGAGTGGGATGGAGTTAGTTTGTTGCCATCATTAACTCATGTTGTGATGGAAAGAGACTACACCTTCAATAATGATACATGAATTATCAAACTAGCTAATAGGTCTTCTTTTTTTACACATGTTGATGGGAATGTAGCACTTTGTAAAGGGTTTTGTTGACATGCTTGAATGTTGATTAACATTTATAATATTTATGTCTCGACTACCATGAATATTGATCACTATCATAAGAGGATGTAGAGGGGGGATTCAGTGAAATTTTGAGAAAAATCTTGTAATGATCATAAAGATAGGATGGTTAATTCCCACAAGTGGCACAGCTAGTGATGACCATTTGCAGATGAAAAGGGTCTGTCCACATGTATTTCCTTGCGAGATTTTTTGGTTTTTGGGAAACATTTTATTTTCATGATGACTATGCATTGTCTTTTCATTTTCTCCATTGTGGCCTTGCATATTATATTTTGCAACTACAAAACCTAGTGCAAGGATATGTCATTCGAAGAGTTGGTTGTGGACCTCGGAGATGACATGGGCACTAGCGACCATATTGAACTAGTGAGTGTAGAGAAATGTATCAGTAATAGTGAAGTGACGATGGTCTACTTGCATAGCAGAGGCCTTCTTCCTTATATGGAGGGAATGGTTAAACACAATGAGCTCATCTCGATGCAAATATTTCAAACCTTAAAGGATAGAAAAGTTACTATTGATGGGATGAGCTTTTAAATTTCTAAAAAAAGCATTGTGAGGGAGGGGGGTTTTTGTTGGATAGCAATAAATGTTGGAGGTAGGATAAGGTCAATGAAGAGGTGAGCTTGCAAAAATTCTTCCAATTCAAAAAGGAACCAAAAATATTGTGTGGTGGGTTTCTACGGCCTATCCTACCTAAGCCATGGGATGTTATCTGCTATGTAATTATTAAATACATTACCTTGGAGGACCATTGCTAGGTACTTTATTATTATCAATTCCCTATCTTGAATCATTTCAGATATCATGACCTTATCTCCTTTCTATTTTTTGTGACTACATTCGCTAGAGGATAACATTTGTAAGGCTAGAAGGAAACACAAGAAAGAGAAACCCTTCTACCTTATCCACCAAGGCCTAATGAATAAACATCTCATCCAATACCTAGCTCAGAATCCCCCTCTCCTGATTAAATCCCTAGACTCTATCACCTCTCAAAGTTCCCTAGGCTAATACCCTAGCCCTAGCTCTACTCTTAAGAGGTCCAAGAAAGACCATGCCACAAGGTCAAAATTAGCTATGAGGTTAGTGTTAGCATTACTGAGTTAGATTCAGACACCAAGAAGGGCAAGTAGGGTGCTAGGAGAACTATAATGTGCCTTTAGATGGAGAAATTTAAGACCCCCTAAAGTATGACTCTAGCTCTAATTCCTCCAAAAGTGAGGAGAAACCCATTAAAAGGAAATGACTACACAAGGATATTAAACCCACCCCTAGTAGCTCATCCCATATCTCTAATACCCTCGAAGCTACCCCAACTAGTAGTAGGGTAGAAGACATCACCTCTCCTAGGAAGGAAATCCCCAAGGGAACTAGGAAGAAAGGTAAACATGTAGCCACACTAAGATTAAGGTGCAGAGGCTTGAGAAGGCTATGAGAGACTTAGCAGATAACCATACCACTACCATAGATTGGAAACCCTAGTCGAGTTCTCCAACAAGTTAATGCACATTATGGCCACAACCCTTTACTTCTTACAAGCTAGCAAAGAGGAAAAGGACCTAGGAAAGATAGCTAGTACAACCCATTCCATCTATGAGTTTCTAGTGGAGGACTAGCTAAAAACCATCCTAGGCAAACCAATGAAAGTGGAGGAGGAGGATGTGACAAGGGAAGCACCTGAGGAGTAGAAGAATGGGAACTAGGAGAAGGAAGAGGGAATCTAGCCTAGGCTCTATTGTGTTTTTCTGTTGTTTTTATGATTATGTTTATGAACTTTACAACCCACAGAGTTTTTAAGACTATGTTGATTATTTGGACCAATAGCAGTGATGTATTTAAATATTGTTAATGTTTAAAGTAGGTATAGGTTAGATAACTAGGAGGTAACCTCTAGCTAAATTGTTAGCCTTTTTTTCTGTAGGGCTATCCCCCCATATTTTTGGGTACTATCAACTACTTAAAAAACAAGTATTGTCAAATTCTTCAAAAATATTAATGTCCTCAATATTAATAAATACTTATATTTTTCATATTAATTTTTAACTTATTGTTTTATAACTCATTAAAAATTAGTTTTGCTCTATGTTGTATCATTTCAATTTATCTAAGTAAAAAAATGTATCTATTTTTTTTAATTAGGTATACATATGTGACATTACATTGACTTTACTTAAAATTATTTGTAATTAATTGAATTTTCTCACATATATAAATAATACATGTAACTATTAAATATAAATGAAAATGAAATTATAAGTGCAAACTTTAGTTGGTCTAAGTTGGAAAAACATATTTTTGTTTTCCATTTTCTTTATAAAAAAAATGTAACACAATTGTTAACTTTTAGCTATATGTGAGTGAATCCTAAGAAAAAATCTTATTTAGGTCATATACTATCATCCTAAGTAGCATAGATTTTCCATATTAGTTTGACCAATTAAATTTGACTATTTTTTATCAATTAAATTTTTTTAATTTAATTTTTATGTAGGGTTTTGCTAAATTACTATACAATATAATAATTAAAATATTAAATTCAGTATTCAAACACTAATTTCTAATTAGTATAAAAATTATGACAGCAAGTACATGACACTTTATTTTACATTCTTTTACACTCCTTCAATCTCATGATCTTTGTGAAATTCTTAGACAAAGAAAAATCAATCTCAATGACCTTATTATTTAAACCGATGAGATAGTTAATAAAATATTAAAAAAATATAAAATCTAAATTTAATTAAATATTTTTTTTAAGTAATTTGGATAATCTTGTAACATAATTATTTTTTGAATAGCTAGAAAGAAGCCCACACAAATAAAGTTTTCATAAGTTGAAAGTACTTCAAGCTATTTCAATATAGTTTTAATATATGTCTACTATTGGTATGATTAAAAAATTCAATTATTGTACTTGCCATAGGCAATATACTATTGCACTTAGTTGCTCCAATTTTTCAATTAATTTGCACCAATTACAAATGACAATTTTTATGTAACTGACATGTTTCTAAAGTTTTTTAATTTATTGATGAACATTATATATTGGAAAAATTAATTTTCACCATTATGATTGGGTGTTTTTTTGTCTTATAAGATCGCTTTGTTCAGAGATAGCTCCATTACTCATTTTTATCAGCAATGAATTAATAAACTATATTATATTGACAACAATATTAAGTATCTTTTTTTAAAAATTATTCATTTAGTTTTTACACATTCAATCACAATCTTTTAAATTTAATTTTCATTTTAAGAAATATTTGATTTTTTATTTAACATTTATCCAACTTGAATTTTAGAAACTGAATTTTATATTAAAACTTACTGTAATATTTTTATATTGAATTTTGTATATTTACCTAAAAATATTTTGCTATCCAAATATTATTCCACAAATCTTGTAATTACAAATTATTAAATGAAAAGTCAATTTTTAAATAAAACTTTAGATATTGATGTCTATAATAGAGAGAAAATTGATTGTTAAGTAAAAGTGAAATTAATTATATATTTAATCTAAAATAAGATTTTGGATCTAGTTCTTTCTTAAGTTGTTTGATTGGAAAATGTATTAGCAATTCCACAGTCTACTTTCTTTATCAAATGAGATTAGTTTTCAACTAGCATTGATTAGAATATAGATATAATTCAATGATGCTAGGAGATTGCTCTCAAATGAAATACCACTTCATTAATTCTATTGACTTCCAAGGTAGTTTTGAATTTATTGCTAGATTATTGTTTGGTTTTAACTTCCACAAATAAAAGTGAGGATTTTGATGAGATTATTATTTATTTAACTACCTTTTTAATATTGAAATTAGATTAGTTGATTTGAAATACTTATTTCAATAATAATTTTATCATGCATCTATCTTTTTATAATACATTTACTCTATTGATTAATTATTAAATATTCAATTACTAATTTTTTTACAATACATTCTCCTACATGTACATGCCACTATGTGACACTTGTTGTATTTGCGGTAGGCAATATACTATTGTAATCACTTGTGCATTTATTGAATTTTTTATGATGAGACATTTATAGGAATATAAACACACAAAAGATTTTTAATAAATTTCAAAATAAAATGTTCGATTAATATCTCCCAAAAAAAATCATCTACATGACTTTATAGTTTAATAAAGTTTAACGTAATAATTATACATTTACATTTATATCAAATTAACAATTTATTTTAATTGTCAAATTTTTTGTATCATAATTTTTATTTTTAATATTTAAAAATGTATTTTAATTTAATTGTAAATATTTTTCTATTGCAATTATATAAAAATATTAAATATATTATATTAAATATTATTATTACAATTATTTCAATTTATTCTCTTACAATTTTCAACTACGTGACTCTTGTTATCTATAATGTTAAATTAATCTAAACATACCCATAGAAAGTCCTCAATGTCTTTGCATAATACTAAATAGACAATTTTCAAAATCGACAATACTAAACATACTATGTAACGTTCTAAATACTGTAGGTAACTACTTCCTCTTAATCATAAGATTTTTTAGACTTCCAACTTTTTATCCCATATGTATTCTCAAAATTATCATAAATACATAGAATGGTATCACCCTTTTCTCTTTACTTCAATCTAAAAACGGTTAATTTTTTCTTTATATAGCAATACTGACAACACTTTCCCCTTGAGAATACAATGACTTCTATAGTGTTAATGAAAACACATGTTTTCAAATTAGTACTCCATATACAATTAGACTCAACTGGTAGCTTCAAAACTTTTTGTGAGAAGTTCAGGCACTTTTAAGACAAAAATGATTCCTTTCTTACAAAAATCATAAAGACATTACAAAGACAGAGCTTCATCACACACAAATAGAGTACAGTTTTATTTAGCTCTTTATAAAGTGCCTTCACTATTGAACATTGACTTCTCTTGACAAAAATAGATTCATTTAATTCTTTCTAACATGACCCAACAAGCTTTTGATATCACTGATAGAAAGAGTCGTAAATAAAAAATAAAAAATGAAAATAAATGACAATAGAAGTGAAAAAAAAACATAGATAATTTTTCTCCAAACTGTTTTTTATTTCATATATTTCAAAAAATAATCACTAGCATACATATACAAATTTATTCCTTTTCATTTTGCATTCAATATAGGCAGAAATTAAAACTTTGAGGTCCTCTGTTAAACCTTTCTGCTGTTGTTGCCAAGGCAATTATCTTTTTCATCCCTTGCTTTTTGATATTTACCTTTTCTGTGGTTGTTCTACATAAGTATATACCCATTAAAAAACAAAAGCCAAGTCAAACTAAAGTAAAATGTATTTGATATTTTACTTCAAATTCTGATAGGAAGTTTCTCCAAGAAAATTAAAACTATAACATTATTTTAGTTTAAAACATGCATTTTTAGTCAGGTATGAGATGAGATAGGTGAGGTAGACAAGTGAGTAGGTGGAGGAGTATACGAAGAAATTGATAAAAATAAGAGATCTAATATTTACTAAGATATGAAATAAACACAAATGCTAGGCAATAAAAAATATCAGAAATAAACACTTAAGGAGAAGAAAATTTTATTCACAAACTGATTGCTACAAATGTATACAATGACCTCGATATATAGAGAGCCTATGAGATGAGGGCATTAATAACAAATGTCTCCAGAGGATAAGGAGATAAAGCTATATGAACTAGTATCAAGGACAACATCCATATCTGTTAGCAACATAATAGGAAATGTGTGACAGATAGAGAATTCAGTTATAATAGCCTAGGTGTTGTTGTTAACTATGTCTAACATCCTCCCTTATTTTCTACCACTAATGATAATATGTCGGAGAAATTACAATAAAAAATATAAATAGGATAGGTCCCAGCATTGAGCCTTGTTAGGTACCTATTTACAACATAAAAAGAGAGGGGAACATTATATGACTATCCCCCCTTAATATTCACCTCATTCATGCCTAGCATGCCTCATAGTTTTAGAAATTTGGCCTCAAGCATACTCTTAGTAAATACGTCTACTACTTGGTCTTCACTTGGACAAAATTGAAGATTAACAAAATTTGCTTGAACAAGATCTTGAATATAGTGAACATCAATCTCAATGTGTTTTGTTTTAGCATGAAAAACAAGATTATTTGCAACTTGGATAACACTTTGATTATCACAATACAAAGGAGTAGCTACACTCTGTGCAAAACCAAACTCAAATAAAAGGTTATGAATCCAAACTGCTTCCTTTCCAACTTCTTTTGCTGCTCTATATTCTGATTCACATGAGGACAATGATGTAGTAGTTTTTTTTTTGCTGCTCCATGTAATTGGACCTAACCCGAGCTGAAAAATATAACCACCAATAGATTTTCTATCATCTATATCACCTCCCCAGTCTAAATTTGTGAAGCCAATCAAAGAAACTGAGGACTTGTAACTATAATGTATGCCATAGTAAATGGTTCCTTAGATGTATCATAAAATCCTTTTGGCAGCCAACCAATGAGTTTCTTTTGGTTCCTACATAAATATAGATACTAGATTGACTACAAAACAAATGTCCGATCTAGACTATATTAGATAAACCAAGCTACCAACAAGCTATTTATATAAAGTAGTATCCACCTTCTTGGAAATACATTCTTTAGTAAGCTTAATTCCAGATTGAAAAGGAGTAGGGGTTGGCTTACATTCAAGCATGTTAAATTTTTCTAAAAGATCAAAAGCATATTTTTCTTGAGAGATAAATAACCCATCATGAAGTCTACTAATTTGCAAGCCAAGAAAATAATTTAGTTCACCCAAATCACTCATATGAAATGCCCCTTTAAGGTCTAATTTCAAATCATTAATTAACCCAATATTTGGTCCAACTATGAGTAAATCATCCACATAAACTGCAACAAGAATAATTTCATTTCACACTTTCTTCACATAAAGATTTGGATCTGATTTGCATTTTTTAAACCTATGAAGCTGAAAATACCTGCCAATCTTCTCATTTCATGCTTTTGGTGTTTGTTTAAGCCCATAAAGTGACTTCTTTAATCTACAAACAATATTAGGATGTTGTTGATCTGCAAAACTCGGTGGTTGTTCCATATATATTTCTTCATATAAATCTCCATTTAAGAAGCATTTTTTACATACATTTGATGGATATGCTACCCAAGACTTGTAGCCAAAGAAAGAATAATTCTAACTGTATTCATTTTAATAACAGGAGCAAAAGTTTCTTCATAATCAACACCCTCTTTTTGATTAAATCCCTTAGCAACCAATCTAGCTTTAAATTTTTCTATAGCTCCATCTAATTTAAATTTTGTTTTATAAAACCATTTCCAACCAATGACATTCTTACCTTTGGGAAGTTGCACAAGTTCCCAAGTTTTATTTTTCACCAAAGCATCATATTCTTCTTCCATAGCTTGCTCCCATTCTTTCTTCCCTCTAGCTTCCTCATATGATCTTGGGTCATTTACTTGTAATACTTTGGCCATGAGAGCACTACCATTCCTCCCTTAGATCTTTGAGCCTTGCCTATATATTTCTTCAACACTCCTTGTCTTTTGTTTAGCTGAAAAATTATCTTCTTCATCATCACTACCTATAGAAAATGTTTGATTACAAGCATTAGTTATTTCATTTTCACTAGTATTTTCATCATTTGTAGAAGGGCACAACTCATCCTCATCAATGTAGTCTCCATTTCTTTCTAAAATATCTGAAATATGAGAAGCATTTGTTGTTGTAGAGCGAGAAGGACTGGCTGTAAGTTGTGAATGCTCATCAAACTTCACATCTCTACTAACAAAGGCCTTGTTTGTTGTCAAATCATATAACCTATAAGCCTTTGATTCTTCACTATAACCCATAAACAAACACTTATGACTCTTTGGTTCTAACTTTTCCCTTTGTGCATCAGGAATGTGTGCCCAAGTAGTACACCCAAATACTTTAAAATATCCAATGTGAGGTTTCTTACTACTCCATGCTTCTTCAGGGGTGATATTTGTGAGAGCTTTGGTGGGGATTCTATTTATAATATGTGCAACAAAGGAAACAGCCAAACCCCAATATTTATTATGCAAACTTTTAAAATGCAACATACAATGAGCCATTTCTCAAAGAGTTCTATTCATTCTTTCAGCCACCTCATTTTGTTGAGGAGTATAAGGAACTTTTCTTTGCACCTTAATACCATAATTTTCACAAAATGACTCAAATGCATAATTGCAATATTTACCCCCATTATCTGTCCTTAAACATTTAATTATTTTGCTAGTTTAATTTTCAACTAATGCCTTAAACTTTTGAAACACTTCAAACACTTCTTGTTTCCTTTCAAGAAAATAAACCCATACCCTCCTGTTGTAATCATCAATAAAAGTGAGAAGGTACCTAGCACCTGAAAGTGAAGGATATCCTGGTTTACATAAATCACTATGAATGAGTTGTAGTGGATGATTAGCTCTCCATCCTTTACCTAAATCAAAAGGATCTCGATGATGTTTCCCTAACACACAACCTTCACACACACCTTCACAAGCTGAAATTTTTGATAATCCTCTAACCATATCTTGTAATTTTCTATAATTTAAATGTCCAAGTCTAGTATGCCAAAGTTGTGACATATAATCAGTCTAAGCAATAAAAGCATGGAGAGTGTATATTTATCATCAAGAAACCTCACAAATTTAAATAGATTCTCTTCATGATCAACTCTACCAATAGCAATTATATTGCTTGGGTCTTTTCTATCTCTAACAATAACTTGATCAGCATTGACAACAAACTCATTTCTAGCTTGAACTATTCTATATACTGAAATAAGATTCACCCCCAATCCTTGAACCAATAAAACATTTTTCAAAGACCCATTGGTTACATTAATAGTTTCTATTCCTAAAATTGAAAGTTTCATTTTATTGCAAATATAAATTTTTTGATTTGAATTCTTTCCTTTATAAAAATCAATAAACAAAGATCTATCCCTAGTCATGTGAGATGATACCCCCGAATCTAAATTCTATTCTTTATTAGAATATAAAGCAAAGTATCCCCCCTTAACACTAGATTTACTCTTAGGTGTAGCAATTACCTCCTCATTTGATTTTTCTTACCTTTTTAAAGACATAGCTATGAAACTATCTTTATCCTTCTTTCCATCCTTAAACCTTTCTTGCTTGGGCTTATATTGCTGCCTTTCATTGTTCCTCTTCTTCAAACAAAACTTCTCCATGTGATTCTCACCTCCACAATACCTACAAATAAAGGGCTTTCTTCCAGCATGCTTTTCTGCACCATCATTTCTAGAAAAATGGTTAGAACCTTCATTGTTTCAAAATTTATTATTTCCTTTCCAATTCTTTTCTCCATCATTTCTAAAAAAATTACTCTTGGTTGTATATACATGATTCTTCTTAATATGCCCTTATTTAATAAGCTAAACTTCTTCATCTAAAACAGATTTGCAAAATTGATCAAAAGTTTGTTGAGGGGTATTGGGATTTAGTTGAAGAACCCTTTTCCTTGATTCCTTAAATACTTTATATGGTTGGGGAAGCTTACTTTCAACCATTGCAATCAACTGTAAATCCTTTTTCCCATATTCAACAATTTTTTTTTTTAGCTAAGCATTTAAAAAGGTAGCTTCATTGAAATAATCAAACATTTTTTCAAAATTAGATGGGTCTAAATTCATCAATTTTTCTTCTATACTAAACTTGCTAGCAATGTTTGCATCTTTATAATCTTTTTCTAAAGTCTCCCACAGCTCTATTGGGTTATCAATATCAACAAATCTTCTATTTATATTGTGGCTCAAAGCTTTATCAATAATACCTCTAGTTTGCTCCAACTTGCATTTCCACAACTCCTTTTCTTTATCAGTTTGTTGAGGCTCCTCAATTTCTTTATTTACTATCTTCCATAAAGCCTTCTCTGTTAGAGCATTCTTGACTGCAATCTTCCAATCTACAAAACCACTTCCATCAAAGATATGCAAAATTTCATTTGAAGAACCTATGTTAGCAAAAAAATCAGCTTTCAAACAAATCTAGCAATAATCCAAAAGCATAACAGCCCTACAACAAAGTATCACTCCAAAAATACATCAGCCCTGCAAACAAACCATTTCCAGCAGTATATTTGCCTACAACAAAACCCTCTAGCAATATTTCTAGTTGAATTTCTACATGAATCTCCAGTTGAACCTGACTAAACTTGGCTCTGATACAATGATAAAAATAAGAGATCTAATATTTACTAAGATCTGAAATAAACATAAATACTAGGCAATAAAAAATATCAGAAATAAACACTTAAAAGAGAAGCAAATTTTATTCACAAACTGATTGCTACAAATGTATGCAATGACTTCTATATCTAGAGAACCTATGATATGAGGGCATTAATAAGAGATGTCTCTAGAGGATAAGGAAATAAAGCTGTATGACCTAGTATCAAAGACAACATCCATATCTGTTAGCAACATAATAGAAAATGTGTGACAGACAGACAAATCAGTTATAACAGCCTGGTCATAATTGTTGACTTTGTCTAATAGAAATTAAATATTAAAGGGTTGGTCAAAACAAAATATATTAAAGAAAAAGAAAAGAAAAATTAATTTTTTCCAGATTTACAAAAACAGTGTAATTTTGTTTGTTGTTTTCAATCACGTTGAAAATTTCAGATAATCTATTGTATCTTTCAATTTTTTTTAAAATTTTATTGTCTTGCACTTAGCGGCATCCATAAAAAGAAATTAGCAACAAAGACCATAAAATTAACTAAGCGAATATACCTTCGGAAATTCTCTGTCCACGCCATATACGAGGAAAGGCAGAGACATTGTTGTCTTATCAGAGGTAAATGATGACGCTCCCAATAAAAACAACAAAGGAATATGCCTTCCGAAATTCCATGTCCACGCCATATACAATGATAAGCTTTGGAGCTACCGTCGAAGCTGTACGTAGGCAATGAAATCAACTATCTCTGAACAATATTTAGGACAACAATATATTGTTAGAAACTCCAGTTTAAACAAAGGCAATGAAAATGGTAGTTGGCATGGGAGGCTGAGCTTGCTCTAATCCGGATGAGATTAATCCCTGCGATGATTAGTGCAATATCATCACCAACATCGCAGGGATTAATCACATCACTATTAGATCATCGGACCGTGTGGTGGTGGGAGTTTTAACTGTTATCAATATTTATGTGTTTTTCCATTTCTTTTAAAGAGCTTTTATATATTGCTCATTAGTCGCAATTTGTCACAACCAATTTTTGATTAACCGAATAAATCGGTCTTATCACTGCCATCTGATAGACGGTGTAATTTCTTCATATACCGCTTTTGCATGCACTGTTAGATCAAACAGTCCTCCATGCACCGTTCATGCACCGCAACTTACTTGTACTTCAGATCTTCATGCACCACTTTCGCTATCAGTTCTCCATCCATCGTCATCTATGTTTTAGTTAGAAATTAGAAAGTTTAATAATGCATTTAGCTTTGTATGTATGTAATAAGGAGATCCAAATTTATGAACTTTAGTTTTAATGATAGTTATAATAAAATCGAGACTTCCACCACTATTTTTAGTAGTCTTGGATTAGTTAGGATACCATGTCTTTATGAAAAAACTGAGGGTTAGTGGTTTGAGAGATTCTCTAAAAAGAGATAACGCAATTCTTTTTGTGTGTGAAAAATATGAATAAAAATTTCTGAGTTCTTTATTTTGATTCTACCGTAACAATGTGTTTTGATTTGATATTGTGCTGTATCAATTTGATGTTATATAATTGTGCTGATTTCTAACATCATCTAGATTATGTTAGTCGTTTTCTTGTTAATAAAATTGATGAGTAAAATAAATTCAAACCGCTAACTCCCAAATTTAATTTTCTTAAGTGGGACTGCATGAACAGGGGTAAGGATGGATTTCAAAAGTGGATTACCTTACCACTTTTGTAACGAAGAAAAAATGGTACCCGGGGGGAATGGAAGGAGCAAAGAACTGATAATGGTGCGCTGCCAGGCAAGAGATATTGTTACTTTAAAATCTGGCCATCGATGCCTTCCATGATTATTAAGAGTAAGGGTAAGACCAAAAGATTTCTATCATCTCAGACCTTTAAATCTGGAAATCAACTGATACTTTTAAAAAAGATTTCCATTGTAGTTTCTCGATATCTACAATGAGATTCACAATGTTTTTATGCTGTCTTTACTGGAATTACTAATAATTCTAGTTGTTCTATGCTATTAGTTCTGTACATATTGAAAGAATACTTAATAAACATTTATTTGTATACTCTTACTTTTATTCCTTGAACGACTATAGTATTGGGAACACCGAACACCTAAAAAATTGTGCTAGATCACGTTATTTGTTTATGTGCTCTTCCTTTGTGGCATCCTAACATGTAGCGTACTCACTTGAGGAGGCATGTTATTATTTATCTCTCATCCAATCATGTTTCTTGTTATCCTTTATTATCTGTTAGTTATAGTTGTATGTGCTTTTTTTTTATAGGTAATCGGTAGATTATTTATTATTCATTCATTATTATTGTTACAATTAATTATTATTATTTGTTAACTTTGAGTATATTCGAATCTGAAGTTTACTGATGAGATGCTCACAATTTACCATTGCATTTTAGGCTTTTGCCTAGGTATAGTTGCATGTTATATAGAGGTCAATAATCTATTTCTTTTACCTATTAATTTGGTGTCTTCAAAAGTTTCAAAGCCCTTGACAGTGTTAAGGAGGAAGTTATATGTATAGGTGTCATTATGAGTCTGATTTCTACTCATTATCTTATACATGTTGGTTGTTGATTGACTGACTCCATGTTAAATCCAACTTATTTACCGGTAGCCTTAGTTTCCTTCCGGAAATGGATATCGTTGTAAACTTGTATTTTTTGTATATAAATTTGATTGAAGCTAGTAATCAGTTGCAATTTCATTTATTTCCCTACACTTCCTAGGATTACAGGTTTTTCTCTTTCTGTGAATTAGATTAATATTATTTTCTATTTTTCATGAAATATTGTTACAAATAAAATATTAGCCCGAGTTATGTATTTTCTACATTGTAGGTAGTAGAAATAGGAAGTACTTATGTTCTTGTCCCTTATATCTCTTCTAGGCTATCAAAATATAGTATGTTTAAAACTTGATTAAAAGGGATGGTCTTTTGATGACCTTCCATGCCATACACTCATATGTTCTTATTCTAAGTACACAACCTTATCTTGAGATATCCAAATTATCATTATATAAGGCATGTTTTTTTCATCCTAGTGTAGAGACTCAAATGATCTCATAGTCTTTTGTTGATAATTTGGGGGCATTTAGATTTCTTGTTGGACTACATGTGTCACACTTGGTGTTGATGTCTACTATGACCTACCCTTTATCCTTTATTTAGGCACATCGAAACATTGTATCTATGTTGTCACCATGTACCTATTACATAATACCCTACTTTCCTTGTCTCTCACGCTAGCTTGTGTCTCATAACCATTATGTTCTACATCTATAATTTTATTCAGGTCAACTACTTCCTCCCTACCACACTCCAAAGTTCATGTTTATTACTTCTTTTAACTTTTATATATACAACTATGCAAATTAAGTCAAACTATTGAGCTCATCATTCCAAAATCATGGTTGAGGGAAATCAAATAAATTTTTTTGATTGTAAGTTGGCTTCATATCTTTAATATATATATATATATATATATATATATATACTTATTTATGAGAATTTGTATTAAGAAAAATATTTTATTTCTAATGTTGAAAGTATTGGTAGGATGAACTTGTGGCTATTTTTCCTTTAGAAACCTTTTTATTTTCTTATTAGTTCATGTTTAAACTTAAGTTGTTCAAATATGCATAATTTGGGTGAGCTGATAATTTTTTTTGTCATGAGTTCATGAAATCTTTGTCAAAGGACTGTATGGAATTAAAGCAATATTAGATATGCTAGCTTTACTAACTTCTATTTGAGTTATGCATGCTTAACATAACAAATGCCACTATTAGAAAATGAGATGTTTTCTCTCAAGATATTCCCTTATAAGTATTATGAGAAGTAGGTATTTTATGATGATTTGTGAAATGTGATAAATTATGCTTCTAAGATTTTAAATTTAAGGTTGAAAATATTTTGAAGTATAATTATCTATTTTGATTGTGTGTGGCATAATAGCATGAGATGTTCACTATTATTGGATACATATATTATATAATCATATGCAATCGATCATCCTTGAGTATGAAATGTCCCTTTACTGATTTTGCATGATATTTCCAGCCTCAAATCAGACCTTTAAAATCAAACAACCAATATTACAAAGATCAACCAATTTCCCAATAAAACCCAAATCGGGTATGTCCAAATTAGTGCCAAAAAACTTCACAACTTTACAAATTTTTAATAAATTTGAGAATGGACATTTTTATAGAAATTTCAGCAGCATAACAGCCCACAAAATGACATTTCCAGATTTGTATAGCCTTTACACAACAGCTCACAAATGTAGGACAAAACTATGCTCAATTGGGCTCCCAAAATTAACACAAAAATGCCCGAAAACACCACAAAAACACTCATAAACAATCTCAGAAGTTTAATCACGACCCAATACATATATTCAGCTCTATTTAAACATCTTAAAGTCTGAAATACAGCAGCAACCCAAACTGATATGAAACACTCAACTGAAAACACCAAACTCAAACCAACAACAACCCCGAAAACCCACAAATCGGCACTATTCAGCACAAAGGCAAACTCTGTATGAGCATGCACATGGAATGGCTTCAAACTCCCGTCCTTAGCCTTCCTGGAAACCTGCAAACTCCTATTCTTGGGTCTCCTTCTCCACAGGTTTGGCAGCCTCTTTTTGGAGCCTGCTTGCCTTAGAAAAGTTTATTATTTTTTAATTATTTTAAAAGGGGACATGACAAGTCCTTCCCTCCCAAATATTGCTTGTCCTCAAGCAATGAAGGTTGGAATTCTCAAGAATATGTGCTCCTTCCCAAGCTGCATCCTCTAGTGGTAATCATTTCCATTTGACCAAATGCTCTATGACGCTCCTATTTCTCAACCTTTTCTCTCTTGTATCCAGAATCTCTTCAGGTATCAAAACTAATTTTCCTTCATCATCAAGAGGTGGTAATTCTGTAGATACTATGGTTTGCTGGCCTAGAACCTTCTTTAAGCAAGATACATGAAAAATATTATGTATTTTTCTGTTTGGTGGGAGCTCCAATTCATAAGCTACCTCTCCTACCTTCTTGATGATTTTATAAGGCCCATAGAACCTTGGCTTGAGTTTCTCTGCCCCACTCCTCTTCAAGGTGCTTTACTTATATGGCTGCAGCCTAACAAATACCAAATCTCCCACCTCAAAAGATCTTTCAATCCTTTTCCTGTCAGCATATATCTTTTGTTGGTTCTGTGCATGTTGTAGATTATCCTTGAGGGACCTTATTATGTCTTGGCTTTGCTTGATGAAATCACTTGCTGCGGGTACTCTGCTATCGGAAAGTATTAGATCAACAAAGGAAAGGGCATCATAACCATAAAGAGAACGAAAAGGAGGCATACCAATAGACATGTGATGAGATGTATTGTAACAATACTCCCCTATGTGTAACCATTTCACCCAAGCATGTTGTTGATTTGAAACATAGTTCCTCAAATATCCCTCTATCCATTTATTAACTATCTCTTTTTTGTCCATCTGTTTGAGGGTGATAGCTAGTACTGGGAGTGAGTTCAGTTCCTGCCAAATGAAAGAGCTCCTTCCAAAAAGAGCTGAAGAATCTATTGTCCCGGTCACTAACAATGTTTCTAGGCAAACCATGTAATCTAAAAATTTCCTTGAAGAACAATTTGGCCTCTTGTGATGCCTTGAAATCAGATGTGATAGGAAAGAAATGTGCATACTTAGTTAGTCTATCTACCACCACATATATGCAATCCTTACCTTGAACCTTGGGAAACCCAGTGATGAAATCCATGGAAATACTTTCCCATTTTTGTTTGGGAATAGGAAGTGGCTACAACAATCCTACAGGAAAATTTTGCTCACTCTTGCTTTGTTAGCATACCATACATTCCTTAATGTGTTTAAGGACATCCTCCTTCATACCCTTCCATGAAAACCACTCTCGAATTTGCCTGTATGTCTTGAAGTATCCCTGATGACCAACCAAAGGTGTGTCATGAAAGGCCCTCAATATCCTCTCCTTAGTTTTTGACCCTGGCACTAAGAAGATCCTGTTCTTGTAATAAATCAATTCATCAACAACCTTGTACCTGTTATCATCCACTAACTTATCCAAAATCTTAGTGGCAAATGAATCTTTAGCATACTCTAAAATTATGGAGACTTTCCAATCAGCAGAGATAGATGATAAGGAACACAAAGTGGGCTTTCTTGAGAGAGCATCAACAACCACATTATTCTTTCCTTTCATGTATTCAATATCAAAATCATAAGCTTGCAATTTGCTTACCCATTTTTGTTGACAATCATTCAAATCCCTTTGGTTCAAGAAGAACTTGAGGCTGTTATGGTCTGTCTTTACAATGAATCTCCCACATACCAAATATTGTCTAAACTTATGAAGTGCATGCATGATTGCCAACATTTTTTTATCATAGATGGAGTAACCTTTCTCTGATTGATTTAATTTTCTACTCTCAAATGCTATTGGATGTCCCCTTTGAGTTAGGACAGCCCCTATACCTTCTCCCGAAGCATCACATTCAACAACAAAAGGTAAAGAGAAATCTGGAATTGCAAGCACAGGGCATGAACTCATTACCTCCTTAAGCTTATCAAATGTTTTTTGTGCCTCTTCTGTCCAAAAAAAAGCTCCTTTATTTGTCAAATCAGTCAAGGGGGCAGCAAGTTGAGAAAATCCCTTGGCAAATCTCCTATAGTAGCTACACAACCTGAAGAAACCTCTCAACTGTGTAAGATTTGTGGGTGGAGGCCAATCCAAAATTGCCTGGATTTTTTGTTGATCAACCTGTACTCCTTTAGAACTTATAATATGTCCCAAATATAGGATCTCTGTCAAACCAAACTCACATTTAGATAGCTTAGCATAGAAGGATTGCTGCTCCAAGATTCCCAAAATAGTGTCTATGTGCTTTAGATGCTCTTCCCATGTTTTACTATATATCAAGATATCATCGAAAAATACCAAAATAAATTTTCGAAGATGCTGACTGAATACCTTATTCATACAAGATTGGAATGTTGCAGGTGCATTAGTGAGTCCAAATGGCATAACAAGAAATTCAAAGTTCCCATAGTGACATCTGAAAGCAGTCTTTTCCACATCTTCACTCCTCATTCGGATTTGATGATAGCCTGATCTTAAGTCAATTTTTGAGAAGTATACAGCACCATGTAACTCATCAATGAGTTCATCTATGCATGGTATGGGATACCTATTTTTTATGGTCTTCTTGTTTAGAGCCCTATAGTCTATACACATTCTCATTGTACCATCCTTTTTCTTGACAAGTACCATAGATGATGCAAATGGACTAGAGCTAGGCCTTATGAATCCCATGTCCAGGAGTTCTTTAATAGTTTTTTCAATTTCTTCCTTATAACCTCTTGGATGGCGGTATGGGGTTGTTATAACTGGTTTGGCACCCTGTTCTAACTCTATAACATAATCAAAACCTCTATCTGGTGGTAATCCTGGAGGCAAATCATTGAAAACTATACTATGCTTATCAAGAATATTTTGAATTTCAAAATGGAAATTACCTTGATTCTTTGGAGAGCTTGTTGGTTGGATTATGACTCCTGCTGCCCACATTACTTGTCCTCTTCGAAAAGTCCTCTCCATCCTCTTTGCAGAGACCGCCTTAGGTGCTCCATTCGATAAACCTCTCAATATGACTTCTTTCCCATTGGAATGAAATTCAAACTCCATAGTTTGATGGTTCATGTAACAGCCTCTGATAGAGTGCAACCATTGAACACCCAATACAAGATATGTCTCCCCAATACCAACCACATAGAAGTCATCACATAACTCATAATATCCTAAGGTCATCTTGAGTTGTTTCACCACCCGTGTGCAAGGCATAGTGAATCCATCAGCTATAGTAACATTGAATCCCTCAAAATCTTCTTCTTTAAGCCCTCTTTTCATGACAAATCCCTCATCAATAAAATTGTGAGTTGCCCCACTATCAAGAAGAATGGTCAACCTTTGCCCTGCTAGTACCCCTCGAATTCGAAAGGGATGGTATCTTGGGACTCCTGATAATGCTGCTAAAGTGCCATCCTTGCTGATTTCTTTTACTTTCTCTTCTTCTACCTCCTCCTTAGTATCATGAAATTCCTCATGCTCATCTGAATCAGATTCTAAAGCAACTTCAATATAGTGTACTTGACCTTTCCCCAAACATCTGTGTCCTAGAACATATGGTTCTCTACAAGTAAAACAAAGCTTTTTCCTTCGTAATTCACTCCTAGTCTCTTCATCTACCTTCTTTTTTGCCACATTTGTCACATCTTTTGGTGGTAGTGTTGGGAAAGTCTTTTTCTGAAAATTTCCCTTATGTTGCCAAAGATTTGGGGGTTTTTGATTAGTTATTGATTTCATAGGCACGCAAGTTTCAAGTTGCAAGCTTCTTTTGATAGCTTCCTGTAAGGTTGAGGGTGACAAAGCCTTAACCAAACCCTTAACAGAATCTTCTAAACCATCAAGAAAAAGATAAACAATCCTCTTTTCACTCATATCAGGTACCATAACAGCCACTTTTTGAAATTCTTCTATATACTCATTAACTGATTTGGTTTGCTTCAACTTTGACAATTCTTTAAAGTACTCTTCATCATCCTTGAGGTCAAATCTATCTATCACTCTTTGACTGAAATATTCAAATGTAGTTACCTGATCGTGACCTTCAGTAGTCATTCCATGATACCACCAATCATAGGTTGCATCTTCCAAGTGTAGACTTGCAAATTGAACAGCATCACTCTCTTTCATCGGGTTAAGTGTGAAGAAAGTTTGTAATTTTTGTAGCCATGCTCTAGCTGAAATTTTATTTGTTCCATCAAAAGTAGGTGTTGTAAACTTGCTTATTTTATTTTTGAGCTATCTTCCACTTGTGTCATGTTCCCTCCTATTCTCTTTCTTGGGCATCAAAGTGTTCATCATATCCACATATTCTCTAAAAGGAACTGAACTACGAAAGTCATCATCTAAGCCATTGTAAGTAGCTCTTAATGTAATCAAGTTACCTATAACCTCTTCCACTGGATTAATGGTTGGATTTGGTACTGGTGGCTCATCTGTAGGCAAAAAAATAGTTTTGGTTGATTTAGATGGTGTGGATCTCCCATTTCTTGGCGCCTCTGAAGTGCTCCCTTTCTCATTAATAGATGCAACTCCTTGTAATTTTTTTGTCAATATTCGCAAAGCCTCTCTAGTTTCTGCCAAACCATCCACTATTTTCTTCTGAGTATTTTGGATGTCTTGGAAGAATTTCTTTGCCATCTCATCTGGATCAGCCATACATTTTTCTTCCTTGGATTTTGTACTTTTGCTTTCAACTTGGGGTTTGATCAAAATTTCTTTATTCTTTTCTCGCTGCAAATATCTTTTTTCTCTTTCACTTAGTTGCATGCGATCATAAATTTTGACATGCAACTAATTAGAAGCAACATGCAACCATAAAATATGACATGCAAGATCTGGGTAGTTGTCAAAACTGACATGCAAGATCTGGATAGTTGTTAAAATTAACATGCAACTTCTACAAACCCTCAGGCTGGCAAGACCATGGCTCTGATACCACTGAAATGTCCCTTTACTAATTTTTCATGATATTTCTAGCCTCAAATCAGACCTTTAAAATAAAACAACCAATATTACAAAGATCAGCCAATTTCCCAATAAAACCCAAATCGGGTATGTCCAAATTAGTGCCAAAAAACTTCACAACTTCACAAATTTTTAATAAATTTGAGAATGGAAATTTTTACAGAAATTTCAGCAGTATAACAGCCCACAAAATGACTTTTCCAGATTTGTATAGCCTTTACACAACAGCTCACAAATGTAGGACAAAACTATGCTCAATCGGGCTCCTGAAATTAACACAAAAATGCCCGAAAACACCATAAAAACACTCATAAACTATCTCAGAAGTTTAATCATGAACCAATACATATATTCAGCTCTATTTTAACATCTTAAAGTCTGAAATAAAGTAGCAACCCAAACTGATATGAAACACTCAACTGAAAACACCAAACTCAAACCAACAACAATCCCGAAAACCCACAAATCGGCACTATTCAACACAAAGGAAAACTTTGTATGAGCATGCACATGGAATGGATTCAAACTCCCGTCCTTAGCCTTCCTAGAAACCTGCAAACTCTCGTTCTTGGGTCTCCTTCTCCATAGGTTTGGCAGCCTCTTTTTGGAGCCTGCCTGCCTTAGCAAAGTTTATTATTTTTTAATTATTTGAAAAGGGGACATTACAGAGTATCATCATCTATTTTCATTGTTTGTGAACTAATAGATGAGATGTTTACTACTATTGTCTTAATGTGTTATTTAATCATATACAATGGATCTTGCTTGAGTATCATCATCTATTTTGATTGTGTAAAGTTATAGCATGAGATGTTCACTATTATTAGATACATATTTTATTAAACTATATTCAATTGATTATCTTGAGTATCATCATTTTAATGCTAGCACTTCACGTATGTAGGTTCATTTTCACAATTCAATTACTTCTCTTAGTTTTTCTTGATTACACTTCCTCAATGTCGGGCTGGGTATCTTTCATATTAGGGAAGATTTTTAGGAAGCTTAACAAGTTTGTGGTATGGCAGTAAAGCACTCCTACAATATTCTCACCATTTTCCATTTTTTGAGTAGGTCACATGGGTCTCCTTTTAGAAAGGTTGTCATGTTAAAATTATTTCAGTATTTTTATAACTAGTAGATGGCTTCTTGGGTATATTGATAATTAGTTGTTAGATTTTACTTAAACCTACCATATGTAGGTTTAGAACATGCTAGTTTATTTTCCTTTGTCATAGTTTAAATTATATATAATATTTAAATCAAGTGTATAAAATTATTGTTGACTAGTCAAAGAATATTTTCTTTTACTTTACATTGTAGACTTTTCTTCTTTTTTATGGTAAATATGGATGTCACAGTTGTTTTCTAGGTTCAGTCTTTACATATGGTATCAGAGCTATAGGTTTCTCCCTAGGGCCTTGAGTTCACTATGCTTAGTCATAGCCTTAGGAGGAATGAACCATAAGTTGGCCAAACTTATTTTATTGACATCTAAACTTGTTCCTTTGATTAAGTGTTGAGTCTCCCAATTGTGGTTACTCCTACTAGGAAGGGAAATGATGCTCCATGTTTGAGTTTTACAAGTTAAATTAGTCATTTTCAATACCTTACCTCTTATGTGCATATGGCTTCTTTTTTGAACTCATTGCTTTTAAAATTTTTCAATATGGAGTATTTCTTAACATTTGATAAATTGTGTACCCTATATTGTCACAACTACTTTTCTATTTAAAATTGAATTCATAATATATGAGAAAACTATGAAAAACCTTGTGTAGATTTGGCACTTTAAATTAATTTATTACTTCCTTACATGTTTGAAGAAAGAAAGATGATGAGTTCATATCATTATTTAATTTTTGATTGACTTTTTCATTAGGATATTAGTTCTTATGAAAATGATTAAAAGAAGTGTATTATATTATGCAAATGGTGCATTTGGCATGTGTGATGTGAGCATTATGATACTAGATCTTCGTAATATATTTAGTATGTATAAAAAGAAAAACCATGAAATATTTAAAATCAATATTGCATGTTTCACTTTTGATATAGGAAAGCTTGACATTGATAAGGAAAAATTGATATGATTATCAAGACCTTATTTGCATGATATGTGCTTTTTTTAGAACTTTGTTCATGCTGATTAGGGTGCCTTGGATGCAAGGTGTTGTGTAGCTTCTACTCCCTCTTTGTGACTAGTTGAGTTACTATATTATGTGCTTGACTTTCAAAATGTTACATTATTCCTTTTTCATGAATTTTTAAATGATGACATGCTAGCTTGAAATATTATTATTGTTATTATTTTTGGTTCTCTTATGACCACCTAGCCACCAAACTTTTGTCTTCTATCAAATTTGCTTCTTGATCATAAATATTTGTCTTCATTTTTTTTCTCAATAATTTTGACTTTTTTAATTTGGTTTGTGAACATTGAATTCTTGTAATCTTGAGGTGGCTAGGGGGTATTTTTTGTCTTGTTAGTTCTGTAATATGAACTAATATTTCTTTTCATGTTCAATGTGGAACTTTTGTAGAATGTATAAGGGAGTAGATTGTGGAGAACATACCAATCTTCATTGCTCCATACCTTAGTCGTAGGTGATATAATTTGTAAGCTAATCAAGAACATTAGCATAAACATGACCATGAAATTTGGTGTTACTTTGCATGAGATAATATTTATGCATTAATTATACATTATTGATATGAGTTTTGATGCTATGAGGAGCAATTCTTGGATGCCTAGTGAGTAGGTTAACATCCCTTGATGATAATGAACTAGAATTTATGCACTATTGGATCACTTTCTTCTTACATTATTTTCTATGATATTTTTCATGATTTGTGCATTATACCTTGGATTTTGTTAGCCTTTTTTAATACTAGAAGTAAGGGTGTAGTTCTTAACTATCTTCACTTTCATGAGAAAAATAAAACTCATTTTTGGTATCTTTCTTATTATCAATATTAGTTTATGTGATCGTTTGTCAAATATTTTAACTCTTTGCAAGACCCTATTGTTTCTTTTACCTTCTTCCCATACATGATATATGGGAGTGGTGTTGATTGTGGATATTAGGGAAGGGTAGTTATTGAAGTTTTTGTAATTTTTACACTAGAGAGAATAACATTATGGTCTAAAATCCTTTAGCCAAAGCCTTTATTTGCATATCTATTCTATATGCTTGGATTATTATGATTCCTCTTATATTTTCATGACTATTTTGTACCAGAGCTATTTCTATATGAAGGACCCCAAGTAGTCTCTTCGCATTATGATGAGACCTAGAGGAGATAATCACTCAATGGTTGGTGGTAAAATGCTTGGGCCAAACACCAATCTTGAGAAAGTTTAAATGGCTTGAAGAAAGCATTTCAAAAAATGTATCTGAAATTTGACACTTATATGCATGAGCATGGATAGAGTAAGTGTCCTTTAGACTATTGTGTTTATTTTAAGAGGTTGAATGATGAAAACTACATTTTTTAATGTTGATATGTTGATGATATGTTTTTAGCTGGGTCTAACATGGATCACATTAAGGGGTTGAAATGATAGTTAGATGATTCATTAACTGTGAAGAATTTGAGGGCAGCAAAACAAATCCTCGATATACAGATTTGTAGAGATAAGAGAATAAGAAAATTGACATTATCTTAGGCTGATTATATGTAGAAGGTGTTGAAATGATTCTTTATAGAAAATGATAAATCTTTTAGCAAGCCTTTACCATGTCATTTGAAGTTGACTAAGGAGATGTGTCTGAAGACAAAAGAAACAGAGGATAAGATGTACAAGGTACCTTATGCTTTAGCTATAGGAAGCTTGATATATGTTATGGTATGTACGAGGTCAGATATTGCATGTTTAGTGGGATTCATTAGTAGTTATACGAGTCATTCAGGGCTTGGCCATTGGAATGCAATTAAGTCGATTCTTAGATAATTGAGAGGAACATCTAGTAAGTGTTTAGGTTTTGAGGGCTCTACTACTTATTTATAGGGCTATGTTGACTTAGATTTTTGAGAGGATATTGATACCATGTGAAATACTATAGGTTATTTATTTACTATTAGTAGGGCAACAATGAGCTAGGTCTCTTGATCACAGAAGGAAAATGCTTTATCCATTATAGAGGAATAGTATGTTGCCGCTACAAAGGCAACCAAGGATATAATATGGCTTCAATTCTTCCTAAAAGAATTGGAACACCTATAGGGGGATAATAATTATTTATTTATAGATAGCAAAAGTTTCATTCATCTTGCAAAGAGTTATGCTTTATATTTAAAGACAAAACACATATATAGTTGTGGTATCATTTCATTTGGTTAGTTTTGGATGATGGACAGTTAAAGCTAGACAAGATACATATAGATGGAAATCCAATAGATATATTTACAAATTTAGTGACAAGGGAGAAGCTAAACTCCTCTTCATATTCATTTGGTCTTCTCAAATGAACAAAATAAAGGTACTTTCTAATTGCAGCCTCATGGAGTAGTGGCATTGCTACATGATTAGTCTTAAAGTGTGAGATTGTTATCTAGTGTGGAGCCTAATCAATCCCCAACTGGGAGGTTATTAGTTTGTGGTGATTGATCAAGGAAGTTTTTGCAGCTATTTTATCAACATTTTTGGGCTAAGACATTGTAACTATTTTCTGCTCTAAATTAGGAAAAATACCTGTGTAAAATCGCTTAATGTTAGGAATTTTATAAGGCACGATGTGATAATTGCTTCTTGTGGTGGTATTGAGTTGTAAGGGATTAAAATTGTAATAATTTTGTAATCACTGGATAATAATAACATTGCACTCATTTTTTGGTGGATGTACCCCAGGAATCAGGTTGAACAATGTTATATCCTTGTGTGTTGTGTTATCTTCTGTGTGATCTATTATTTTCTAATATTGGTTATATTTGCATGTAATTATTATTTGTATCGATGGTTAATCCTAAAATTATGATAATAGTATGGTTATACTTGGAAAATACTTTTAAATCTTCACTAATAATTGGAAATTTAAGCAAAGACAAGAAAAGTAAAGAAGAAAACCATTCTAAATCTAAAGGTGATCTAGATGACCTTGAAGCATTACTTTCTAGAAGGTTGTCAAGAGCTATATGTAAATTCAAAGGTAAATTAACCCTAATTTATTTCAAGTGAAACTGCAAATTGGTCATTTTTCTACTGCGGGTCCTAACAAAAGTAAGAGTGACATAAATGAGAAGAATGATTACATGTGCAAGATGATCAAGGACAACAAAGACAAAAGGAAATACATATGCTACAATCCTAAACAAGAGAACATTGACTCTAGTACTATTAAAGAGAAGGAAGTAGTTGAGATGATTTATGTTGCTATAAAAAAAGAATCTAATGGGGAATGATATGAGAATGAAAGTGTCACTATTTCACATGTTAGTAAGAATGATTCATTGATTATTGATAGTGGATCCTCATATCAAATGATTCTCAACTTAAGTAAGTTTGGAAAATTTGGGGATATTGATTTTGGTGGAACTGTTAAGCTAGGTAATGATGTTCAATGTCTACTGAAAGGTAAAGGATCACTAATGCTAACTTATAAGATCATATGGAATGATACATTCTAATTAAAAGAACTAAAGTATAATATTATGAGTGCTTCTTAGTTGAAGAAGTAAGGTCACAAGTTGGAGTTTTAGAATAGAAAAGTTGAGATATGAGATGATAAAGGAAATCTAATTAGAATAGGAGTTTTTTTTTAAAAAGGTAATTTATTTTATCATCATCTTACTATTGAGATGTGCTTATTTGATAAATTTTGGGATGCATAGTTAACACATAAAAGGTTGTGTCATGTACACTTTGAGAGCATGACAAAGCTTAGTAGAAATAAAAGATTTAGAACTTAAGAATGCTATGTGTAGAGAATGTGACCCAGGTAAGATGTTGTTGTCTAATTTGTGCTTACTAACTTGTGTGGGCTTTCTAGTGATAAAAGTTTCTATGGTGATAATTATTTCACTTTGTTTGTTGATGATTGTTCTAGAATAATTGTTGCCATGATCATGAAATTGAAATCACATCATTTTGATATGTTAAGATCGTATAAAGATAAGGTTGAGAATGAAAATGGTAAATCAATGAATTACATATAAGATCTGATAGAGGTTGCAAGTTTATGTCTATTAAATTCACAAACTTTTATGTTAAGAATGGCATTAAGAGATAGTTTTCTACACTAAGGTTGTATTTTTTAGAGAATAAATAGATCAGTTGTTGATTGTGCAAGGACATTGATGATTTAAAAATATGTTGCATGGTTTCTTTCGAGAGAATTTGTTAGTACTATTGTTTATACTCTCAACCAAGTTTAGTTGAATAAAGGAACAAACAATATAACCTATGAACTTTGGTATGGTCATACACCTAATATAAGTTATTTCAAAATTATTGGATGTAGGTGTTACATTCACAAGGATGAAAGGAATGGAAATTTTGATTCAAAATGAGATGACGGTATATTTAATAGATATTCAACTAAGAGAAAATCCTATAAATGTTTGAACAAAGCTACTAGAAAAATAGTTGACAGTGCAAATGTGAGAATTAATGAGTTTATAGAAATTAACAAAGTCAAAAGTATGAAGAAACCTATATATTACAAGAAGTGTGTATATGTGTATAAAGAGGCACTAGATACACTACTCAAGTTAAAACCAAAAAGGTACTAAGCATACATAGTATTACCTAAGCGATAGACTTCCCCATTCAAGCATTAAAGAGTATAACTCGATCAAGAAGTTGAACCCTCATTGAGTGAAGAAAATGTTGAGAATCAAAGGATAGAAGTTGTATTAGCCAAATAACTTTATCATTTACAATCTATGTAGATGAAAATGATAAAATTTATTAGTGAAAAAAATACTAAATCTAAGTGTGTATTTAAGTAAACATAATCTCTAGAGTACAAGAATTGAATCACAAATGAAATTTAATACTATTTCCCTTTTTTGTTGACACAACTAATGGTTTTGTTATCAATCATTATAGTTTAGAAATATAGTTCTAGATCTATTCCTTTAACAATGGAAATCAATCCTACCAACTAAATATACTCACCAAGTGGGCCTCCTTATATGATCTAATGATTATGATCTCAAGATAAATTTTTGAGAAACAAAAACAATGAACAATATGAAACAAAAATAATAAACTATATACTAAATGTTGTTACAGGTTACAATCACTTTTAAGCTATATTTAGAGGAATGAATCAATAACTTATTTATAATATCTATGGAAAGCTAACTTTCTAAAATCTAGCCTTAAAAAATGGGGATTTAGAAAAATCATAAATAGAATACATCAACATGAAATACATCCTTCTTATTTGAACAAGTCTTCATCAAATGTAGTGTGTGACAGTTTCTGGATTTGTAAAACTAGTCATTAGTTGTATTGACCTGATCTCTAGCTAAACCATTGGTATAAGGAAGCTACATGATATTTACATTACTTCTCTTTCTCTTTCTCTTCTTAAGAATTATTTGACTTGTTCTTGGAAGAGATTAGTACACATGTAGTTTACTAAAACACAGATCCTTTTCAATAACTTATAGAAAGAATTAAATACTCATATAAACTAAGGCTTTCTCACAATACTTGGCTATAGGAACCTTCCCAGTAAAAGTTTGAAGGGATATTGTATTCCATCTACCAATATAAACATCTGATCCAATTTATTAAATATTAATTTTAATTGTAGCATTATATTCATGAAACTGTATGATGTAACAAAACCATAGAAAAATAGATTACTTATAGGTTTATACAGAGTAAAAATAAAATAAAATTGAACTCTAAAATAGAAAAGAACCTTGAAATAATCGTACACCCTATAAAACATATACTATTTCATAGTCCCATCACTTGGGTTAGTGACATTTATTAAATTCTCCTATGGTCTATAAGCCTAATGGTTATGATGGAGAATAACAAGTCAATCTTTTGGTGTAATAGAAACCAAAATATAACTCATATTTACATTTTAAAACTTATAGTATTTTTCTCTCCTTGATAGTAATATTACCCTTAACAAATTTCAAATGAAGATGTAACATAATTTGGAAAGTCTTAAAAATGCTGAAAATAATAAGCCTATTTGAATCATTTAAAAAACACTAACAATAAATATGACCTAGCATAGAAAATAACACACTAAAAATTCTATACTTAATTTAATTTTTAACCATTTATATATGGTGACACAATGACCTAAATACCAATACAAATAATGCATTAAACTGTTTGACTATTATAATACATATAATACTCCCAACACCAATATATGATTACACTCTTCATAAGAGTAACACATAATTACTACCTAGATTTATAAATATATTGCCAAAAATTCATATTTAGGAACATTAAATTATTTTAAAACTTAATCTTAATATAAACCAATCCTAATTTGAATTTCTATGTCACCTATTTCACTATTGAAGCTTGAGAAGAGGAAAACATGGATAGTGGTAGAAATGAAACATATAACTCATACCTTCACAAGAGTTATTAATCAACAAAGACAATACATTTGGTAAATAATTTAAACCAATATTTTTTGTGCAACCAATGCCTAAAATATTTTCTAAATAAATATAATATAATATAAAATAGGCAATACAAATTTACATGGAAAATGTCAACTAAATAAAATCAAAAAAATATTCTCAAAAAGAGTTACTATGTAGTTTGGCTCATAAATAAAAAATATGCTACTTGAGATTGAATGGAGGTATACATCTTATTTTTAGATTTCATTACCACTGGTCCTATTATTGTATATTTTTCTTTTATGACTTTTGCATGCTTGATGATGTTCTATGTTCACCTTTGTTAAATGAAAAATGTTTGGAGTGGATATTATTATGAAATCCTTTTTATAACTTATGTGTTGAGTTAATATCTAATATGTTTCAATCTATGGCCATTTTAATCGGTCAAAATCAATGGAACATGGGGATGTTGTATGGTGGAAATTTTCAATACCAAATATATAGTTTACTGATATAATACCAAAACTAAGTAGGAACTTTGCAAAAGGGTAGAGTTTCCAATATTGTGCAATACATCATAAAAGAAGTATGTGTCAAATGTTGATCTCACTTTGGTTTTGATATATGAGTTACAATACACTTAAGTCATTACTTAATAGAACTTAGTGCATTGCAAGTAAGTAGTGTATGCTGAGCATAAGTTGTAAAATAGTGCATGTTGGGCTAAATATTAGTGTGTGTCAAGTCACTCTAGTGCCGAGTTAGCTAATAAATGTTAAGAGATTGAGATGTTGAGTAAAATGGTGGATACTAAGTCATTTAGAGGTTGAGTTACAATATTAAGGATATAGTGGATGCTGATCATTAGAGATTTCAAGTGTTGAGTAAACAGTTTTGGAAGTAGTTCTTTGTAATTGTATAAACTCCTATGTAAACCATTTTTGGGCTGACTTGAGCACTTTTTGACAATTCTAGAAGGTAAGAACAAATATACATTGAGGATCCTTATGTAGAACATGAAACTAATTAGATAAAGGAATGAATTAAGCGTTAAAATGGGTGAATCACAATCATTGATTCATACCTAAACTTAGGTCACCTAAGTCTTCTTAATGAGGGAAAACCCTATAAGAGTTTGTGTGTGAAGGAGAGGTTTGCATGTGCAAACAAGGTATTCATGATGACTAAGGAGATGTGAAAGGATTGAATTGCAAAATTAGTTAGGGAGAACAAAAAAAAGAAGTTAGAGGACATAGAAGACATATCTTATAAGGATGATTAGGTACACATTAGGAAAGAGGTGATCTGATATCTAGAAGACTAGTGCTAACTAAAGGATCAATGCTAAAATATTCTAACATGTAAATCAGTTAAAATCTCCTAACAGAGTACTCTTAGCAGGATTTTGTAAATCCTTTAATAGGGTGCTTACTTTATTTTAAGTTAAAGTCCTTTACCTAGGCACAATTTTAGCATGGTGTTGAAATCCTTGAAGAGGGTGAGACTTAATAGTCTTTGTAAGCCTTTGCCAGGGAACACCTTTCATAGGGTAGATCATATTTTATGATCATACTTATTGTAACATTAATTGGCTATACTTTACAACTGCAATAGTGAAGATTTGTGAGTGTCATCCCCACCCTAGTTTTACCTTCTAATTGGAGGGTTTTTGGCTAGCTAAATATCTTGTGTCATATGTGTTATTTGTTTCATGTAATGGATTCCATGATATAGTCATCTATTTCAATTTAGTTGCAAATTATGAGATGGATGTGTGGTGAATGGTTTTATGGTTAAAGTTTTGAAGTGTTGATTTAGCACCATCCCTCCCCACCACCCACTCTCAGTATTTAGCATCCCATTGTTATTTCCAACAATTGGTATCAGAGCTTTGAGGAAAGATCTTGAAGATGGAAGTCTACAAATTGGAAAAGGTTATTGATAATTGGGTAATTAAAATACAACTTTTCCTACATTAGTTGAATGATGCAAGATATGAGCTGAAGCACTTAGTAAAGAGAAGGAAACAAATTTATATTAAACAAGATGACACATAATATATAGAAGTTTACACTGCTGGATTGTTTGAGAATGGGAACTCAAGTGTGTTTGTTGTAGCTATTGTAAATCTAATGGAAACAAATGGAATCCTAACTTAAGAGGTCATAAATCTTAAGATAGAGTGACAAGTTTTAGGATAAAACCATAGAAAAAAATAAAAACTACATGCAAATATAACGAATAATAGAAAATAATAGATCACACAAAAATGAACACAAGGCACCAAGATTTAACATGGTTCACCCAATCCTTGGGCTACGTCCACCGAACAGCAAGTTTGATCTTATTACAATCTAGTAATTACAGCCTAATTACAATTCATAATCCCTTACAACTCAATATCACCACAAGAAGCAATTTTGCATCACACTATGATAATACAATACCTAACCCTAAGCTTTTTTTATACAATTATTAAACTACTTTAGGGTTATAACATGTCGGCCATAAATTAGCCATAAATTTAGTGGTGAATCTACGAATGACAAATCTACGAATCTTGATATAATAGGACCTAAAAAAAATTTTGGAGCGATGCCTCGAACCCCAAAAAATTATGGAGTATGAACAATACTTTCCTAATGAGTCACCACAAACTAACAATCTCCCACTTGGAGACTGATCAGGCTCCACTCTAAACAAAAATCTCCCACTTGGAGATTGATCCTATAGCAATACTACTACCACATGGGGCTCCCACTAGATCAAACCACCCTAGACTCAACTGTTCTTTTATTCATGTTCAGTCTAGAAGACCAACTGAAGCTGAAGAGGAGTGCAACTTCTCCCTTGTTATAACCTTTGTGAACATATCTGCTAGATTGTCATTTGTATGTATCTTCTCTAGCTTTAGCTATCCATCCTCCAAAATTGATCGAATGAAATGGTACTGCAACTATATGTGTTTGGTCTTAGAATGTAGAGCTAAATTCTTGGCAAGATGAATGGCTCTCTTACTATTTGTGAACAAATAATTATCCTTCTGAGGATGTCCCAATTCTTCCAAGAAGAACTGAAGCCATATCATCTCCTTGGCTGCCTCTGTAGTAGCAACATAGTCTACCTCTGTAGTGGATAAAGCATTAATCTTTTGTAACCTAGAAACCTAGCTCATGGCTGCCCCACCAACAGTGAAGACATAACCTATAGTACTTCGCCTGGTATCAATATCCCCTACCAAATCTGAGTCAACATAGCTCTGTAAATTAGTAGTAGAACTCCCAAAGTGGAAACACTTCTTGGATGTTCCTCTCAAATATCTAAGAATCCACTTGACAGCATTCCAATGCTCAAATCCTGGATGACTCATATACCTGCTAATGACTCCCACTACATGGGCAATATCTGGCCTAGTACATACCATAGCATACATCAAGCTTCCTATAGCTAAAGCATAGGGTACCTTGGACATCTTATCCTCCTCTTCCTATGTCTTAGGACACATCTCCTTAGTCAATTTCAAACGACCAGGTAAAGGTGTGCTGACAGCTTTAGTATTCTCCATAGAGAAACGTTGCAACACCTTCTCAACATAATTGGCCTAAGATAGTGTCAATGTTCTATTCTTCCTATCTCTACAAATATTCATACCAAGGATTTGTTTTGCTACCTCCAAATCCTTCATAGCAAATCCATGTGCTAAATGGCATTTCAACCCCTTAATATGATCCATGTTAGACCTTGCTATAAGCATATCATCAACATATAAACATAAAATAATGTAGCTATCATCATATGACCTCTTCAAATAAACACAATAATTTGAATGACACTTGTTATAGCCATGGTCATGCATAAACCTATCAAATTTTAGATACCATTACCAAGGTGCTTGCTTTAAGCCATATAAACTTTTCTTCAATTTGCATAGTAAATTCTCGTTACCTTTGACCTCAAATCCCTATGCCTGATCCATATATATTTCTTCATCCAAATCACCATGAAGGAAGGCTATTTTAACATCAAGTTGCTCAAAATGCAAATCTTCAGTAGCCACAAGACTTAAAATAGTATGGATAGAAGTCATCTTAACAATACGAGAAAATATCTCATCAAAATCAATTCTTTTTTTCTGTGCAAATCCTTTTACAACTAACCTGGCTTTAAATCTTTTCTGACCTCTTTCCTCTTCTTTTAACCTATAAATACACTTATTCTATAAATCCTTTTTACCTACAGGCAACTTGCAAAAATCTCATATCTTATTCTTTAGCAAAGAGTCCATTTCATCTTTCATTGTAGACTCCCACTGAATCTTAGTATCCACCTACATAGCTTCATCATAACTTTCAGGTTCACCAGCATTAGTAAGTAAAATAGAATACCAAGAGGGAGAAAATTTTTGTGGAGGTCTAATTTGCCTTACTGACCCTCTAACATTCACTGGTGTGTGTGGTATTTGTTGTTGCAGTTGTTGCACATCATGAAGAATGGTTGGAACATTAGCTTTTGGAGTATTATCCAACACTACATAATCATCTTCTTTCTTCTCATGTTGCTGCAATAGATCTTTGTACAACACTTTCTCATTGAATATGACATCCCGACTTCTTACAATTTTATGATTCTCAAAATTCTAAAGCCTATAACCAAATTCATTAATGCCATATCCAACAAAGACACATTTCTTTGATTTAGCTTCTAGCTTGGTTCTATTATCAAAGTCTATATGAGAAAAAGCTTCACAACTGAAGGTCTTGAGAAAAGAGTAACTCACCTTCTTATTAGTCCATGCCTCTAGAATACCACAGCCAAAGGAGTAGAGGGACCTCTATTAATCAAATATACAGTAGTATTGACAGCCTCCACCCACATGTGTAAGGGCAACCCAACATGCAACGTCATGCTCTTTGCGCACTCCATTATAGTCTTGTTTCTGTGTTTAGCCATGCCATTTTCTTGTGGAATCCTTGGAACAATTTCTTTTCTATGAATACAATTAGTGGAGCAATAATATTCAAATTCATGACTGCAATACTCACCACCATTATCAGATCTAAGACATTTTAATTTCTTACCAGTCTCATTTTCAACCAAGCATTTCCATTTCTTAAAAGCTTGAAATACATTAGATTTCTATGTAAGGAAATAAATCCATACTTTTCTAGTTACCTCATCAATAAATGTAACATAATAATGAGAGCCACCAAGAAAAGATACCTGAGCTGGTCCCCATACATCTGTATGCACAAGCTCTACTTTCTCCTTTTTGTTTTCCTTCCCAGTCTTTACAAAACTCACTCTCTTTTGTTTTCCATACACAACTTTCATAGAAATCCATATAAACACATTTTAGGCCTAGTAAAACTTTCTTTGAGTGAAGTACTTTAATACCTTTCTCACTCATGCACCCAAGTCTTTTCTGCCGCAGTGCTGTATTAGAATCTACAATAGTTATTTGTTCTTCCTACTCAACTACAATAATTGTTCCTGAACATTCATTTTTCTTTGAAACAATCAAAGTAGAAGGAACAATATGACCTATACAAAAATATAAAGTGCCTACTTTCACACCTTTTTCTACTACAAGGGAACCTTTTGAAACCTTCCAATTTTTATCATTAAAAGTAACTACACAACCCTCAGCACCGATTTTTCCTGCTGAAATTAAATTCCTACTCAGCCTTGGAACATGTCTTACCTCATGTAGTAGCCAATGATTCCTATTCTGCAACTTAATCTTAATTTTTCCCTTTCCAAAAATGTGACAGGGTTCATTATCCCTTAAATAAATAAGCCCAAAATCCCTTTGGACATAATCAATGAAATAACCTCTATGAGGTGTAGCATGAAATGAAGCAATAGAATCTAAAACCCATGAATCATCAATACTTTTTAAAGACAGAAGCAAAGAATCCTCTTCGGATTTTTTACTTACCACATTTGCCTCCTTGTCTCCATCTAATTTATCTCCTTCATTTTTTTTCAATTCCATCAATCTTTCTTTTTATGACCTGGTTTCCCATTATACCAATAGTCATTCAGTCCTCTTGATTGAGAACTCTTCCCCTTTGACTTTTCTCTCTATTTCCCATGATTTCCAACGTTACTTCCTCTCTCGGTCATTCTGCCCTTGCTTTGTGCATTCAAAACACTTCCTATTGTAGATCCACCTAAGGATTTCCTACGAGTTTCCTCATTGAAAACAACACCGATCACATCATCATATTTTAGGGTACTAGATCCAGGAACAAAATTACTCATCACCATTACCAAGCCATTCTAGCTTTCAGGCAAAGAACACAAAATCAAAAGAGCCCTAATTTCTTCATCAAAATTGATACCCACAGAAGATAACTAACTAGTAATAGTATTAAACTCATTTAAATGATCTGTAATAGATCCACCTTCTACCATTTTCATATTAAATAAATGCTTCATTAGAAATACCTTGTTTGAAGTGGAGGACTTTTCATACAATGTCGCTAGGGTTTTCATCAACTCTTCTATCATCTTCACTTTTGTAATATTAAATGCTACTAATGGTGCCAAGCATAACCGAATACTTCCAAGTGCCTTTCTGTCCAAAAGGTCTCATTCATCATTTGACATAGATCCCTGATTCCTGGCTTTTCCTTCCAATGGCTTCCATAAATCCTTCTGATAAAGATAGTCTTCCATTTGCATCTTCCATAACTAGAAGTTCTTCCCATCAAACCTATCAACCCTTAGCTTACCCTCATCTATAATCACTCCCACTCAATTGTGAGACTCCCACTTAACCGTGAGACTTTCCTGCAAATGATAATTAAAAGACAACCTCTCTTTGATACAACTTGTTAGGATAAAACCATGGACAGAAATAAAAACTACATGCAAATATAACCAATAATAGTAAATAATAGATCACACATAAATGAACACAAGGCACCAAGATTTAACGTGGTTCACCCAATCCCTAGGCTACGTCCACCAAACATCAAGTTTGATCTTATTACAATCTAGTGATTACAACCTGATTACAATCCATTATCCCTTACAGCTCAATAATGTTGCAAGAAGCAATTTTGCATCACACTATGATAATAAAATACTTAACCCTAAGCTTTTTTTATACAAGTATTAAACTGCTTTAGGGTTATAACATGTCAGCCATATATTAGCCATAAATTTAGTGGCGAATCTACGAATGGTGAATCTACGAATCTTGATAAAATAGGACCCAAATTTTTTTTCAGGGTGATGCCTTGAACCCCAAAAAGTTATGGAGTATGTATAGTACTTTCCTGAACAATCACCACAAACTAATAAGAAATCTAATCAGTATAGAAATCTTAGGAAGAAAAAGTCATGATTGACGATGAAAAAAGAACATTGACCAACAAAATGGAAGAAAATACATCAAAAGTACAAAGGATTTCCAGCATGCAATTTGAGACAATAAATCAATTGATTATGGCCAATCATCAATTGAATTGAAAGAATATTGAAATCACAACACTAAATTCATGGAATGAATAACTAAGGAATAAATTGAGAAAAGAAAAGTAATTTGTAGAAAGTTTCAACAAACCTAGTGAAGCTATCAAATACTTTGAGAAACTGATGAGATCTACTAGATCTAACAAGAATATTTCTAGATTAGTAAACACTAGTACTTAGGAAAGAGAATCATCTAAAAGTGGTGAACAAAGAAACAATAGAGGTAATAACTACAAACCCACTTGTCACAATTGTGAAAAGATAGGTCATACAATTAATGTTTACAGGAGAAACAATGCAAATTAGAATGTTACTTGTAGAAGTTCAAGGGTTACTTTCATAAGTACAACAAGAAATGACATTAGGCACATGAATTCAAGACCAAGACTTCAAGTAATAGAGATTTAAAGGATATTGCTACAATTGTCAGAAGTATGGACATACAACATATGAATGTAGATCTAATGCCATGTGGGCCTCAAATAGGTAGTGATAAGGAGAACAAAATGGAAAATCCTACAATTGGGATTAAAATACAAGGTATAGTTATCACCATTGTCAATAGTATGGACATGTTCCTAAGAATTTCATTTAAACACATTTTAGATGTGATTATAGTAGATGGTTGAGTCAAACTACATGCTTTAGCTGTTTGAAGACTAGTCACATTAGCAAAAATTGCCTAAAAAGGTTAGAGGTACCAAATAATGAGTTCAATAAAAGAAGAGAGAAGGTTGATTTTGAGAAATTCAAAGTCCAAATGAATATTTTATCACATCAAGCTTAGATGATATCACTTCATCCAATGGATCAGGTGGTCACATCATCCCCAACTAGGCAATCAAAAGGCATGTGTGAGACTCAAATTTCAACATTTTGTTACACATTAGTTCCAAGGATTTAACTTCTCAAAAGACTATATATGCATGAATTAAGATGCAATGTATTGGTTAGAACATGGAAGAAAACTATAGGTTTTGTTAGTTTTCATGTTGTTGTTGAGCATGAAAAGTTTCCCAGTTGTTGCCAAGTGAAAATGAAATTTCAGTTGATACCGAGATATTAAGTGTGATAGTATTGATAGAGCTTTTTATGGTTTCTAAGCATAGTAGATATTATGGGTAAGCTAAGTTACTTAAAAAATTTATGATAGCCGAGCTTACAACTATGGAAGCACTTAGCTTCTATTATCAAGTTTTAAGTGTTATATAGTCAATTTTGAACTCATTTGCATTCATTCAAGATCAATGAGAGCAAAAAGTGAATAAGAAAAACTAAGGAGAAGGATTCAAGCATTTTTGAACTGAATTTAGCTGCTACTTATCACCAATCATCAAATTCACAAGGTATTTATTATGTGTTGAGCTACGTTGTCAGAATTATAGCAAACTTTAGTTGTTTAAAATGGTGTCTAGCTCTTCTACTATTGATAGGAAGGAAGAAAAATAAGTTTTGAATGTTCAATTAATAAGTAATGAGATAAGACAACCACCCTTCTGATCTATTCATGAGATAACATATAAGGGAGATCCTTCGAGTGTGTTATTGATGATACCACCATAGGTTTTGATGATACAAGATGTTAGATGCTACTACACTTGTAAAGTTGGAAGTATTGGTAGCATGGAAATTAGAGATTTGTATGAAAAATTAAGTGTAGATGGAGTATTGAAGGAGGAAAACAAAATTGTAGAGAGAATAGGGTTAACCCATGACCTAGATTTTCCAAATGTATTCAAAATCGAATGGATTAAGATAGTACCTCACAAAATACATGATCACTCCATTTGGTTGGAAAATGGACCTATCAAGATCACCAAAAGGATCATCCATTGAGTGAAAGTGTATCCTAGCCTAGACAAAACCAAGGCCATGCAAAGTGATGCCAAGGAAATAATAGAAAAGAATATAAGGGCAATATGGAACAAATGAGCAATGACTATAGATAATATTGTTGATCCCTTAATTGCATTTCATGTAGTGAGAATAAATACTCACAAGCACTTTTAATCTAGCATATTGAATAGTATACCTTGTATCAGAGTGGATTTAGGCTACAAGATAGTGAATAAGGACCACTCTTATTACCTTGTCAAGTTGCAACTCCAACAATTATCAAAAAACTTGGAGGCCATCAGAAAGAAAAAGAGTGCACAATGAAAATTTTGTTCATGCCTCATTTTCATGTTCTTCTATGTGAAAAATGTTGAGAATGGATTGAAGAAGCTAATAAAAGGAGATTGTTGAGATCATTATTCAGAAAGATTGTTGAACAAGACTATGTGTCTCAGTCATTGTTTTGTCACTGATATCAAACCTACTATTTTTTGGTATGAAAATTGCTTCTAAGATTTAAGTGCTATTAGTTAGTTAATTAATGAAGAAGATTTGATTAAAAGATGTAACAATAGCACCTAGATGAAATGTTGAGCTATGAATAGGTAATGAAGCACAAGAATCAATTACGATAGTGATAACATGATGTATTGATAATCTACTTAAAGTACAAATGTTGGCTACAATAAGAAAGACTAAAAGAAAAAGTTATACAAAGTTTATTTGCTACGCTTGACCAAGTAGATAGTAAGTGCCAAGAAAATTCAGTACAAGTCGAGCAAAAAATTAGTTGGAGCTGAGTAAAAGGAAATTATAGTGGATGTAGGGCAAGACAATTAATGCAAAGTAAAGTTTAGTTGATGTTGAGCACTAGTAAACTTTAGAGGATGCTGAGTAGCATAGTATGTTTCAAGCATCTGAAGGTTGATGATGCTAATTAGTTGCATTATTTAAAAGATTGTGGATTTGATGAATTCGAAGTGACAAATTTATTTTATTAGATTGTCTAAACTAGGTGGAAGATAAAGTTGATGAGCTAGTGGCACAGAATTCAAGGTAAACCATTTTAAGGTGAATCTAATGAGGATCAAAGGAGAATTTTTTAGAAGAGATATGAAATATGGGGTAGATACATTTTATCCTACAAAAGCCATCCAAACCCTAAATTAGATGATGGAGAATGCGTAGCAAAAGATCTTAATTTCTTATTTACAAGAATGGTTTGTCATGAAGCAAGGTTGTCATGTCTGAGAACCTAAGAGAGACAAGGAGTCAAAGGGTTTTGCTTCATCAAGTCACCTAAGAGAAGAGTTTGGAATGGCATGTTAAGCAAGAAGGCTTCAGGAGATATATACTTGAAGGATGAACAAGCTACCAAAGCTACAATGAGTGAAAGCCAGGAAAAATGGAGAACTAAACAAAGAGCTATAATCTACAAATAAAATTTTAAGTTGTATTAGATCAAACCTTCCTATTACTGTCTAACAATTATATCATTCTAGAGTAAATCTATTGGATTAAGGTTGACTTAACATTCATTTGTAAATCTTTTAACTAGGTGATATTCCAAGTGAATAGTCTAAAGTCCTCTAACAAGGCTCACTCCTAATAGGGCAACATTTAAGAGTGTGTATTGTAACCTTTAATAGGGTTGGATTTTTATAGGGCATCACTTCAAAAGATTAAAAAGAGTAGCATGTTACTAGTATTTTTTCCAAATTGGGTTTCCAAGTAAATCATTATATCATGTGTGTTGATGAATCTATAATGTTTCATGCTTTACATTTTTGAAAATTGATTTGAGTCTAACTTACAAGTTTTAAGTGATTGCATAATCTTATGGATGTATGCATGAGTATAAATTTTTTATGGGTTCACTAAGCTATGAAAAGTTTTATTTATACATCTAGACCTTGGATAATTGATTCACCTCCCCTCTTAGTTATTATAAAGAATTCCAACAATTGGTGTTAGAGACATATGCTTAAGAGGAATAGTTTGGAGATACTAGAAGCACAAAGATCAAGATGTCAAAAAGAGAAGTACCCAAGCTCAATAGAGATAACTTTAGTACATGCAAAAGTTTGATAAAGCTACACCTTGGAGGACTTGGAGATCATGCACAAACTACCATTTCCGTGGAATGTGTTGATCTAGTAGGAGCCCTAACTACTAAAGATATGAAGAAGAAGAAAGAACACAATTAGGTGATGTTGGAGATTGCCTCTACCCTAAGCTATGCCAAATTTGATGATATCAAAGGCTGTGACATTGCAAAGAAAATGTGGGATGCCCTACACACCACCTATGGAGGAGACAAAAATGTTCAAAGATCCAATAGAAGAGTCTCAGAGGTAAGTTTGATGATATGAGAATTGAAGAAGGTGAGAATATTGCTCAATATGTTGTTAGGATAAAAGAAATTGTTAGTGCAATAAAAGGAGCCATTGGTGAGATAGATGATAATAGTATTCTAAGAAAAGTCTTGAGAACACTACTCCCTATTTATGCTATTAGAGTTTCTACAATTCAAGAACTAAGATGTATTTGAGTAAATAACCTAATCCTTGAAGGTAAGGTAGGTAGACTCATTGCTTTTGGGCTATCTAACTTTGATAATTACAAACCTAAAAGTCTTGATTCTAATTTCAAAGCTAAGCTATTATTAAAAGACTTTAATAATCCAAAGCAGAACAAAAGGAGAAAGACAAAATATGTGTCTAGTGTTAGTGATACAGATGTGGAAGATGTTGAATAACTAGAAGCACTACTGGCAAGAAGATTCTACAGAGGTAAAGGCAAGTTCAAAGTTAAGTTAGGTATCATTTATTTCAATTGAAATGGGGTTGGTCATATTGCTAAAAGATGTACACAAAAGAAGAACTAAAAAGGTGGTGAAAAGTACAAAAATAGAAGAGAAGATGATAGCAAAGATTATAAAGATAAAGGCAAGAAGTCATGTTACATTGCTAAAGAGGAATCAAAATATGAATTTGATGAACATGATGATGAAGTGCTATATGTTGCAATCAAGGATGAATTTCATGAAGATGAGGCAACTGCACTTTTGACTACCATAAACAAAAATGACAAATGGATCATTGATAGTGGATGCTCACATCATATCACTGGAGACAAAAGTAAGTTCATTAATTTAAATTTTTATGAAGGAAATAGTGTAAGATTTGGTAATGATGCACCATATTGATCAAACGAAAAAGTTCTATAAAACTCACAAATAAGATTATATGTGGCAATGCTTAATATGTTGAAGGACTAAACTATAATCTTTTGAGTGTATCACAACTAAATAATTTGGGATTTAAGGTTGAGTTTGAAAACAAGATTACTAAGATATATGATATTGATGGGATATTGATTGGAAAAGAGTGATCAAACTAGAAGTAATCTATTCTATCTTGATATAGATGATGCTACTTGTCTTATTGTAAGATTTGATGAAGTATGGCTATGACACAAGAGGTTATGTCATGTTAATTTTAATAAGTTTCTTAGCATTAGTAGCATGAAGAAAGTTAGAGGTTTTCCTAAGTTGAAGAATCCTAACAATACAATGTGAAAACAATGTCAGTTACGCAAAATGACAAAGTCAAGCTTTAAAAGTAAAGCTTATACCTCTAAAGAAATACTAGAGATTGTTCATACTAACTTAAGTAGACCAATTGATGTGCAAAGATACAAAGGAGATAAGTACATTATGTTATTTGTCGATGATTATTCTAAAATGATGATAGTTATATTTTTGAAACAAAAAATTGATAGTCTTCAAATGTTTAAGTGCTGCTTAGCAAGAGTTGAGAAAGAAACAAGTAAGATTTTAAAATGTTTTAGATCAGATAGAGGAGAAGAATTCACATCAAATGAGTTTGAGATGTTCTATAATGACAGAGCAATCAAAAGACAAACATCTACACCTAGAACCCCTTAACAAAATGTGATTGCTAAAAGAAGAAATAAGTCTATAATAGGCTATGCTAGAACACTCGTGATGGAGAAGAATGTTGCTTTGAAATACTAGACAGAAGTAGTAAGTACAATTGTCTATACTTTGAATCGCATGCAAGTGAAGAAAGGTACTCATTCTACACCATTTGAACTATGGTATGGACACTCACCCAATATAAAATATTTTAAGGTATTTAGAAGAAAATGTTACATTCTTAATTTTTTTAGGAATGGTAAACTTGATGCAAAAAGTGAAGAAGGTATATTCGTTGGATATTTCACAAGAAGTTAAGCTTCTAAATGTTTTAATACTAACACTAACAAAGTTGTAGAAAGTGCAAATATGAATTTTGATGAATATAAAAAGGTATATGAGGCTGAACCCATGAAAGAACCAGAAGAATATAAATCATTTGCATAGTTTTATGAAGATATGCCTACTAGAGAAGATGCTACAAATGAAGATGCAAATCAACAGCAAGTTTCTATGATTGCCAAGTCATGTCCTATGAATGGCAAGTTGTATTTAGGAGCCAAGTCACATTCAGATGCCGAGTTATAGAATGGAACTAGAGGACATTATAATTTTAAAGTTGGTGGACATGAAAGAGATACTAAGATACTTGATAGAGATGCACATAGTGATTCACATGCTAAAAGATAAAATGAAGAAATAAGAGCATAGCCAAGATTGTCCAAATATGTCAAAAGACATGATCTTGCTACTCAAATCATTGGAGATGAAGATGCTAGGCCAATGACAAGAAACATATTAAGAAATGATACATGTTTGTTGAGCATGAAGGAGCCCAAATTAGTAAGAGATGCATTAGAAGATGTTAACTGGAATAAAGCAATGGAAGAAGAAATTGAACAAATTGACAAGAAAAAGACATGGAGTTTAGTTCCTAGACCAGCAGACAAAAATGTGATTGGTACCAAGTGGGTATTTAGAAACAAGCTAGATGAAAATGATGAAGTCACAAGGAATAAAGAAAGATTAGTTTACAAGGGATATGCACAAGAAGAAGGAGAGACATTTGCCCCTATTGCAAGATTGGAAGGAGTAAGAACTCTACTTGCTTATTCTGCATACAAAGGCTTCAAAGTTTATAAAATGGATGTTACATATGCATTTCTAAACGGAATATTAGAGGAAGAAATCTACGTAGAACAACCAAAAGAATTTGTTGATGTTAACAATAAAAACGTGGTATAAGCTTTATATGGTTTAAAACAAGCACCAAGGGCATGGAATAAGACACTCCATAATTATCTTTTGAAGGTTGGATTTGAAAGGACTAATGATAATAGTAATCTATACATGAAGATAGATAAAGGAAAAGGTATTTTTTTATCTAAAATATTTGTTGATGATATCATATTTGGATGTTAGAATGCTTTATGTAAATATTTTGCAAATTAGATGAAGAAAGAATTTGAGATGTCTATGTTTGGAGAGATCAATTTTTTTGTGGGTTTGCAAGTATATTAGATGAAATATGGTATATACATAGCATAGTCAAAGTATGCCAAGGAAATATTGAAATTTTTTGGATTGGAGGATTCAAAACCAGCAAGTACACCTATGGTGACAAGACACAAGTTATCAAAGAAGAATTATTTAGCTAAGGTGAATCAAATATTCTATAGGCCCATGATTGGAAAATTGCAATATGTTGTACATAGTAGACCTAGAATGGTATTATTTGTAGGGATAGTTGCAATATTTTCTACTAATCTTAGGGAAAATCACTTAATGGTGTGAAGAGAATAATGAGATATCTTAAAGGACCCGAACAGTTTGGTATATACTACAAGAAGAATGAAAATTTTGAATTGAGAGACTACACTGATGCTAACTAGGTTGGAAACATTGATGAAAAAAAGAGCACCAGTGGAGGAGAATTTTTCTTAGGCAAGAGACTAGTTAGATGGACCAACAAGAAACAAAACTGCACTTCACAATCTACTGCTAATATTAAATATGTCGTTGCTGCTATAAATTGTACAAACATTGTGTGGATCAAATAGCTACTTGAAGGAATGAAGGAAGAGATCACATAACTAGTGAAACTTTATTGTGATAATACAAGCACTATCAATATATCAAATAATCCAATGATGCACACAAAGACTAAGCACATTTCAATCAAGTATCATTTCTTGAGAGAATTAGTTCAAGATAAAGAGGTGAAGATGGAATATGTCAACACAAAGGAGAAAATTGTTGATATCTTCACAAAGGCATTATCTAAGGATGCTCACGAGTATCTAAGAGGTAAACTAGGGTGATACCCCTATCAAAGGCTATCTAAGAAATAAGAGGAGTTCCCTACATTAGACAAGTTCATGTTCATATGTTACAAATTCATGTAGTGGATCCTACATCAAGTGTTGCCTAAATTAATCAAAGAGCTAACATTTCCAAATTAGTCACAAGCAAGGTGATAGAGGAAGACACTAAAGAAACTAAAAATGCTTATATTTGCATGAAAATATGATATGAATTTCACATTTTTGTGAAAGAGGGAGAAAATACATTAAATTGATCATCATCAAGAGGGAGATATCCAAAGATTGTTGTCAAAGAGGTTGATATTATTCTCATATTTTGTTGATCAGAGGAAAACGCAAGAATGATGAGGGAGATAGAAAAGAACACAAGAAAGGGAGAAATCCTAATCTACCTAGCAAGAGGGAGATATAAGAAGGAACACAAAGGTAGTTATAAGAAAGAGTTTTGTAACCTAATCAAAAGATAAAAGTTGCTGATAGAGAAAAAAAATTGATAGAAGTTTTCTTTTCAGTATTGTCTTACTATTTTAACCTAGTCAATTTGGTTGAACAAGATATTCATCATTTGATTAATTTTGTTGACCAATTTGGTTTTTCATCAATGCCAAAGGGGGAGATTGTTGACAATGGATTGAAGAAGCTAATAAAAGAAGGAGATTGTTGAGATCATTGTTGAGAGAGATTGTTGAACAAGACTATGTGTTACAATTATTCTTTTGTCACTAATGTCAAACCTAATATTTTTTGGTAAGAAAATTACCTATAAGATTCAAGTACTATCAAGTAGTTGACTAATGAAGAGGATTTGGTCAAAAGATGTAACAATGGCACCTAGAGGAAAGGTTGAGTTATGATTATGTAATAAAGCACAAGAATTAGTTAAGATAGTGATAACATCATACATTGGTAATCTACTTAAGGTTACAAATGTTGGCTACACTAAAAAAAACTAGAAGAACAAGTTATAAAAATTTTTCCTGCTAAGCTTGACCAAGTTGATAGTAGGTGCCAAGAGAAGTCAATGTAAGCCAAGAAAAAAATTAGTTGGAGTTGAGTAAAAGAAAATTCTAGTGGATTCCAAGCAAGACAATTGATATCAAGTAAAGTTTAGTTGATGCCAAGCAGTAGTAAACTTTAGAGGATGTTGAGTAACACAATGTGTGCTGAGCATTAGAAGGTTGATAATGCCAAGCTCTTGCATTATGTGAAAGATCATGGATTCGATGAATCTGAGCCAACAAGTTTATTTTCTTGGATTGTGTGAACCAAGTAGAAGATAAGGTTAATGAGTTGGTGGCACAGAATTCAAGGTAAATCATTTTTAGGTGAATCTAAAGAGGATTAAAGGTGAATTTTCTAGAAGAGATATGGAATATGGGGTAGCTACATTATATCCTACCTAATCTATCCAAACCCTAAATTGGACATTGGAGAATGAGTGGCAAAAGATCTTAATTTCCTCTTTGTAGGAATGACTAGTCATGAAGCAAGGTTATCATGTGTGAGAACCTAAGAGAGACAAGGACTCAAAGTGTTTTGCTTCATCAAGTGACCTAAGAGAAGATTCTGCAATGGCATGTTTAGCAAGAAGGCTTAAGGAGATATATGCTTGAATGATAAAAGAAGCTATCAGAGCTACAATGAGTGAAAGCCAAGTAGAATGGAGGACTAAATAGAGATCTATAATCTAAAAATAAGGTTGTAAGTTCTGTCAAATTAAGCCTTACTATTACTCTCTAACAATTGTATCAGTCTAGGGTAAATCCTTTGGATTAAGCTTGACCTAATAGTCATTTGTAAATCCTTTAACTAGGTGACATTCCAAGTGAATGTTCTAAAGTCCTCTAATAATGCTCACTTGAAATAGGGTGATCAAAATCCTTTAACAATGTCATATTAAACACTGTGTATTGTAACCTTTAACAGGGTTGGCCTTTTATAGGGCATCACTTTAGAAGAGTGAAAAGAGTGGCATGTTACTAGTGGTTCTTCCCAAATTGGGTTTCCACACAAATCATTGCTTCATGTGTGTTGATGAATCTATTATGTTTCATGCTTTACATTTTCTAAAAATTGATTTGACTATAACCTACAAGTTTTAAGGGATTACATAATCTTATGGATGTATGCATGAGTATAAATGTTTTATGGATTCACTAAGCTATGAAAAGTTTTATTTATACATCTAGACCTTGTTAGATTGTGGTGACTAATCAGGAAAGTACTGTACATGGTAGCCGACATATTATGGCCGACATATGGCCAACATGTTATAACCCTAAATCGGTTTAATACTTGTATAAAAAGGGCTTAGGGTTGGGTATTTTTTATGTGTGGTGATACGAAATTGGTTCTTGCGGCGGTATTGAGCTGTAAGGGATTACAGATTGTAATCAGGTTGTAATCACTGGATTGTAATAAGATCGGACTTGCTGTTTGGTGGAGGTAGCCCAGGGATTGGGTGAACCACGTTAAATCTTGGTGCCTTGTGTTCATTTCTGTGTGTTCTATTATTTTTGTTATTGGTTATATTTGCATGTAGGTTTTATTTCTGTCCGTGGTTTATCCTAACAAGTGGTATCAGAGCCTAGTTGTTTCTCAGTTATCCTCTGCAGGAAAGTCTCACAGCTAAGTGGGAGTCTCACGGTTGAGTGGGAGCAATGGTAGATGATGGTAAGCTGAGGGTTGATAGGTTTAATGGGCAGAACTTCCAGTTATGGAAGATGCAAATGGAAGACTATTTATATCAGAAGGATTTATGGAAGTCGTTGGAAGGAAAAGCCAAGAATTAGGGAACTATGTCAGAGGCTGAATGGGATCTTTTGGACAGAAAGGCACTCGGAAGCATTCGGTTATGCTTGGCACCATCGGTGGCATTTAATATTACAAAAGCAAAGACGACAAAAGATTTGATGAAAACCCTAGCGACACTATATGAAAAGCCCTCCGCTTCAAATAAGGTATTTCTCATGAAGCGTTTATTTAATATGAAAATGGCAGAAGGTGGATCTATTGCAGATCATTTAAATGAGTTTAATACTATTACTAGTCAATTATCTTCTGTGGGTATCAATTTTGATGAAGAAATTAGGGCTCTCTTGATTTTGTGTTCTTTGCCTGAAAGCTGGAATGGCTTGGTAATGGCGGTGAGTAATTCTGTTCCTGGATCAAGTACCCTAAAATATGATGATGTGATCGGTGTTATTTTAAGTGAGGAAACTCGTAGAAAATCCTCAGGTGGATCTACATCAGGAAGTGCTTTAAATGCACAAAGCAGGGGCAGAACGACTGAAAGAGGAAGTAACTCTGGAAATCGTGGGAAATCAAGAGGAAAGTCAAAGGGGAGGAGGTCTCAATCGAGAGGACCAAATGATTGCTGGTACTATGGGAAACCAGGGCACAAAAAGAAAGATTGCTGGACTCGAAAGAAAAATGAAGGAGATAAATCAGATGGAGACAAAGAGGCAAATGTGGTAAGTAATAAATCCGAAGAGGATGCTTTGCTTCTATCTTTAGAGAGTGTTGATGATTCATGGGTTTTAGATTTTGGTGCTTCTTTTCATGCTACACCTCATAGAGGTTATTTCATTGATTATGTCCAAGGGGATTTTGGGCTTGTTTATTTGGGGGATAATGAACCCTGTCAGATTGTTGGAAAGGGAAAAATTAAGATTAAGTTGCAGAATGGGAATCATTGGCTACTACATGAGGTAAGACATGTTCCAAAGCTAAGTAGGAATTTAATTTTAGCAGGGCAACTCGGTGATGAGGGTTGTGTAATTACTTTTAATGATAAAAATTGGAAGGTTTCAAAAGGTTCCCTTGTAGTAGCAAAAGGTGTGAAAGTAGGCACCTTATATCTTTGTACAGGTCATATTGTTCCTTCTACTTTGATTGTTTCAGAGAAAAATGAATATTCAGGAACAATTACTGCAGTTGAGCAGGGAGAACAAATAGCTGCTGTAGATTCTGATACAGCGCTGTGGCACAATAGACTTGGGCACATGAGTGAGAAAGGTATGAAAGTACTTCATTCAAGGAAAGTTTTACTAGGTCTAAAATGTGTGAATATGGATTTCTGTGAAAGTTGTGTGTATGGAAAACAAAAGAGAGTGAGTTTTGTAAAGACAGGGAAGGAAAACAAAAAGGAGAAATTAGAGCTTGTGCATACAGATGTATGGGGACCAGCTCAGGTATCTTCCCTTGGTGGCTCTCATTATTATGTTACATTTATTGATGACGCAACTACAAAAGTATGGGTTTATTTCCTTAGACAAAAATCTGATGTATTTCAAACTTTTAAGAAATGGAAATGCTTGGTTGAAAATGAGACTGGTAAGAAATTAAAATGTCTCAGATCTGATAATGGTGGTGAGTATTGCAGTCATGAATTTGAAGATTATTGCTCCACTAATGGTATTTGTAGACAAAAAACTGTTCCAAGGACTCCACAGGAAAATGGAGTGGCTGAACGCATGAATAGGACTATAATGGAGCGCGCAAGGAGCATGAGGTTGCATGTTGGGTTGCCCTTACACATGTGGGTGGAGGCTGTCAATACTGCAATATATTTGATTAATAGAGGTCCCTCTACTCCTTTGGGCTGTGGTATTCTAGAGGATGCATGGACTGGTAAGAAGGTGAGTTATTCTTTTCTCAAGACCTTCGGTTGTGAAGCTTTTGCTCATATAGACTCTAAAAATAGAACCAAGCTAGAAGCGAAATCAAAGAAATGTGTCTTTGTTGGATATGGCATTAATGAATTTGGCTATAGGCTTTGGGATTTTGAAAATCATAAAATTATAAGAAGCCGAGATGTCATATTCAATGAAAAAGTGTTGTACAAAGATCTGTTGCAGCAACATGAGAAGAAAGAAGATGATTATGTAGTGCTGGATGATACTCCAAAAGCTGATGTTCCAGCCATTCCTCATGATGTGCAACAACTGCAACAACAAATACCACACACACCAGTGAATGTTAGACGGTCAACAAGGCCAATTAGACCTCCACAAAGGTTTTCTCCCTCTTTGTATTCTATTTTACTTACTGATGCTGGTGAACCTGAAAGTTATGATGAAGCTGTGCAGGTGGATACTAAGATTCAGTGGGAGTCTGCAATGAAAGATGAAATGGACTCTTTGCTGAAAAATAAGACATGGGATTTGTGCAAGTTGCCTGTAGGTAAAAAGGCTTTACAGAATAAATGGGTTTACAGGTTGAAAGAAGAGGAAGGAGGTAAGAAAAGATTTAAGGCCAGGTTAGTTGTAAAAGGATTTGCACAGAAAAAGGGAATTGATTTTGATGAGATATTTTCTCCTGTTGTTAAAATGACTTCTATTCGTACTGTTTTAAGTCTTGTGGCTACTGAAGATTTGCATTTAGAGCAGATGGATGTTAAAACAGCCTTTCTTCATGGTCATTTGGATGAAGAAATATATATGGCTCAGCCACAGGGTTTTGAGGTCAAAGGTAAGGAGAACTTAGTGTGCAAATTGAAGAAAAGTTTATATGGCCTGAAGCAAGCACCTCGGCAATGGTATCTGGAATTTGACAGTTTTATGCATGAGCATGAATATAACAGGTGTCATTCAGATTACTGTGTTTATTTTAAGAGGTTGGATGATGATAGCTACATTATTTTATGTCTATATGTTGATGATATGCTTATAGCTGGGTCTAACATGCATCATATTAAGGGGCTAAAATGCCAGTTAGCACATGCATTTTCTATGAAGGATTTAGGGGCAGCAAAACAAATCCTTGGTATGAAGATTTGCAAAGATAGGAAGAATAGAACATTGACGCTATCTCAAGCTGATTATGTTGAGAAGGTGTTGCAACGTTTCTCTATGGAGAATGCTAAAGCTGTCAGCACACCTTTACCTGGTCATTTGAAATTGACTAAGGAGATGTATCCCAAGACACAGGAAGAGGAGGATAAGATGTCCAAGGTATCCTATGCTTCAGCTGTAGGAAGTTTGATGTATGCTATGGTATGCACTAGGCCAGATATTGCACATTCAGTGGGAGTCATTAGCAGGTATATGAGTCATCCAGGTTTTGAGCATTGGAATGCTGTCAAGTGGATTCTCAGATATTTGAGAGGAACATCCAATAAGTGTTTACATTTTGGGGGCTCTACTACTGATTTACAGGGCTATGTTGACTCAGATTTGGCTGGGGATATTGATACCAGGCGGAGTACTACAGGTTATGTCTTTACTGTTGGTGGGGCAGCCGTGAGCTGGGTTTCTAGGCTACAGAAGATTAATGCTCTCTCCACTACAGAGGCAGAGTATGTTGCTGCTACAGAGGCAGCCAAAGAGATGATATGGCTTCAGTTCTTCTTAGAAGAATTGGGACATCCTCAAAAGGATAATTATTTGTTCACAGATAGTCAGAGTGCCATTCATCTTGCTAAGAATTCAGCTCTGCATTCTAAGACCAAACACATACAATTGCGGTACCATTTCATTCGGTCAGTTTTGGAGGATGGACAGTTAAAGTTGGAGAAGATACATACCAATGAAAATCTAGCAGATATGTTGACAAAGGTTGTCACAAGGGAGAAGCTGAACTCCTCTTCAGCTTCAGTTGGTCTTTTAGACTAAATGTGAATAAAAGAACAGCAGAGTCCAGGGTGGTTTGATCCAGTGGGAGCCCCATGCGGTAGTTGTATTGCTACAAGATCAGTCTCCAAGTGGGAGATTGTTCTTTAGTGTGGAGCCTGATCAGTCCCCAAGTGGGAGATTGTTAGATTGTGGTGACTGATCAGGGTAGTACTGTAGCCGACATGGTAGCCGACATGGTAGCCGACATATTATGGCCGACATATGGCCGACATGTTATAACCCTAAAGCGGTTTAATACTTGTATAAAAAGGGCTTAGGGTTGGGTATTTTTATGTGTGGTGATACGAAATTGGTTCTTGCGGCGGTATTGAGCTGTAAGGGATTACGGATTGTAATCAGGTTGTAATCACTGGATTGTAATAAGATCAGACTTGCTGTTTGGTGGACGTAGCCCAGGGATTGGGTGAACCATGTTAAATCTTGGTGCCTTGTGTTCATTTCTGTGTGTTCTATTATTTTTGTTATTGGTTATATTTGCATGTAGTTTTTATTTCTGTCCATGGTTTATCCTAACAGACCTTGGATAAATAATTCAACCTACCTCTCAAAGTTATTCTAAAGAATTCCAACACTAAACGCATCTCCCACATTTGGTAAGGTGGTGTGGAAGGAAAATATGCCATTAATAGTGCAGATTTTAGAAATTATAGAACAACTTGGGGATAACTTTGGGTAGGTAATAAAAAGTTATTTTGAGGACATTAACAAATCTATGAATAAAATACTAAGGATTCTAGTATCATTACTAGAGAAATATTATGATGATATTTTCATTCAAGTTGACATTGATCATACATATGTATGAGCTACTATTAACAGTAAGATGGCTTAGGCCATTGCCTTATGAAATCAATGTGGATGAGGCATCAACAGTCATCACAACTTTACTCGAAAAGAAATAGACAAGAGTGTAAACTTATTTGACAAATTTGAGGTATCCAAATCAAAGATCACAATGGACTTGAAAACTACTTTTGCAATGAGAAAGAAAAATAAAATATTCAAGAAGCTTAAGGAAATATTTGATGAAGGGGAAGAAGAAGAAGAAGATCATGAGGATGACGAAGAAGATCGACTAGTCCAAGCCCCACTTGCACTCACACAAGGCCAAGGAGAGGACTAAGATGAAGTAGAACATGATTAAGATGTTGAGGGAGAAGAAGCTAAGGAAGCACCTAAACTAGTACAAATTAAGAAGAGGAAAGGAAAGGAGCCAGTAGTGAGTAAACCAAAGAAAGTTGTGAAATATACATAATAGAGACCAACACTACATATTACTAGGGCTAGCATAAGGGCAACTACAAAGAAGACACAAGTGTTGAGATAATGGGTGTTGCACACTATTGTGGTTTCACAATGCATGCCCCATTTCACCTAAAAATGGGGACCCCCTACTTTATTTTTTAGCTTTTTGGATCCTTGGTTCGGGCTTTGAGTCTTTTCTAGGGTTTTTCCTAGCATCTTTGGTTAGATCTGGGTCCCGATTTGAAAACCAAAATTCTAGAAATGATCATGGAAGAGGATAAGTCATTTTTGCAAAGAAAAAAAAAGTGCACTCGTGCACCTCCCTAGGTGTATTAGTGCACCAAAATTCAAAGGGAAGCACACAAAAAGGAAGGTGCATAGCTATGTACCTATTTAGGTGTGCACCTATGCATCTTTATACACCTCATGCTTTAGAAAGGATATGTGAGGTGTATACCCAATACACCCCATGAGGGGTGCTAGTGCCTATTCTCATATATTAAACCAATAAGGAACCTCTGAGGTGTGCCTGCTATGCTCCTTTTTGCTTATCAGAGGCTAAAATGACATTTCAGCAAGGTTTTGCATACTCAATTTTTTTGTTGTAATTTTTGTTTGACTAAATTAAGTATTTTCAACTCTCTATATTAATTTTTTCTTCTTTGTACAAATAGAAAGCCATCCTTAACTTGTCGAGATCATAACTTTTGACCTAGAGCTCATAATTCAGAACTGTTTACACTATTGGAAAGGACTAAAAATCTAATTTTAGTACCTAAAATAGTGAGCCTTTAGTTTCCCAATTTTAGGGACTGATGAAAGTTTCAACTTGAAATTTTGATTACATGACCTCTAAAAAATCCATTTAAAAATGCCTAGAAAATCTTGTTAAAAAGTTTCAAACATTTGATCATTTTGGATCATCTGGATCACCCACCCTCTCATTGGAAAGGATAGGGTAGTTGGAGAGAAGAAAAGATCAAAGATATAGAGGTTGGACACATAAACTAGAACAAGTTCCTCATCTTGTGCAATTATTAATGACAAGATTCAACATGGGTGCCTTGGAATTTTAGGATAGAAGAAGCTTTGCTAGAACTAGATACCAAGCTCAGGGATTCTACAAAAACCCATATAGAAGTGGCCAATTACAGGAAAAAAAGTAAAAGATAAATATAATGCCTTGGATCTACTAGATGTAATGAAGGTCACTAAGATTATTGAGAAATTCAAGGGAAAACATCCAAACATAGCTCTGGTATGAAGGGAAACAAAACCCAGAAGTCAAATTTTCATTTTTGGCACTATGTAAAATTTTGCATTATTGGACCTTTGAGGTGCACAATTCATGTAGGTGCACATTTTTTGTAGGTTCACATTTCAAGTAGGTGAAAAATTTTAGTAGGTGCATACTTTTAGTAGGTGTGCAATTCAAGAAGGTGCGCACTTTTAGCAGGTGCACACTTTTAGTAGTTGCACATTTTTAGTAGTTGCACTTCTTTTGAGGTGCACTTTTTTAGAGGTGCACTGATAGTTAACTGCCAGTTGCAGAAATAGAGCATTCCATGCATTAGAAACACATTCTGATGTAGTTTAACTTTGACTGACACGTAGTGAAGGATCAGCTTCCAATTTTAGCACTTCTAGACTCCTCCACTTTGACTAAAGGTTTTCTCATTCTTTCTTCTCATAAATTCTTTGTTTTTGACATGTAAAGGCTCATGCATCCAATTAATGAATAAAATATGGATGGAATCCTACTAAGCACCAATTTAATTGTTAGTTTGTATATAAATAGTTTGATTTATTAAATAAAAGCATTTTATTGCATGAAAAATATCTCTCACTCTCAACACAAATTGAGGAGATGATTTCTTATAAATACGCCATTGTAATATGTAATGAGGCAACCGTTATTATGCAATTAAATTATGCTTTTGGTTCTCGCATATGGATGTAGTAATTCTTGCTTGAATGTGTCAAATTTTTGTGAATTTTGTTCATGGAAATAAGATTGAGCCAAAGGTTTATTGCTTTATTTCTAGTTGTGCCATCTTTTAGTTCTAGTGTTTGCTACAATTTGATGAATTCCACTGATGTATCTAGCTCAAGAAGAAATCATTTAATTGTGCCTACATAACTTTCTATCTTGCATGAGCACACTTTTCATGGCCTTATGATTTGACAAAGAGTGAGATATCATACGATAATTAAAGTTTCTCACAACCGATTGCATCAGTGGAATTGAGGAAGAGATGCTCCTACTTTCATTGGTTACCTATCAATTTCATTGAGAGCTTAACTCGTAGACGTGTTATTTTCTATAGCTTATGTCTGTTAGAATTTCAATTTCATGTTATTTGCTTTAAATTTCTTGTTATTTGCTTTAAAATTCTTGTTATTTGCTTTATTAACCCCATTTTTAGAATATTGTTTCATATTAGCTACACAGTTAGATTGCATTCATAATAAACATAAAAATACAAAAACATAGTTCTTTTTTAGTGTTATTTTTGAAATAGTGTGCAGATTCTTCATTTCATCTGAAGTTAAAATGAACCAGCAAAGGCCTCCTCATGAACATTCACATTTATCTTCAATTGAGCAGATTCTAGTAGGTCACAAGATCACCCTGAACCTTGGAGTCGATTCATAAAATCAGCTTTTCAAAAGAGGAATTTGTGAGAATTCCTACTATTTAGCATCATGTAAAATGACATCTTAGCACACACATTGCATAATATTGTTATATTATATTATTTTATTTTGTTATGTAATGTTGCATCTAGATGGACATCCAACATGTAAAGATTCCCATGGAATATACTTGATGAGTTCTACTGTAACATTGTGATAATATTTCAAGCAATTATTCAATATTGGTTAAACGAATTAAAATTCTAATATTAAATGTGAGGTCAATAGGTTAGGTAGCACATGGTTTATGTCATAACACTTGGTGGTTTTGTGATATTTTCTATTATATAAGCTTCCATAAGGGTAATTGTTGGTATGAGAAGATAGAAGAAAAAAAGCGGAAAAAAGAAAGAGTTGAGCGGGACAAGGCTTGATAGGTTAGCCAAGGGAGCATTTGTGAAGGTTGGAAGCATGGCATGGGACGTGTGGATTCATGCTTGTTCACATAGATTACTTGGTTTTGGCTATGGCATTGAAATCTTCCATGGTTGTATTGCAATGATGTTTTTGTTAAATAATATATGGTGATGGATGCTTTTGGAGGCTTGGTTTTTTCCTCAATGAGGGTTTTTCAGGGTATATCTTGTGTCCTAATTTTTTTGAATATGTTGTTCATTCTTTTGCATGTGGATTTCAATTGCATATTTATTTCATATCTATTATTATTTATGTGGAAACGGTTATATTTTTTATTGTAAGTTTCCTTACAAGTATCATCAGAGCTATGGTTTTATTATTGTAACCCTAGATTGAATTCATGGGAATGCATGAGAGGATAAAATAAAGGTCAAGATATATGAGTTGTTTATTATAGACTTAAGAGTTTTGCATTTTTTATTATGATGGGATATTGGTAGATTTTGGGTATGTGAAATTGTTGGACAAAAGGGTTTTTTGGATGTTTTATTTAAATGAGGGATGAGGGTTCTAGGAGAAGCTTCTAGAAATGACCTCCTAGGTAAAAATAGACCTCGCTATTGGATCCAAGTCAACATTTTTATAAATTTTGATATATAGTATGCCCTAGTTTGACCATGTAAAGAGGAAATAAAAGAGTTTTTTAGTTTCAGCCCATGATGGGCATGAAATTTAATCCCATCAAAATTTTAATAAAAAAAAAAAGAAATCAAAGTGAAAATGGTAAAAGACTGTCTTAGTAAAATGACCATAACTTTCTTTGATGACATTACTTAAATAAACAAATTATTAGCAATAATTTAATCAAGAGACTTAAAGTTTAATAGTACTTAATCAGGTTTCAATTAAGTATTATTAGAATGATTTATGTATCTCATTAATTAATATGATTTGATGAATAAGGGAAGTGGTTTAATGCAAGCTTTAAATTTATTAAAATGTTATAATATTGATTTTGATGAAGTCATAGATTATTCTTCTTATTAATAGTTTTTTTTATTTTAAAGGTCAAGGCATGTAAATATAGTTTAGTTTTAATTAATTAAATTATTGGTAATTTTATTAATTTTTAATAACTGATGACTACTGAGAAGTCAATATGGATGCTATATATAATTGTTAATTAATTTAATTAATCAAATTTAATTGATAACTAAGTTATGCAAAGGATTTTTAATTGATATTATTATTGGTAATAACGATGTTAAGGAAATCGCCAACCATTTATTTGAAAATTGATAAGTCTTATTCTAACAATTCGAACAATGGGAGACACCTCTTGGAATCAAGGGAGTTTTATTTAATTATTAATAGTATTTATTGTTTATTAAAAGTCAATTATTAAATAATTATATTCTAATTATTTTAGAAAATTATTTTAAAATAATGGAGGGATAATTCTATGTTTAATTTCAAAAAAAATGGGTTGATTTTTAGATTAAAGGAAGAATCTTATACACTTGAAGTATCTTGAAAACAAAAAAAAAGCTAAAACCTCATATTTGGCTTAACCATGTGATTGTGAAAACAAACTAAACCATGTGTTTGTATCTTGTTTTCTTTTAGCTATCCATGTTTTGGGGTTTTGGGGTTGACTAGATTGTTGACTAGTTATAGGACGTCTACTAGAGACTTGAGGGTTATGTGAATGTGATGGCATGTTGATGTTATTTGATATTGATCTTTCTAAACTCAACCATGGTAATCTGATGGTATGCTCTATCAGATGTTTCTATTTGTTGTGCATTGATGCTCATCAGTCTTCTTGTGTGAAGCCGAGTTATATATGTATGAGACACTCGACTTAATCATTTTCCAGTCATCGATCAATCATACTTGGATTACTTTCCAGTCACCTTGATGGGACTGAAGTGTTGATTTATTCTTCATGTTGTCATGTGGTGACATGTTTTGACTTGACCATTTTGGAGTCTTCAATCAATATTATTTTCTTTGAGATGCCTTTTTGGTTGTTTGTTGAGAACTGATGGATGTTGTGATTTATCATTTATATGGATATTGAGATTTATTTTGGAATACTATATGGTTACTCGATGAGGACTGATGGATATTGTGATTATCATTGATACCTTCAGTTGCCAATAAAGAACTATTGTGGTCATGATTATCAATGGATGCTTTTTAGTTGCTCATGGAGATTTGATGTTCTTGTTGTGGATTATCTTTTGGTATTTTTCCAATCACTTGTATAGGACCGAGGTGATTTTACTATGATTTTTCTATTTTTGATTTCATGAGCCTAGGGTAGGTTATCTACTTGTAGTGTTAGGAAGTGGCTTGGAATGGGTGCTCTTGCTATAAGTGGATGCTAGGGTAACTCATTGTAAGTTATTTAATAAGTGAAAACATTTACACTAAATGGGGATTAAAATGAGCCTAATAAGATAATTGTATGTTCTCACCCATGCCTCGAGTGCTAGTACAGACTAGGATAGGAGTAGAGAGAACGGTTGGTTGCGACCTTGAATTTTGTAGTATGCCTTGTCAGTATGAGAGGATACTAGTGGCCACATAGGGATCACTAGGGGGCCAGAGTCTATTCAGAGACTACTGGGGTAACTCTAGCGTGATCCATGCGATGAGTCTTTCCTGCTTACATAGTAGGTTTCCTACATGTCTTTGTTGTGTGTCTGGGAACTAGGTGTCAGTCTGTGTGTTGAAACCTTTGAGATAGCATACTTTTAGGATTCCTAGATTTAAAAGAGTATTTGTGTTATGTGATTAGATATTGTATTTGAGACTTGAGACTATCTCCTCCAAAATTATCTTTGTTGGCAATTAATTTCATTATATTCTTGGATCATTATGATGGTTTTTATATCTTGTGATGGATGTAATTACTGACATGTTTCCTTTTATTGATGATTAGCATGTGATAGATGATTTTATCTACTTTGTAGAATCATCTTATGCTTTATTCTTGCATGTTAGATTTCATTATGTTGTAGCATGTTAGATTTCTTTCTGCATATGATGTAGTATGTTTTAGGAGTGACATCCCTATTTACTATAATATCGATGATCTCTTCAATGGCTTGGGATGTTACATGTGGGGGATGGCTAGGGCCCGTGATGGTCTAATGATGCTATTGACAGTTGGGAGGAACTGTGCACTTAGTTAGTTGTTTTTTATGATGGATGGTTATCTTTTACAATGGTTGTTATATCTTTATTGATGGATAGATGTATCAGGTATGTTAATTGTTTCATTTACTTTATAGCACTTGTATCATGGATTCGATGAGGATGATGTATCTTTATTTTTACATATGTTTAATCTTTTAAGCTTTTCATACCCTGTGACATGTATAGTGGATGATTGAGTATTTCGAATTTAATTAGCAAGAGGCATTAAGGAAAAAAATGTATTTTATGGTCTTTGGACTTTTCATTATTATTTAATTTGGTTTTATTAGTTTTTAGATTTATTATTAATTAGACTAAATGTGACTCAACATCTTGGGATCCTTAAGGAGTGTAACCTGTTATGTATACGTTTTAGTTGAATGTGTGTATTGCTTATGCAACTATGTGTTTGATATGAATGGTTTATCTTTCATAGTCCTAAAAAAAAAAAATTGTTTAGCAAACTTAGAAAAACTTTAGGTTAATTATTTTGGGTCCCTTGGCGGGGCGTTACATTATTCTACCTTACAATGGAAGAAAATGGCTACTTATTACAACTCTAAAAATTACCATATTTAGTAGATTTGTGGATAAAAACATTTTTTTTATTTTTGGTAATTTCTGAAATCCATCCTATGAGTCCCAATTTTTCCCAAGAAAAGCCCCCAACTAAGGAAACATGTATTGCCAACTAATCTATATAATCAAGAGTATGATTTTAGATTTATTAAAAAACCAAATCTCTAAAAAATTGGGAAAAAACACAAAAACTCAATTTCAGAGGTCAAGATGAAATTTCATGCTTCCAAAAAAAGGTCAAAATGACCACCCATCAAGCCAAGCTCGATCAAAAATCTAAATAATTCCTCCTGACGTGACTACTTGTAAAATTTCAGCCAAAGCCCATGTATCCGAGTCAAAAGTTATGACTCCTAGAAATTTATACATCAGCCTCCCCTTCTTGAAAGAAACACAGCTCCTACAAGTGATTATCTATGAATTGGTGCAATTTTATTGGATCCAACTACATTTCAGCCAAAACCTATATCTGAGTCAAAATTTATGACTCCTAGAAGTTGATACATCAATATGTCTGGAAACTCAGAGATTTGGCACTTTATTTTCTCAGATGCATTGTACATATCCATAATGTTGGAAATTACAAGTTACCAATGGTTTTGAGGAAAACAAAAGTATTTTAAATGAAATTAAACATTTCTTGAATGCATGTAGTGAGTTGCAATGGTTACACTAATTCTTAGAAGAAATGAATGATTGCAAAAATTATAAAAAATTAAGATATTGTGTTGTGCATTTTCTAAGTTTACTAAAAATTTTATAAATCATTAACGTCACAAGAATTATACAATATTATATAGTTGTATTTATATCATTAAATGCTAGAGTTGTCATAGCAATTGTAGCACTATTTGTGCACTATATTTTTCCTTAAAAAGGGTTGCACAAGTTGTACAATTATAACTATTTCATTGCAACAATTTAGAGTTCACCTATATCACTAAGGAAGCATAGTTAATAGAGAGAGGATTTATTTTTAATGATATCGAAGAATAAGAACAATAGACAAAAAGAAATAATGGTTTTATGAGCTCAAAGGCTTCCATTAAAATAATGATTTTATTAGAACTTTTATAATGCACATGTATCGTTATTGAAGCACATGGAGACAAAGTTGTCCTTTCAACATTTAGTTATAAACTATTACTTTATGCCATCATTAGAATTGGTGTCTCTAGTGGTGGTAATAAAATGTGCTTATAAATTGGGAATACCTCAATGTCCAAGTTTATTATGTAATAGACTACTAGTGGCATGCATTATATTTACTTTCTTGAGATTTTTATTGAATTCCTACATATGAGATGGCTTAGACTATACATGATTAGTGGAAACATTCTCTTTATGTTTGCTAAATTTCTTATATGATTAAGAAAAGTAAATGAGATTACTTAATGGTTATTGTGAAATTCAAATATGGTAGATGCAATTACTTCCTTAAACCTTCTTATTGTCTTAGTGATGTTAGAAGTAACCAGATGTAGACTTTTAGTCAATATTGTTTTCATACAATAAATTATGTGACCCATTATCCTTCATCCTACTTATTAGATAGGTTGGATACATGATTTCATGATGATATGTTTTAATGTGTAATTGATAATGTCTTATGTTCATTAAGTGATGGTACTACAAGACATGTTCTGACAATGCCACATTATGAATTGCTTATGGTGTTTATCTCATATGTTTCACACGCATATGTGATTGATATGATGTGAATTTGGAAATAACAATGATAAACTTCTTTTGATTGTAATAAGCTACATACTAATCTAATTATGTAGTTTTAAGAGTGACTGAGTGGTTATGAATGTTTTTGAAAATGACTTCTTTTAACCACATGATTCCGTTGCCACTCTCAATTTTATTTGTTTAGACATTCTTGACGATGCGCTGGGTATCTTTCATATCAAGAAAGATTCTAGAGAAGCTTAATAGCTTAATCGTAGGGTGATAAATAACTCCAATATTATTCTTGCCCTTGTGTTTCTTGAGCAGGTTCTAGAACTCTTTCTGGCTTGGTCATCCTATTCAGATCATCTTGGTATATTGATATCTAGTATATGGTATATGTATTGCTTATAAATTTAATGATAATTACTTAATGTAGACTGGTCAATATTCAAATGACTTTGACTCTCTATGACTTTTACAATTTATGGAGATTGTTGATGTGGCATTGGTTTTGTAGGGGTTGTCATTACACTTTATAGAGAGCACTAAAAAATATTATGTGGTTGGCTTTATTAGATGATAAACGAACAATAGATTGATTCCTTCTTAAAGAAATAATACCATATCTAATGTTGAAACTGTCACCCATTTTTTACTTACAATGACCTTAATCACTTGTGCAATGAGGAAGTCAACATTCAAATGGTTAATATATTCAATACCAAAATTGATGGTACCCTATAGGTATTGCAAAGCTATTTTTGCATCTTTCCAATGAGGCTTGAGAGATTTATCCATGATGTCTAAGTATAGTGACTAAATATGCAATATTTATCCTTGTACTAGTCAAATATTTTTAATATCACATTAGTTATCTATACAAGGTCTCATTAAAGTAAGTAACACCACTTTTACTAGATAGTTTAATATTTTGTTCTAATAGAGTAGACATTGCCTTACAATCTTTCATATTAAATATTTGAAGAATCATCTTTTAATACTTAGTTTGAGTAATCAAAGTCTTACCATTATGCCTCCATACTTCAATTCCTAAATACAAATTCATTTAATGGAGGTCCTTCATTTCAAATACTTAAGATAATTATAATTGGATCTCATCAATCAATTCTATAGAGATTCCTATTAAGATTAAGTCATCCACATAAAATGAAACCAAAATATTATTTCCAAAATCATCTTTCTTTATGTACAAATTCGGATCAGTCATACTCTCACTATACCCTTGTTGAAAGAAGAACTTGTCATTTTTTTCATACCTTGACCTTCATGCTTGTTTGAGACCATACAATGTTTTACAATGTAGACCTACATTCCATTTGATGTAACTCCTAATGAAACTTAGTAGCAAGTGTAATCATGATTGTAATAGTATTCACTTTATCAAAAATTATAAAAGTATCTTCATAATCTATTCCTTCATTTGGTGAATATCATTTTGTTACAAATCTAAATTTAAATTTATCAATAGTACCATCAGCTTTAAACTTCTATCCTAAACGACCATCTATAACCTATAGGAACTTTATTTGTAAGTAATTTAGTTAATTTCTAAGTGCCATTATCCATGATTAAATTATATTCTTCCATTTATTAAGATCTTTAGCTTCTTCATAAGTATATGGTTCATGTAATGATTTACTTGAGATGTAAGGACATAGTCATTTTACTTCATTAGTGTCTTGATTTCCCTTGTTGTCATTTTTAATATTTTTTTCCTACATGGACTTGTTTCACCTTGCCTTGATTAATGCCCACTTTTATCATAACTTTTTTGGTTTAAAATATTTAAGATTTCTTCATCAACTTCTTCAATACTTTTGCATGAAGTATTATTGTCCTCATTTCCTTCCTTTTGAAGATTATCTTCAAATTCATGAAATATTATGCATCTCTACTAATAAACACTCTGTAGGCAGGAGGATTTATATTTTGTAAGCCTTATGATCAATACAATAACAAAAGAAAATGATTTTGATCAAGACTTAGCATAAGTTTTATCCTATTCTCCTTTACAAGTTTATAGAATTCCTTACTTCCGAAAATTCTTAAATGATTAACAATATTTTTAGTATTTGTGAAAGTTTCATAAGGAATTTTCTTTTCTAGATGGTTGGTTTATGATTTAAAAAATATATATTTGTGCTAACTACTTCATCACATAAATGATTAGGAAGATTCTTCTCTTTGAGAATACTCCTAGTACACTCAACTATTGTTCTATTTTTCCATTCATCCACACCATTTTGTTGTGGGATGTGAGAAACTACATATCAGTTGATGATATCATCATCGTTACAATATTTGATAAATACATCTTATGTATTTTCCCCCTTTATCTATTATATCAATTTAAATATTGTGAACAATTTGTTTTCAACCATGGCCTTGAATCCTTCAAAACAATCAAATAATTCACTCTTATGGCTTAAATTTAAACCTAAGTATATCTAGACCTATCATCAATAAATATAAAAAAATAAGAAGATAAAGCAAGTGACTTAATTTGGATAAGACCACATTCACCTATACATATTAATTCAAGTATTCTTCTTTTCCAATGATTTAAATTAAATGAAAATTCATTTCTACATTCTTTACTTAATGCACAATCATCACAACTAATGCATTCATTCTTTAATGTTGGAAGACCTTGCACATATTTTTTCTTTATAGAGAAATAATGTCTAATATTTAGATGACCATACCTTTTGTGCCATAGTTATTCAATTGTTAGATATGTAGAAGGCATTGCATGATGAAATTTTACATTATCATTAAGTATTTACAAACCCCTAATTCTGATTACTTCAAAATTTTATATTATAATGAGCTTTCATATCCCTTAACAACCTAGCTTCAAGAATCTAACCTTCAAACCTTGACTACTAATGACAAAGTTGGTATTAGATTATTTTTATTTCCTAACAAATACTTTATATGTTCTCAAGTTGCTTTATATTTCCAAATTGAGCGATTGTACACATATATCACCATATTCATTAATGCCACGAGAACTACAATCTCATAAATATATCTTACTACCATAAATTTTCTCATGAAATTTTTAAAACCAATTTTTATGATACAACATATGGATTGATGAACTTAAATCTATGAACCAATTATAAAAATTATCTATATTAGCTAATAAACAAATATCAAAAATAAACTAAAACTTTAAATCGTGAAGTTTATCTCTTTCTCTATCCTTGCTATTCCCAAAAATTACAATTTTTATTTTTATTTTATTTTATTTAGATGATGCCCCTTCTTGATACCTATTTCATATTTATACCTTTGTTTATCAAATTTTCTTCTAGCTTTATTCTTCGACCATTTCTTTCCATCTTCTTGTCTTTTGCCATCAAAGTTGAATTAATTCTCTAAAATCAATAGTCCACATGTGTCTTCCATTATTGTTGTTTGTGATAAGAAAAATAGGTTTTATAGGGATCCTAAAACCCAAAAGTTGTTACATATCATAGGGTTGTAAATAAAACAAAAAAAACCCAAAAATAGTACTATGGCCAACCAAGCGGCCAAATCAAAAGATAGACAAAAAGCCAAGAAATAAACCTATAGAAACCAAAAAACAAAAAGATAGATAATGATAATCCTTACTCCTCCACTTTCCTTTCAAGGTCTTGCATTGTTTCCACCACTTCATAGGCTTTCTAACACTCCTCAGCCATTTGCTCCTATTTCTTCAAGAAAGTCCTATCCAATTGGCTATGGGATATGGCCATGATGGTTTCATCATCCTTCCTATCTTCATCTCTATCCTTTTCCTCATTATCCTCTAGAAGAATCCTAGCTTTCAACTTTCCAGCAAGAGTAACAATGTTTTCATTGAGAGAGTTTAGAATGGAGATGATCTGGCTAGCCATGTTATGGTTGTAAGTCTCCAAAAATTTCATCCTTTTTTTGACCAACCTAATAATACTCCCCTAATCTGTGACATTCCCTCTCTCAAATTTCTTCCCCTAGCTTTCCAGTTGGCCCATTCTTTCTTTAACCTCCTCCAGTTCATGAAATGGACATTTAATTGATTTGAAATTATCTATCATGCATTTCTTGCATTATTAAGTAGGTCCATTCCCACTTCCCTCATGCTATCAATTATAGCCACTAATTCTAAATCAATAAGATCCTCCATCTGGATTATTCCCTCTTTTTATTCTATGATTTGTGGATTCATGGCTTCTCTCATAATCCCCATCTTTGAAGTTCTGACATTAAAAATTTTCCATGCCAGATGCCTATCTTTTATAACCACCTCACCACTTCCTTCCTCTATTTTTTCCTTTTCATACTCTTGAAGGAAACTTGGAGATGGTGGAAGCACCAAAATTTCTAGAGTAGAAACATTTTTCCCCTCTACACGTATGTCCTCCTCTTTCATCCTCCTCTGTTTCTTCCTAGGGTTTTCAACTGGCTCCTCCCTATTTTTATCTTCCTCACACTTATTCTCATCATATGTATCCATGTCTTCACCTTCTTCATTATATTCCTCTTCCCCCTAATCAGCAATTTTGGGCGCAAGGCCCCTAGGATTTTTCCTAGATGGCATCTTTGATGGAGTAGGCATATCCTTATTTTTACCCCTTGCCTTCTTTCCAGATGAATGCAAAGCTTTTTCCTCCTCTGAGCTAATACTCTAAATCTCTTCCGAGTTTAAAGAGAAGTTAGAACTCCTCATGTCCTTAGAGGCAACCCCAACATGAGCCAATGTTTTACTTCTAGATTGAGCCTTAAAATGCTCATAAATAAAAATGAATAAACCCTCATGCAAGGCTAGGTTAGAAGTGGGTTTTTTCTTATGTCCATAAATTCTCTTATGCATAGAAGAATAAAAATAAAATGGAAAGGAAACATTAAACCTATAATGAAAATGATTAAGTAAAACAAAGTGATGGGTTCTAACCCTATTGAATCTAGTGTCTAGAGATATATATTTCATAATGGCCCTAAACACATATCTCAAAGTTTTTTAATTGAATCCATCTCATAGTAGGTCTCACTCTTCACCAATTCATTTTTCTTTTCCATATTCTTCTCATAGTCCTTAACCACATTCGTAGACACCTTTTTGTTTCTATAGAATTAAATCCCCTCATTTTGAATTTTAGTGACATGAGAAATAAAATCCACAAAAATTTAATATGACACTCCATCCACTTTCACCCTACCATCCTTCCACAAATTAACCATAAGATTGGTTATCATTTGGTCGTATCCATGAAGCTTGGTGATATAATTTACAATTCCACCCTTTTCAAGCTTCTCCCAAATTTTTGTTTTTACTTCCATTTGTCCACCTCGCCTATTGGTTCTTTCCCACTCCTTTCACCCACCATCTTTGTAGCCTAAATTTTTAAAAATTCTCATAAATTGCTTCCTTTGTTTCCCTTTCACAATCCACTAGATACTTTGTATAAAACCACTTTGTTTTTCACTGCTTTCTCTTTTGATGCTATAATAGCAGTAAAGGAAATAGACAACCCACAAAGCATGTCAATTTGAGACAATAAATTTCATCCACCTATTCCATCCATATTTACCATTATTGTTGTATCTTTCACCCATACTAATATTAATTTCCATGATTAACTTAAGATTACACACATACTTCCCTGGATCCTCTCCTAATCGATTCGGCTTTTTGCATCTGTCAGAATATTTCTATAGTATTTCATATCATCATTGTTTCTTTCTTTGTTACTTCATTGGGAAACTAGTCAACCATTGAGTTAGCCTCCCTATACTCATGGCTAATATAAATGCATTCAAATTTTCCATGTGTTATACAGATTTCTTCAATTATATTTGGAATTGTCAAGGAAGCATGAATACTCCCTATATTACATCTGATAATATTATTTGAGTCCCCCTCTAGCCATAATTTTTTGATTTCTACATCTAGTGATAATTTAATAGTGTAGAGAGCAGCACTAGCATTAGCAAAATGATTTGTCTGGATTCCGAGGGTATAGGCAAGAGTAGCAGCTCCACTACCAGGATAGTTTCTAATTATTCCTCCACATCCAAAAAGACCAAGATTCCCTTTAGCCACTCTATAAAATTTGCCTTTGTGCATACCCTCAAGTGGGAGTTTCCACTTTAGCTCTTGTCTTTGTGTCCTCTTGTCCTTTTCCTTTTCCTTATTCCTATCTCTATCTTCAATATCTCCTCCCTTTCTTATCTAAAAGTTTTCCTTCACATTGCTATTGATTTTGTCCATGAGAAAATAAGCAACCACCACTCTGTCTCTACAAATTCAATTATTTGTGTCCTTCCATATTCCCCAATAGAAGTGAGGCAAAGCCTAGGAGCTTATAGCATGCAAATTAGTTCCTTTATACATACTCTGCCATTGACAAAATAACTCCAAAACATTATCTAGCTTGCACCAAATAACCCTATATTTCCTCATGAGCAATTCCCAAACATCCATGAGTAAGGAAAATGAATAAAAATATGATTCACTAACTCTAAATGATGCTTATAGAGAATACATCTATTTGGGATATACTAACCTTTCTTTGCCAGTTTATCCAAGGTAAGAATTTTATCTTGTAACATCAACTAGAAGAATATGTTAATCTTAGGGGCAAGGCTAGGCAACTAGGCCTTAGCCCATGGAGGTTTCTCTTTCAGGCTTCAGAGGAAATTATAACTTGATGCCACCAAGTAGCAACCATGAGTATTATCCTCCCATATTAATTTATCCCTATTATTGTTCAAGATCATTGTATTCAACATCACCATTATTAGTCTGAAATCATTCAAAATGAAAGACAGGTCTCTCTATCCCTAGTCTGTTCTATAGTCTCTTACTTTCACTCCAATTTGCTTAATGTAGGTATTAGCCCATTTGTTATAGATAGGATTGTTAATGAGAGGACCCTAAATCAACCAGTTATCATGCCAAAAGAGGATGTCTTCACCATTTCCCACTTTCCACTTGGTCTTAGAATCAGCTAGTTCTCTTGCTTTAAGAATACCATTCCCAATGAACAAGCCATTCAAAATCTGAGGATCATTAAGAAAAAACCTTAGAAAAGGCCTTCTAATATACTTTTGCACTAAAACATCTCTCCATTCCCCTAAGCTTTTGAAAATGTGCCATATCTACTTAGCTAGAAGAGCCTTATTAAGATGCCTTAGTTTCCTTATTCCAAGGCCTCCATAGCTCTTAGGGAGGAAAACATTATCCCAAGCCACAAGAGGGTGTCTTTTGTGATCCTCAAGCCTAAACCAAAGAAAATCTCTCTAGACGTATTCCATTTTATTAGCATGTTTAGTTAGAATCCCAAAGAGACTTAGAGCATACATTGAGAGATTCTTTATTGAGGATTTCACTAGAAGACATTTACTAACTTGGCTTAAAGTAGTATCTTTCCAACCAACCAAATTCTTACTAAACCTATCAATCTTTCCATTCCATAACTAATCTGGTAGCTTAGTTCCCAATGGAAGACCAAGAAATTTAGTTGGAAGGTTACGAAACCCACACCCAATAATCCCAACAATCTTATTTTCTCTTTCAATAGGAGTGTTAATAAATATAACTAAGATTTTTTTCCAATTAATAAGCTAGCCTAATCCCCTAACATACACGTCTAGTAATTTCTTCATCTCTCTAGCCTCCTAAATTGAAGCCTCCCCTACCATGACAGTGTCATCAAAAAATTGTTGATGAGTAAAAGTAACATGTTTAAAGAAGGATTAATACCTCTTAATATCCCATCCTATCTTTTTCTCTAAATCAATCTACCAATACACTCAACTGTGATAATGAACAAGATAGGAGATAGGGGATCCCCCTTGTTGTAAGCCTCTCAAAGGTTTGAAAAAATTAGAAGGAGCTCCATTGATCAACATGGAAATCAAAGAAGTAGAAATGAGTTGAGAAATGAGTTTACGCACCTCATGATAAAAAACTAGAAGCCTAGAGAAAAAACCAAGGAAATTCCAGTCCACCTAGTCATAGGCTTTGGATAGGTTCAACTTGAGAAGGAGTCCTTCTCTTTTACCTGCTTCCAGCGAATGAATAACTTCATGAACCAACATGATAGAAATGAGGATTTGTCTTCCAGGGACAAAAACTGTCTACTGTTGGGATATGATCAAAGGCAAAATGTGAAGAATTTTTGTCATCAACACCTTTGAAATGATCTTGTAGAATGAATTACAAAGACTAATGGGCCTAAATTGATCCATTGAATCTACCCCTAGAACTTTAGGAATGAGAACCAAAAAAGTAGAGTTGAATTCTTTAAGGAGATTCCTAGCCCTAAAAAATTACTGCATCGCCTTGACAACATCCTCCATAACCACCTCCCAATATACTTGAAACAAGAACATAGGAAAACCATCTAACCCAGGGGATTTATCTGTTGGAAGAGAGAACAAAGCCTATTTAACTTCCTAAGCCTTAGGAATTTTCCACAACATTTTATTGTGTTGCAGTTGAATTAGTTGGGGAAGAGATGAAACAATTTCATTTTGATCCACCATAGATAACAAGGGGTCCCAAGAAAGAAGAGAAGAGAAAAAAGAAATAGCTTTAGTAGCAATACCATTTTCTTTTTTTGAAAGAGCTTGGCCCTTCTTAATCCCTAAAATCCTATTATTTTCTCTATGCTTAAGGTGGGAAAGGTGAAAAAATCTTGTTGTTGTTGAGGGGTACCTACCAAAATTTCAAAATAAGGTGAATTTTCTCTTTTATCCAAATTGATAATGAACATTTGATAATCGTTCATAATTCCATTCAAAATAATAGTAATTAAATTATTCTTTGAACCTAATTCACCAATTTTAGCTAATTTATCCCTTAAATATAAAATTGAAGATAAATAATTACTAATAATCTCATTTTCATTGAAAGTAGTTTTCTCTTTAAAACTAAAATTCTATTTGCACTTATAATCCCATACAAAGTTTTCAAGGCTTTTCAAGTACTTGCAGAAGTAGTGGTATCCCTTATAGGAGGGGTGATGGAGTATTTTCTAGGCATTCATAAGATAATCTTGGCTTTTAATTATCTTTTCTCATAATGTAGAGAAATATTCTAAGGTTTAGTGGGCTTAGCCTAGGACTATCGACAATGGTCCAAATATTAAATCCCTTGAGTTTTCATCTTAAACATGAAATTAACATAATTGGAACCATCTTACTTATTTGACCAAGTTAGAAAAGAATTAAACAAAAGCTTCATTGTGAAGAAACCAAGGAAAATAATAAAGGAATTTAACAAATCCTTTAATCCAAATCATACTATTGAACACACATACATTAAAAATTTGAGGAAAAAGAACTCAATTTTTGCAACTTTAAATATTTTTCCACTTCTAAATGGTTGGATCAGACCTCTTCCTTTATGAATTTATTTTACAACACTGTTAGAAAAGGTTGCAGAAAGGACGAGACAAAAGACCTAGAATTATAATAATTCCTATCTATAATACAATATAAAATACATTAAGACTAAAATGAAAAGCAAGAGGAAATGAAGAACTCTTTGTAAGTCTATTATTAACAACATAACTAGGAAATATTTATACAAAAACTACAACCAAAGTCTACTCTCCTATATAACTAGAAACAAACTCAACATCTAGTTGTGGCTAACTAATATCAAACTTAGACTTACTTGAAATAAACAAGAATTGTGAATAGATTAACCAATTTCTTACAAACTCTAGTTTGAACTCAAATTGTTACTTAGTTGTTGATTTATTCTAACAATTTCTTGATTATCTTCGAGTAATTTAGAGCTACACCAAGACACTCTTATTTATATGAAGGGGAAAAACTTATTATATTCAAAATTTGTTACTCGCATTCCTCTCATTTCATCATTTGAGCTATCAAGATATATTCTTTTCCTTAAAAGTAGTAAGACATTAATATTGAGCTATTATGGTTTTATTATATTCTTTTCTAACATGTAGATTGTAAAAGAAATATTTTATAATTTTTGACCCATATGAATTGGGAGATAAAGATTACCTCAACCCTTGATGCATAAGACTTTACATCAGTTCTTTAAAGAGTATGTTGTTGATTTAAATATATATCTCTTCATGCATGTAGCTTATGGTTCCTCAAATCTTGACTCATATTGCCATGTATTTTACATAAAATGAGTTTTACACATTATCACAAATATCACCTCTAAGAAAATTGTACATTAGAATCAAATTATCAATCCTTAAAAAAAAATATTAAATATACAATGATAGTGCTTGATAATTACACCCTCGAATTGAAAATTTAATTTTTCTATGTGGCAGATCAGATACACTTCATAGAAAAATTTAGACTTATGGTAGTAATATGAAAATCTAATACTTTAAAATTAAAATGTTCTAAACTATTCATATTATATGAGTCATCAATTCCATGAAACAATGAATGAATGCAATCATTATTAAAAATAAAATGGAGATTCGCTAGATTGTGAAATTTAAGTTTTAAATTATACACCTAGTTCAATTTATTATATTAATGTGATTAAAGATTGAAGAAAATAATCAAACACATGACCTGTTGAAATGTTAGAATGACTTAATTGATTATGATGTGGATAGATCTATCACCATCCAATGTAGGTAATCAAGAATAAAAGCTAAAATGCAAGATGAGATTTCCCTCCATTAGGTTGGATAAAGATGAACTTTAACCTAGAAGCTAAGGGAAATCTAGGGCCAACTAGTTGTGGTGCTCTTGTCAACAATGAATAGGGTCAAATGCTCAAAGCTATGATAGTCAAGCTAGCTTCTTAAACCAATCACTTAGAGGGAGCTACAGGGCTTCTCCATGGCATAAAATTGGCAAGTAATATCAAAGCTAAAGGTTTATGGATAGAAGGTGATTCACTTAATATTCTAAATAATATTTCTAGAGCTTTTCCCCCTTTGTGGACTATTGAAAATATAATCAAGAAAGAAAAATGTCTTTTAATCAACATAGAAAGTATTTATTTCCCACATGTATAGAGAGGATAATACAATATGTGACTTATTTAGTAACATAATAGTCTCCTTGGACCCAAGCCCTAGCCTTAGCCACAAGAAATTTTAGAAAACCCTTGGCTCAGAAGTCAAAATGGAGCTTGAGGTTAAATCAACATCATAGAGTTGGAGTCAAATACTAGGAAAGGTACACAAAGCACCAAGAGAACTCATAAATGTCCCCAATTAGAAAACTTTAAGATCCTTCCAAGCATGATTCAACCTCTAAGTCATTCGATAGTGATATCAAACCTGCGAGAAAGAAGAGATTGCCTCATGACAACAAGCATGCCCCCAACCCTCTTAACCCTTTCGACATCTCTGATACCCTGGAGGCTACCCTAAATAGAAGTGGTGGGGAGGATATCACTTCCACTAGGAAAGAAACCAATAAAGATAATAGGAGAAAAGGGAAGCATGGCCACACTAAGGCTAGACTAGAAAAGCTAGAGCAATCTATGAGAACCTGGGTGACAATCAAACTAGTATATGCCAGAGATTTGAAACTTTGGTGGAGTTTTACACAAAGTTCATGCACTCTATGGCCATAATTTTATACTCATTATAGGTTAACAAGGAGGAGAATGATGTGGGAAATGCTATGGAGACCACCCGATCCATTTATGAGTTTCTAGCGGATGACTTACTTAAGACCATCCTAGAAAAACCAGTTAAGGTAGAGGAGGAGGATGCGGACAAGGATGCTCTTGAGGAAAATAAGGAGGACAAGAAAGGGTAGGAAGAGGGAAGCTAGCCCTAGTTTTGGTGTTTTTTGGGTATGGTTTTATGCACTTTACTTTGAACCTTGCACCCCATGGGGTTTTAGTTTTTATGTTTATGTTGATTAATAGAAGCATTTTGTTTAGGAGTTGCTAGTTTATTTTATAGTATGTTATGCATGTTAGATTAAGGACTAACAATACTATCATTTATGTTATGGACATTTTTTTTTTTTTGGATTTTAAAGATGGCATAGGGTAGATAACTAGGAGGCTACCTTTGAGTGATTCTTTAGGCCTTTTGTTACTTGTGGTTAAACACCTCGTCTTTATTGGTTTCTATCTAATACTTCAAAAACATAATAGTGACTAAGAGAATCACCTCATTTTGGAGTCACAATGATGAGATTAGCTTTGAAATTAAGGTGATTTTTAATAGTGAACAAGCAATAAGAAGAAACGGAGTCATTTCACTCATTTATATATAGAACAAAGCATTTTGGGAAATAAAATACAATAATTTCGAGAAATTTTTGAGCTAGCTTAATTTGATAATAATTACATCACATGTTTTGTGGGTAGTTTTAGTGTTTCTTCTTCTTTGTGAAGTTTCTTTTTAGAAATGTTTTTGGAGAACTTGGCTTTGCAACTAGTGAAAATGGGTGGTAAAATTAAGAAAATGGAACCTAACAGCCATAAAAAAATAAAGGAGAAGTTAGTGAGGGAAAAAATAGTAGAAGGAGGACTCACTACATTTATGAAAAATATTAAAAATTTAAAACCTCAAGTCATGAACATGTCCTTGAAAGGATGGAATAATGGAAAAATTAACGTGGGATGGCAAAATAACACAACTAAGTACAAAAGGTAAGCTCTTCTTCTGAGATCATAACCATTATAAAATGGAAGTTAAGAATATCCCTAAGGATAGTGATGATTAATTAGTTAAAGGGGAGAGTGGTATTTATATAATTGTCTCTTTCAAATTTCTTTGGAGGCTTTTTTTTTCCTATAATAATGGAATATATTTCTCTGAATGGGAGATACGATAGGGCCCATACCTATCACTTTGTGTTGTTAAATCATTTTAGGTATAGAAAGGTTGTGTTTTCCTTTTCATTTTCTATGTTCATTAGCTCATAGTATAAATGAATTGAATTCCAATCCTAAAAACAACATTATGGATGAGGCTTTGATATGAACAATTCACAGTTATGTTACAAAAATTATGCGTGATTTGGTTTTGATGAAAATTATGGAACATAGTGGTAAAAAGATGGATTCTGGGAAAAAGGTGGGAAAGGGGAAAATAATTTTAGGTGAATCAAGGATGGACTTCCCTATCTTGAAAATTAAGACAAGCCTAAGTTTAATTATATAGAATTTTTACTTGATAATGAAGAAGAGAAAGAGTAGAAAGAAGGGCTTGGGAAAGTGGAGATGGGAATAAATGATTCAAAAGAAGTGGAAAATTTTGAATGTGTAGGAAGAATTTTTTGTTGGGATAATGTTTAGGGGTCCCCTACTTCTCCATGTTTAGCTCAAAATGATGCCATATCCCCTATGGAAAAATAAAGTGGCTACCATTCCAAAAGAGAATCTACCCCCATAGGATAATATGGATGATGTTGAACCTAGAAAAGAAATTAGGATTGTAGATTATCAAAAGTCAATAGATCATGACATAAATATCTATCTGAAAGATGTAGAAGCAAAGGAGACTGAAGCAATTTCACTTTCTCTAAAACAAATTGTGAAAAGGGACAAAGCATTTTGGGCTAAATAAGAGAAGAGGAAGGAGATAATTACCATGTTCCAAATTTTTAATGAGAAAAATTTTTATTTCAAGTTGACTGAGGATGATATAAATTATTGGTCCATGTATCCTCCTCATGAGGTTTTACAAAGTTCCAATAAATATTTGTTTATTCACTTAGAATAGACAAAAGGATGTTTCACCCCCTCAAGATGTTGAATTTGAAATGCAGATCTTTAGAAGGAAAATTTGAGAATAATGATGCAAGGAGTCATATGAACAACTAGAGCCAAAGGCACACTTAACTATCTGATCACCTTTCTAAATAAACATCATGGAAGGAAACAAAAGAGAGAGAAAAACCAAAGAGAGAAGAAAATAGAAACACTTTATTGATTCATTAAATTATTAGCTTACATGCCCAGCTATAATACCTTCTGGGTTACTTCCAATTAAACGATACAACTTCAAGATCCACAATTCAACTCTAAGCTTTTTCCTCTAGAAAAATTTGCTCCAAACCCTCTAAGAGATCCATGTCATCTCTCACTTTCTCTTTTTAACCTAATCCCAAAAAATCTTATTTATTCTTGCCAAAATGGCTTATAGATGATTATATATTATTACATTATAGAAGGTCAAACTTAAAATGGTTTACAAAAATCCCAAGATAAGATCTTAACCTTAAATTCATGATCCAAATTAAATACATATGATGGACAAACTAAGAACCAATCATAGAAAAACTCAACCAAAGGAGTTGAACATCAACAAACATTAGGTTCAGTTTGTACATGAAAGAACCCTTGGCCAACACTAGACAACTCAAAACTCATACAAATGCTCAACTAACACTAAACAACTTGACACTAAAAAGAGCTCAGTAATGACTATATCTTGATAATCACTTGAATTTGGAACTAATAGGAAGAATAAAAAAAGATGAGAAGGATAGAAAGGAAACCCAAGATGCTCCTCCATCAGACACCCAGAGTTGAAAGAAATGATTCTCCTGAATCATTGAGATGTCACAACCTAATTTGAATCCAACTTAGATTGAGAAATCCATGTTGCATATTCAATAGGCCTATTGTTCCACTTCACCAAATACTTATAGTAATATTTTCCTCTTGTTCTTGTATCAACTCTCTCATCCAATATATCTTCAATCTCTTCAATATTCTTCTTAGGATAATCATTCCGTACAAAAAAATCATCCTTTTATTCATGATATTTATGCAAATTAGAAACGTTGAATATAAGAGAAATATCCAAGTTCATTTTGCAACCCAACTTCATATCCATTTCCACTACCAAACTTCAACAAAACTTTACAAGGAGTGAACTTCTTCATCCTCAACATACTATATATTCCAAAATTAAAGAGTCCTTTCTTCAAGTGAACCATCACCTCATCACCAACTTCAAAAACATGATGTCTTCTTGTCTTATCAACATTCTCCTTATATTTTTGATTACTTTGTTTGAACTTTAACTTCACTTCCTTGTGGAAAGACTTAATAAAATCTTAAAATTCTTCCCCTTAAACACTTCTCGTCTCTTTCACAATAACATCGTTTAAATCTGATACTCCTCTAGCTTGCATTCTAGTAACAATCTCAAAAGGTGTTTTCTGTGTACTCCTATTCACAAAATTCTTATATGAAAACTTAGCTTGTGTTAATATAATATCTCAATTACTCAGTTTATATCAGCTAAACATCCTAATAAGTTTTCCAAGCTTTTATTCATAACCTATGTCTATCCATCTATCTATGGATGGAATGTAGAACTAAAATTCAACTCAGTATCCATCTTCTTCCATAAACTCCCCCAAAAGTAACCAACAAATTTACTATCTCTATTAGATATAATACTTCTTGCAAATCCATGCAATCTAAAAATGTCTTTGGAGAAAATGTCAGCAACATGCATAGCATCTGATATCTTCTTACATGGTATGAAATAAGCCATTTTAGAAAATCTATTCACAACAAGAAATATGGAATCATACCCACTTTGTGTCTTAGGTAATCCAAGAACAAAATTCATACTCATGTCACTCCAAGGTTTCTCATAAATAGAAATAGGTGTATACAATCCACTATTCTAACTTACTCCTTTTGTAAGTTGACAAATTCCGCAACTCCTTACAAGCTTCTAAACATCCTTATACATGTGTCACCAATAATACTTATCCTAAAGAAAACTAAATGTCTTATCGATTCTAAAATATCCAACCAATCCACTACAATTTTTTTCCTTAATCAAATTAACTCTCATATAACTTCTTGTTATAAAAATTGAATTCCTTTCAAAAATATAAATTATTGAATGAAATAATCATCATAGTTACTCAGTTGACTTGATAGATTTCATGCTCTACACTCTCTCTACACCTCAAAAAAATCAAGGTCAATATATTTACAACTCCTTCATCTCATCAAAACCAAGAACTTCAACCTTCATCTCGGTCACAAAAAAGAACATCTTCTTCTCAATGCATCTACAACTTGGTTAGTAACTCCACTCTTATTATTGATAACAAATGTGAAACTTTGAAAATGCTCAATGCACTTTATATGTCTCTAATTAAATTTATGTTGACTTCCCAAATACTATAAAGCTTTATGATTAGCATACAACACAAACTCGTTATGAATAAAATAATGTCTCCACTTCTTCAAGGCTTGAACAATAGCATAAAAATCTTGACCATACATAGAATACTTCCTTTTAGCATCACTCAAATTCTCACTATAGAAAGTAAAAGGTTTATCCTCTTAATTCAACATGGCTCCTATTGCAATAACACTTGCATCACATTCAACTTGAAATACCTTATTAAAATCAAGAAAATCCTATACAAGTACCTCAACAACCTTTTGTTTCAAATTCTCATAACTCTTTTCAGCTCCATGTGTCCACTTAAAATCCTTTTATCTCCACTCATTGTCTTAGTCATACCATTACAAATAGAACTCAAATTCTTTATAAATTTTTGCATAAAATAGCCAAACCATGAAATGATCTCACCTAACCCACATTCCTAGGTGTAGGACATTCCAAAATTGTTTTAACCTTCTTAGGATCAATTCTCAAACAATAAAATAAAATAAAAATCCAAACACACAACCTCCTTTTTCATAAAGGAACATGGCTCCAAATTTATCAACAACTTCTCCTATTTCAATCTCTATAAAACCTATGTAACATGCTCAAGATGTTCTCTTTTAGTCTTACTAAATATCAAAATATCATCCATCTAAAAAAAAAACTTTTACCCAAGAGTCTCTTTTCAATTTCATTCATCAACCTCATGAAACTACTAGATGCATTAGTCAATTCAAAAGGCATTACTAACCACTCATACAAACCATCTTTTTTCTTGAAAGTAGTCTTCCACTCATCAGCTTCTCTAATTCTAATATGATGATAACCAATCTTCAAATGAGTCTTGGTAAACTATTTTGACCAACTCAAACAATCCATTATGTCATCCATGCTTGATATAGTAAACCTATTCTTTATTCTTCTTTGTTGCCTATATCATCTTAAAATGGAAGCACTTCCATCTTGGTATGTTCAACACCCTCTTTTAGAACATTTATCATGATAAACTTGTATTTAGGACACAATCTACACTTGATTGCTTCATTTTATGTGAAATTAGGGTTAGGATCTCAAAGATTCTCCTTAATTTTTCTTCTACATGGCTCTATTTTCTAGGTAGGAAATAACAATACATCCTCCTAGCTTTCATCTTATTTATTAGAGGATTTTGTGCTTATTCCTAGTATTTAGTCATATTGTAATATCATTTCTAGGTCTTCAAGCACCCTTAAGACATCCTATTTTCTACTCTGGTTGGATCTAGACCCCTAGGTCAAGGTCAAGGTCAACTAGGTCAACCCTAACCTAGGGAAGGGTCAAGGTAATCCCTAACCTAGGTCAGAGTTGAGGTCATCCTTGACCTTCTTTTGGATTTGATACCCCTTTTAAATTTTGGCCCCAGAGGGCCTCAAAATCAATGTCGTGCTTTTAGATACGAATGTGGAAGAGTTTTAATTTGAAATTCATCTCATTATTTTCCCTCATTAGTTGGTTATTATGATTGGACCATAATTTTATGTAACATTTGAATTGTGGGTCCTCACATTACTCTAGAAGACTCACCTTGAAAGCTTTATATAAAGACTTTTGTTTTGCATCCATTTACAGCTAGAATCAAGAGATGAAAAGAGAACAAGACGATGCTATGAAGTTGTAAGATTGTAAGAGAATGATAAAGAATATCAATTTATTGTGGATATCAAGAATTTTTGTGAACATACCATTATGAATATCTATTTGGAGCAATAGAGATCCAATCTTCCTTGATCTACCCTTATCAATATTCAAGCATTCAAAGATACAATCATGGGGTAATAATTACAGATTATGATTTTGGTAGGAGTACTTTATCCTTGGGGGCTAGGTATTCTTTCTTATCTTATTCAAGTCTATGCATTGCTTTCTCATACATATTCATTCTAGGGTTTCAATCTATTAGATTAGATCTTGGCATTGAACATTCAATACACACACTAATTCCATTATATCTGACTATTCATGAAGGTGGAAATCACCTTCACAAGGGTTTGACTAAGGAAAAACCCTACATAGCCACCCCAAAATCATATTTTTAGATATATGCAGTTGTGGTTTTGAGAATCAAAGTCCAAATTTGGATACACTTTTCAAAAACCTTTTGAGATCTGCGAACATAATTTTCATCGAAGTACTGCAGGTCAAGATCAACTTTTTGGGGCACAATTCTGCCCTGGTGTAAGATTGTGTCCTACTATCTAGATCAAGGTCGACCTACCCTCAAAAAGATAAAAGTTTTATTGGTTTTCTCCATCTCGACATTTCCAATCTAGAACAAGTTGCAAAATTTCTAGAAAGTATACATAGGCATTAGAAAATAGGTATTTCTATATTCGTTCCATTATGAGGTATGCATCTTATCTTGTTTATTTTCAAGCATTTCCATATTTACATTACTTATTCCATATAAACTCTAAAATAACATATGAATAGTGGTGAATGTTAGACACATTGTTAAAGATCCACATGTTTACCCTATTCATTTTGGTGAACCCATTTATGACAATTCTTTCTTTTTACTATTAGATTTAAATCTTGCATTTGATTTCTTCTACTTATATGTTTCAAAAAAAAAATTTGCAAATTTTCTTTAGAAATACAAAAACATTTACATTGTCATGCTTTTAGTATTTCAATATGTATGATTCTTGTTTGGAATACTTTGATGAGGTTTTTATTAAGAAATATGATAGATTCCCTAATGAGGTACATCGAAGTGAGATTGAAAAATGGTCTAGATAAGATCTCCATTGATCCTATTCTAATTTCATTCTCCTTGAAAACCTCCCCAATTGACCTTTACCATAGGGTGCATGCATGGTTACCTTTATGTTCCACTATATGAAACATTGATAAACCTAAGATGATATATCCTACACCTTTGATGATGGTAAAAGGATGTCCTTGACTAAAAATTAAGGGTAAACCTAGATATCCTTTAGATTTCCTTGATAACACTAATTCCATTTCATATTATTATCATACATGGAATCATCTTCAGCCTACTGTGCTAGTTATTTTACCACCTTCTCAACCTATTCATCCTCAAGCTCCTAAGTTTCCTTCTACCTTTAAGGAGTATAACTTAGTTGATCAATTATGTGCTACTCTTGCTATGTTAGCTTTATGGGAGTTACTTCAAAATTCCTTGACATACTATGAGGCATTGCAAAAAGCTTTATCTATCTTTTTTGCTTCACCTCCTAATCAAGAGAAAATTCATTCTCTTTTAGATTGCATGCATGCTATGCCTTCTATACCTCCTATTGTATTTTCTGATAATGATTTACCTTCTCTTGAGGTGCAGAATCAATATGATGCTCTTATGGTTATTTTTTCTATTAATTAGAATATCATTTGAAGAACATTAATTGATAATAGATTTGGGCTTAATGTTTGTAGCATGGAAATTCTTAAAGTAATTAAGGCTGATCTTACTACTGTTCAACCTGATAATGGCCCTATGCATGGATTTGATAATATTGAGAAGAGAACTTTGGGAATTCTTACCTTACCTATTAAAGTTGGTCTAGTTACTCTGAATATGCCTATTCATGTGATGCCTAAACCTCTCAATTATAACCTTCTTTTAGGAAGACCATGGTTACATACTATGCATGTAGTTCCTTCTACTCTTCATCGCAAGATTTGGTTCATTTATAAAAACTTAATGTATACATTGCATGTAGATGATGTGCCAAATCCTTTCTTAAATGTAGACTATTTTAAAATCTCTCAACCTCTTCAACCAAGTAAATAGATTTAAAAACAACTTGAGATTCAATAGTTGGAAGCTTCATCTTCTTCCTTGACACAGGATGATTGGGGAGTGTTGGACTTTAATCCTTCTTTCATTGGAGAATATACGGTCTCTAATTTGGAATTCATGAAGCAGCAAATAGAATTTGAGAAACAAGTTTTTATTCCTTCTTCACTTTACGAGGAACTAAATAGTAATTTTTTCATTGCTTTAGTAAATGAAATGATTGAAATAATAAAACTTGATTGTTTTGACACTGTGACATATGCCACTATTTCGACTCCATCTGAAATGGTTGATTGGTATGATTTTGGTTATCATTTTCTTCAGAAATCAAGATTTAAAGGGAAAAGGATGTCGTAAACATGAGCAAGGTTTACAAGTACCTTTGAATAATGAAATTATGATCATACATATGGATTAGGATTTAATCCTTATAAATAGACATTGACTTTTCTCCTTAATGTCAATCGTATATGTGGTGGTCACTTGAAATTGGATAATCCACTTCTCATTGACTTGAATCAAGTGCCTACTTTGGATATTTTTCCTGAAGATGAAACCTTAATGGAAATTTTGGGGTTTATGAAGATATATCTAAGTTCCATCACAAACAAAGGAAGCCTTATTATTTAGATATAGATGCTTTTTTTTGAGAACATGATAATCGAGATATTCTTCCTTTACCAATGCATTCTCTGATACAAAGTGATTTGTTAATAACTGAGATTGTTGATATTCAAATGTATGAGAATAATCTTGAAAAAATAATAAAGATTCAGAAATGTTTAAATTAAGACGAATGTGATCTATTGGTTTCCCTTTTACTTCAATTAAAGGAAAATTTTTCTTGGACATATTCTGATATGTTATGCATATATTCTACTTGAATGTTACTCATAATATTGTTTTACAACCAAATATGAAACCCATGAAGAACAAAATTTGAAAGATGAATCCATGAATTGCTTTGTTAATCAAAAGTGAAATTGAAAAATTATTAGATTCTAGATTTATTTGTTCTATTGATTACTCATATTGGATTTCAAACATTGTGTCTATTTCAAAATGAGAAACATAAGATAATTGTGTGTAACAATTTTTGAGACTTAAACCAGGCATCCTTAAAGGATGATTTCCTATTACCCAATATTGATATGATTGTGGATTGAATGGCAGGTCATGCTTTGTTATCTTTTATGGATGGTTTTTCAAGATATACTCAAATCTTTATTCCTCCTTAACATCAATTTAAAACTTCATTTATCACACCTCAGAGAACATTTTGTTTCATCATGATGCCTTTTGGATTAAAGAATGCAAGAGCAACTTATCAAAGAGCTACGACTTTAATTTTTCATGATTACTTCTATAAGATCCTTGAATATTATGTGGATGATATATTAGCAAAGTCTATACAAAGAGAAGATCATGTTACTATTTTATAGAAAATATTTGAATGGATTAGAAGTTACAATATGAGATTGAACCCTAAGAAATATGTTTTTGGAGTAGATTTTGGTAAGTTATTAAGATTTATAATCTCTAAGAGATGTATAGAAGTCCATACTAAAAAGATTGATGTTATTGTTAATATGCCTCCTCCTAAGAATATTTCTTAGCTACGGAGTTTATAGAGAAAGATACAAGCTATTCGTCACTTTACTTCTATTTGAACTTATCAAAGTATTCCTTTTACTTCCTTGCTTAGAAAGGATACAAATTTCTCTTGAAATGATGAATGTAAGAAAAATTTTGAGCAATTTAAGGAGTATCTTGCAAATCTTCCTATCTTGCAGCAAGCTAAATTTGATAAGCCATTTCACTTGTATCCTTTGGTGACTCTGAATGCTATAAGTGTCTTGTTAGCTCAAAATGATTTGATAATGATAAGGTAAGACCTATGTATTAAATTAGTCAGACTTTAATTGATTATGAAATAAGATACATAGATTTGCAAAGACAATTCTTAGTTGTAGTTTATGCATGTCAAAAAGTTAGGCATTATCTTATAAATGTTGAAGTCAATGTGATCATCAAGTTTGATCCTTTGAAACATCTTTTCTCACAAACTAATCTCTCTGGCCATTTGGCAAAGTTGGTGATATTACTCATTGAATTTGATTTTAATTTCATTTCTCAAAAGTCCATTACGGGGCAAGATTTAATTAATTATTTAGCTGAAGCTCCTTGTCCTTATTCAGATACATGTTCTACTTCAATGGAATTTCCTAATGATAATATTCTAGCTATTCAACAAGATGATATTTGGAAATTGTATTTTGATGGATCTAAATGTATGAAAGGTTCTAGTGTTTCTATTATTTTAATTCCTCCTATGAAAAAGCCAATCCCTTTATCATACAAATTAACTTTTCCTTGTACTAATAATATTGTGGAGTATGAAGCTCTTATAGCTGGCCTATAAGAAGTTTCATCCCTTAACATAAAAAACTTTCAAATATATGGAGAATCATAATTGATTATTAAACAAGGGATGTTATCAAACTAAGAATGATAGAATGACACAATATAGAGATTTGGCTCTTGAGGTGCTTTCACAATTCTCTTCTTATACGATTCAAATCTTACCTAGGAAAGATAATAAATATGTAGATGCCATGGGTAGCATAGCTTCTTTGGTGTGTCTTGAAAATAATGCTGAAAACTTTCAGTTTACTGTAAAAAATCTTAAAAACCTTGCAATTTCTAAAAAGATTACCTTTGATTATTTTAATGTGAATTTTAATGAATGGTATTCTCACATCTTTCATTTTTTGAAAGATGGTATTTTTCTTGAATTAACAACAAGAAACACACATAATCATATTAGGAATCTTGTAGTGTGTTATATTATTTTAGGAGATACACTTTACAAACTCTCTTATGAAGGATTTTTATTAAGATCTCTCAATAGAACTAAAATTTAGGTATCTTTGGCAGAAGTTTGTTCTAGTTCTTGTGGAGGGCATTTTGGTGGAAAATCTCTATTTAATAAATTACATAGAATGAGATATTATTGGCCAATGATGGAGCTAGGTTCTTTCATGTGTGTTAAGAAATGTGCTCAATGTCAAAAACATAGTAATTTGATCCATGCTCTTGCTCATGAGCTTCCTAATCAAGTTTTTCCATGGCCTTTTAGTATTTGGGGTTTTGACCTTATTGGGAAAAGCTCACTAGCTTCTTCTCAAGGACATACTTATATTTTGACTACTACAAATTATTTCACAAAGTGGGTTGAAGTTGTTCTTCTTTGTTCAACAATTGTTGAAGTTATTTGTGATTTCATGCATAACAATGTCATAACATGATTTGGTATACCTTCAGCAATGGTTTTGGATAATTGTACTTCTTTTAAAAATAAAGAGGTGACAATTTTATTGGAAAAATATAGAATTTAACATAAAGTTTCAACTCCTTATTATCCTCAATCTAATGGTCAAGCTGAAGCATCAAATAAAATTTTTGAATAGATTTTGCAAAAATAAATTAACAAGCATGTGAAAGATTGGCATATTTAATTGACATATGCTTTTGGGTTTATAAGACAAGTCTTCATACTGCCACAAGTAATTCTCCTTACAATGTTGTTTATGGTACCAATGCTATTATGTATTTGGAATTAGAAATACCTTCTTTATGTATTTCATTTCATGAGATAATTGACAAAAATACTTTCTAAGAACAATGCTTGCAAGAGCTAGAAATGTTGGATGAAGAACGAATACATGTATTAGAACATATAAAAGCTTATCATAAATCTCTATAGAAATAATATAATCATAAGGTAATTGAACAAACATTTTTAGTTGGTGATTTAGTCCTATACGAGAATCAACAAAATGTGAATGCTTTACCTAGTGGAAAAGGAAAGTTTAGCCCTAATTGACTTGGACCTTTTGTTGTCAAGGGAAAATTTGGTTCAGGTGCTTATCAACTTGCTGATATGGATAGTATTTCTTTTAAGGAACCTATTAATATTATGCATCTTAAACACTATTATGCTTAAGTTCATTCTTTATTTCTTTGTGCATTTATATATTCCTTATAAAATTTGTTTCATACGTTATGTAGTTTTAGCAAAATTACATATTGAATATATTCATTCACCTTCTTTCATTCTATTAAGGGTATGTACAGGATCATGGTAAACCAAACCATGCTCTTAAGTGGCAATAAAAAATCAAAAAATTAAGGTTATGTCAACTTGACATGCAATTTTCTACTTGTTATTAACTTTTTATCAAAACGTTGAGAGAAGAGAACTTCTAGAAAATTGAATCTAGTTTCCAAAATACAAGTTCTTATCTCAAAAAAAATAAAAATTATTTGGTCAAATTTTTGAATTTTAATGCAATATTACAAAAAATTTAGAATAAAAATAAGAAGTAGATGTATGTCTAACTACCTTAATCAAAACCAAATGATAATATTTTTTTAGTAATATTCTAGATATAAGTAGTACACTCATGCCTAGATGTGACACATATTTTTGGGTATTTTTATTATAAATAAATAATTAATAATTAATTTTTCACTTTAATATTTTTGGAATTAAAAACTCTCGTGCTTGACCATCTTAACTAATTCAAGTCTCTACAAAATTCAATTTTATATTTTATTTTCCTTATAGTAGAAGAAACATAGGATGTGGTGCATCTTTTGGATTTAAAAAATGTTGTACCATTTGAAAGTTATAGTTGTTTTTCAAGTAGTGTGTTAATCAACACTTTACATGTAACTCCATTAGAAAATAAGTAATAATTACTTGCTAAACTCATTATTTGACAAACCTTACATTTATGGAAGAATAAGAACATTCTTAAGAAACCCTTTTCATTTCATCAAATTTTGGTGAAAAAAAAGTTGCCAAGTACATGTTTGAAGTGAAAATCACATAAAAACAAGCCAAAAGTGCACCTTTAGGATGTTTTTAAAGTTGACCATATAGGTTTGGTAACAAAAGATAAAGTAGACCTTATAAAGATATTAATTGTTTTCATTTAGTATTAGGGTGGGTGGGAAAAATGTTGGAATAGATTTTGAAATGGTTTAAGATATTTCAAAACTATAGATTTTTTAGATTGCCACTTTTTGGCACACCATGATCTTACACATATCCTTAAGTTTTATATTTAACATACAACTAATTAGTGAAGAAAGTTTTTCATTCATCAAAAGTGATTCAAATTCTGATACATGTGAGGCCAATAGCTCTATCTATCACTATGTTTATCACTGCACTTTAATGGCCAATGTCTTTTGCATCTCTCTTCCCTATAATAGGAAGATGTAGATCTATGTGTCTATGTATGGTCCTTGATATGATCATACCATGTGAACACTCTTGGGCACTTTGTAGCTCAGCTATCAATTTCTCCTCCCCTTCTCTGCACATCCTTAACTCTCATTAGACAACTACAAAGATATCAACATGTCTATTGGGATCTTTATAGCCAAGAAAAGACTCTCACTTGCTCATTGACAGTTAGTAGGTTATGCATGTATACTTTAGAATCTCAAAAACAAAGCTCATCTACTCTACTATGCTAGTTTTAGAATACAAATTTCATTTTGACAATTTCATAAATTTTCAAATCAAATTACATATTTAATCATATCTTATATCTGATACTTGGGTCTCCTTCCTAGACATCACTAAAAGGTTTGGATGGGGGGGGGGCATGATGTCACTACTCTCTCTACGCTCTTTATGTCTAGACGTGTTGGTGGTATCTATGTGTGGGTGCATGGAGGCTGTCAAGATCATAGTGGTGATATGTCATAAATGTGTACATCCACACCAATATCACCAGTTGCACCCTCTTTTAGTAAATGTATCATGATAGACTTACATTTAGAATAAATTTTGCACTTGATTCCTTCATCTAGGTGAAATTAGGGTTAGGATCTAAAAGATTTTGTGCTTATTACTGGCATTTAGTCCCTTTTTTTATATCATTTCTAGGTCTCTGGGAATCCTTGAGACCTCATGTTTTCTACTTTAGTTGGATTTGGATCCCTTGGTTAAGGTCAAGGTTGACCAAGTAAAACCTAACCTAGGGAAAGGTCGAGGTCATCCCTAGCCAAGGTCAGAGCCAAGGTCATCCTTGACCTTCTTCGAGATTTGATCTCCCTTTTAAATTTTGGTCCTAGAGGGGCCTGAAATCAATGTTAGGCTTTTGGATCCAAATGTGGAAGGGTTCTAATTTTAAATTAATTTAATTCATTTTCCTCCTTATTTGGTTATTATGATTGGACCATAATTTGAGGCAAAATTTTAATTATGGGTTCTCAAATTAGTCTAGGACCCTCACCTTGAAACCTTTTTATAAAGTCTCTCATTTTGTATCCATTTACAAATAGAATCAAGAGATGAAAAGAGAATAGGACAATGCTATGAAGATGCAAGATTGTAAGAAAAGGATATAGAAGATCAAGCTATCATGGATATCAAGCATTTTTGTGAGCATACCATTAAGAACATCTATTTGGAGCAAGAGAGATTGAATGCTTCTTGATCCACCATTATCAATATTCAAACATTCAAAGATACAATCATGGGGTAGCAATCATAGATTATGAGTTTGGTAGAAGTACTTTAGCCTTGGGATCTTGGTATGTTATCTTATCTTATTCAAATCTATGCATTGCTTTGTCATAGATATTCATGCTAGGGTTTCAATCTATTAGATTAGATGTTGGCATTAAAAATTCAACACACACACACATTCTATTACATCAAGCTATTCGTGGAGGTGGAAATCTCCAAAAAGGGGATTTCACTAAGGAAAACCCCTATATAGCCACACCTAAACCCTATTTTTAGATATATGTAGGTGTTGTTTCAAAAATTAGAGTGCAAATTTGGATACTCTTCTCGGCAAATTTCTAAGATCTGCAAACATAATTTTCATCAAAGTAGTCTAGGTCAAAGTAGACCTTTTGGGGGGACAATTGTGCCCCCCTATCTGAGTCAATGTCGACCTACACTCAGAAGGATAAAAGTTTTCTAGGTTTTCTAGGTATCAATATTTCCAGTTTGAAATAAGTTACAAAATTTCTAGAAATTGTACATAGGCATTAGAAAATAGGTATTTATAGATTAGTTCCATTATGAGGTATGTATCTTATCTTGTCTAATTTCAAGAAATTCCAAATTTACATTACTTATTCCATATCAACTCAAAAATAACATATGGCTGGTGGTGAATGTTAGAGGCATTGTTACAGATCCATACTTTTACTCTATTTAGTACCAATACTAGAGATATAATAAATGAACTCAAAGTTTCTATTGTCAAACCTTTCTGCAATAATTTTGACACTTGTCTATTAGGTACTTCATTCTCTGTAAGCGTTAAAATATATGGTGCTTTATTCTTTAAAAAATAGCTCTAGGAATCAAATCAATATAATGGGTTATGCTTCTTACTGATGGTAAACCATCCTATATATCATCTACAATAATCTCCTTGTACTTGTTCAATAAGTTTTTAATTTATACAGGTACTCAACTAAAATTATCACTTTCTATTTTCACCTAGCCTTTACTATCTTCTATTACTCAGCCTCTATCTATTGCTTGGTCATTCCTATACTCTATCACTTGTCCATCTCTTCCATAGCTCAATAGAAATACAAAGTTGGTTCCATCTTATTATCTTTTCAAATTTCTTTCAATTAACCATGCAAAATATTCTAGTAGTAGAATTCAGTTTACCAAAATCTTGAAATGAAGGCAACACTATTTTCTTTTCTCCATTCACCCAAAGTGTATATTTATTATATCTACCATCATGCGCTTTATGTATATCATACTACAGAGGTCTACCCAATAGAATATGGTGATAATCAATAGGCATAATATTACAAATAACTTCATCAAAATAGTTTACAATCTTGAATTTCACAATGCACTTCTCACTTAAAAATAATTTATGCTCATTTTTTACCCATGAAACATGATAGGGTCTCGGGTATAGCATCCTTTGCAAATGCAGCTTTGTAACTAACTCCTCTAATTCTAAATTTTTAAAACTGTCATTGTTAATAATTACTTTGCAACACTTATATGTCATCTTACATCTTGTTTTGAAAATAATTTTCCTCATGGTAGGTTCCTCATCAACTTTCTTATTACACAAAGTTCTTCTCACCATTAGGTTTTCTCCTGCCTAAGGTCCACAAGGTGAACCCTCAAGATCTCCTTGAATCATATAATTTATGTTACCTTGTTCATTCTCACCAGTGTACATACACTAAAAAGATCTATGCCCTTCTTTTCAACATCTAAAATAATTACCATGAAAATGTCTTCTATAATAGGAATAACCTCTTCCTTAGTAAGAACTAGTACCTCCTTAGTAAGGATTACAACCTTTCCACTCATTTTTTCCCTTCTCATCAATTTTCTATTTAGATTTTCCCTTATAAGAAGAATTTTCAGATTTTCCACCTTCTCCATAAGATCTACCTCTACCTCTCTAGAATCTTCCACGTCTTCCTCTTTTTCTTTGTTCATTTTTCTTTGTTAAGATCTCCTCATCTTTCAAGGCATATTGATATGCTTCTTTCAAACTTTCCAATTTTACAAATCTTATTTCATCTTGGATTCTAGATCTCAATCTATTTAGGTACCTTGTAATTTTCTCAACCTCATCATCTAGATGTCCAGATCTAATGTCCAATCTATATAATTCCTTAGTACATTCCCCTGCAACCATGTTTTCTTGTCTCAAATTTTGTATCTTTCTTAACAAGCTAACTTGATAGTTAGCAGGAAGAAACTTTTGCTTCACCTTATTTACCATTTATAACCAACTCCTGATTGACTCCTTTCCTCTTCTTTTTCTATCAGTTTGTAAATTGTCCCACCTCATTATTGCATGATGTTTTAGCCTAGTAATTGCAATATCCACCTTCCTATTATTAGGATTTTTTTCAAACTCAAAGAAGTTCTCCATATCAAAGATCAAATCCAACATAACATTGGTGTCCAAATTTCCATCATTAGAAACAAATTTTACATGAGGGTTTAAATGTTCCCTAGAAACCACTCATAGTAATCTTTCCTCATCTTGAGCTCCCTCAAGTTCAGGGTCAGGGTTTGGTGTCATTGGTTCATCATCACTTACATCATCAAGAAGTTCTCCTCTCATCTTGGTTGTTTCCACAACATCTAATATGGTTGTAATTTGTCTCAATATTTCCATCATAGGAGTGTTAGCATTTCCTCTACCTCAAACCATCTTAACAAATAGTTTCCTACAAGATTGTAACCCTCTACAAGTTATAGATCCAATCGAAAGATCTTCCACCCTAAAACAAAAATTGACTTACAACTCTACACAATCTAATCTCATCAAGGAAAAACCTCAAGATTTAATACCACCTAACACAAGGAGAGATATGAACATCTAGGGCCAAAGGTACACCTAACTATCCAATCACCTTTCTAAGTAAATAAAAGGGAAGAAAACAACATAAAGAACAACATCAAGGAGAGAAGAAACTAGAAACACTTGATTGATTCACCAAATTATTGGCTTATATGTCCAACTATAAGGTCTTATAGGTTACGACCAATTACTGTATATAACTTCAAGACCTAAAATTCAACTCTAAAATTTTTTATCCATAAAAATCTACTCCAAACCCTCTAATTGATCTAATTCATCTCTCACTCACTCTTTTTAACCTAAACGTAAACATCCCTATTTATTCTTGCCAAAATGACATATAGAAGATTCTAGATTATTACATAATAGAAGGCTAGCCTTAAATTGGTTTGCACACATCCCAAGAGAAGATCATTACCTTAGATTCATGATCTAAATTAAATACATAAGCCATCTCAAAAAAAAACCAATCATAGACAAAGTTGGTCAAAGAAGGAAACAAGCATCAAAAAATATTAGGTTCACTCAGCACAAGAAGGAATACTCAAACAATAATAGAAAGCTTAGAACTCACAAAAGTACTCAACCAACACTGAACAAGTTGACACTAATAAGAGCTTGAAAATGATTGTATCTTGACAACCACTAGAACTCAATACTAAAATCCAAAATGAAAAAAGATGAGCAAGATAGAAAAGAAAGCTAGGATGTTTATGCATCAAAGATGTAGAACAAAATTACTGAGCAAGGAAAAATAGATAAGATTAATGAGAAGTACGAGAACCATGATATTATTGAAAAAATGAAGAAGAAGACAACAAAATTGAAAAAGTAATTAATGATGCTCTAAGTACCTGTTCAGAAATGTTGGATTATTTATGAAGTGTTTAAATAGGGTGTTAAAATATTTGAACCTACTTAAGGAGGCGAAGTTGGTGCTCTACATGGAGTATGTTGAGAAGGAATATGTAGAAGTTATCCTAGGTAAACTTAAGCACACCAATATGAAGAAGAAGGAGAAGAAACAAACTCAGATTGACTAGAATGACATCAACTAGGCTATGGAGAAGATAAAAAGTATTTAGCTAGAGCTGATACACAAGGTGGAATAATTATTCTTGTTTCTTCCCCCTTGTTGTTGTCTCATTTTTTGTTTATATTTTTTCTAGTTATGCTATTCATTTTTTGTTTCTAGTGTTGCTAGTTTTTATTCCAGTTTCTGTTAGATTTTATTGATAATGGTTGTGGCTATGTTTGCTACTCATAATATTGTTCTTTAGTTTCTTTTAAATTCTTTGGGTTTTGGGTTCCTTTTACAACACCCATATTAGCCTTAATGAAAAACAATATGCCTTTGTGTTTGCATTGAAAAATAGGAAGATACTTTTTTATCAATATTAATTTGAGCATACATAATCAAAAAATATAATGTTGAACAATGATCCATCAAGCATAATTTGTGATGGTTTTGCAACCTCTCATGGAAGGTCAATAGTGCACTACTAGAAGCCAATCATTGGGATTCACATATTCACAATTATACAACATTGAAACTGTAGATTAGAGGAGAGACTTGAACATTATTTTTGCTATTGGATTTTGATTTATCAATATATAATTAAATACAACATAATTTTTTTATTTGATGTAGATGTGAGTTGGATGTATATTTATAATAACATTTAGTTAAAATGGACAACAACCTATACTTGTTGGATGGTGATATACCTATCCACATGGGAACTAGTCTACTCATTCCAAAGATCATGTGTTTAATTATCTCCTTCAATCTTTAAAGACAATGAATGGTAGTAGACCTCTACACATGGTAATTAGTTTACTCATTCTTCACGTGTTTAATTAATTCCTTCTATATTTAAAGACATTGAATAGTAATAAACCTCTCCACATGGTAATTAGTTTACTCATTCTAAATGGTCATGTGTTTAATTATTTCCTTCAATATTGAAAGATATTAATTAAATAAATTGAATTAGGTGTATCTAAAATTTTACATTCTAATTATTTTTAGATTTTTAGATTTTTTAATATTGTTTCACATGTTATTGCAATATGAAACATCTTTTGTAAAAAATAGATTAACTTTATTCATACACCTTATAACCAAATTTTAAAATAATCTTGTACACTTTTTTAAAGAAATAGATATTTGATATTTTTTTGTTTTCTAAGATAAATTGATGGGAACAACTTAAGCATGACACTTTTAGGTTTTATTATTATGTTCAAAGTATAAAAATGTTAAAATTAACTTATTTTTTCAAGCTTAATTAGCCCATAGACAATCTTCTATGGGATCCTCCATTCACAAGTGTTCTATTTAGATCAGGAAAAAAAATTTGGTTCAAGTGGGGATTCTACACTATGAAATATCTTGTTCCCATTCCATCCATATGGAAAAAAAAATTAGCATGGCAGTAGAAAATTAATGGGTGGAAATGGGCAGCACAATGAGCTACTTGTTAGTTTTACATAGCTTGGACAATTGTTCATCCAGATGTGCTTGAATGACAAATAATTGTTAGATTTATGAAAAATATTTATTAATTAATTGACTCCTAGAAGCAACTAGTAACCTATTGGTTAGGTTATTTTAATTGAGAAGCAAATAGAAACTTCTTGGTTAGGTTGTTGTCAAGAAGTAACTATAAACTTCTTGGTTAGTTTGTCTTGATCAAGAAGCAACTAGAAACCTCTTGGTTAGATAGTATAAAAGGGGGTCAAGGGAGGCATTTGGTGAATAGAACAGAGGAACACAAGAAGTTGTAGAAGTGTTCTTTATGTTGTGAATTATTTTCCATATTTTATTGGTGAAGTTTTTTTTTCAGCAAAAGTGGACTAGCCACTAAATATATTTTATTAAATAAATTAGATTCAAAAAATGCTCATGTGGGAAATAACCAATAAGAAAACCCAGCATCGTTGCTATATACATATTTAAAATATTGATATTCACAACATACTTATATCAATAGTAAAAATTCTTATTAGAATATGAAGATAAAACTTCCTTCAAATTTCAAAATTACTCTAACTTTTATAATTTCACACTTTTCAACCTTCATACTCGATCATCATACAACCTTCCAAAATTTAAAAACATTAATATCCATGACATTTGGCAAAAAATTTCAAAACAAAAAATTATTTTCACTCCATTTCTTCACACATGGCACCATCAATAGAGGCAGAGGCCTTTCCATCTTGTAGAGTGTATCCCCATCAAAATCCATACATGAATAGAAGAGACACCAGATTTAACATGGAAACCCAATATGGGAAAAAACATCAAGTAACTAGCAACCAATTTTCACTCTTCCAATGTGAGCCTTGTTAGTGGCCAACCTTGTTAAAGGTTACAAAATACACTGTTAGGTGTGACCTAGTTAGAGTATTTAATCACCCTGCTAGGAGTGGCCTTACTAGAGATCTTTAGAAAAAATCAACTGAACTATCCACCTTGTTACAGGATTTAAAAAATGGTTGTTAAACCATCTTTGTTAAGAGATTTAGGAAATATTGTTACAATGGTGAGAAAGTAACAATAAGTGACCTGAATGAGATGCAATTGAACTTTTTGGATATAGATCTCTCCTTTGCTTCAATAGATCCTCACTGATCAAATACAAGTCTGCTTCTCCGTAAGGATATCTAACCCTTCTTCAAATTTTTCTTACATGACCTCTTCACACAATCAGCTCATTGCATATTCATTTCTTACTATTAGAATCCATAGCTTGACCTTTTATTTATACATTACAAATTGTCAAGTTGGCTCAATTACAAGTTACATTTACCAATAAACCATACATCACTCAGCTACAAATATTACATTAAACAAATAAACTTTATTTCCCAAAACAATGAAAGCCTTCATTAGCTGACCCTAATCGTTTAACACTGCTCTAGAAAAAATTTCTAGGGTTAACCATCTCAACTTGATTAACACTACAAATTCTACAAAATCCTTTGGTTGCCGAGTGAACTAAGTAAAAACTAAATTTTCTTTGCTGACCATGAGAGTTCGGGAAGAACTATTCTCTACCATATTTTCCTTTGATGACTAAGTAAGCTAGATAGATTCTAAATTTCCTTTGCTAACCTTAAAAGCTCACTAACAACTGTCTACACAAGATAAAGTCTAAGAACCCTTGATAGACACTGTGAATCTTCTTGTAAACCAACTGAGCTCATTAGACTCTATTTTTTGCCTTGCTGACCAACTAAGCTCAGTAGACTCTGACTAATAACTGATATGACATTTGTGTAACATCAAAGGCAAAACATAATTGAACAATTGTATCCAACAATCTCCCTCTTTGGCATTGATGGAAACACAACATGTCATAGTAGAAAGAAATTTGAAAACAAGTCTTTTCTGACAAAATGCTTCTCCCTCTTACATTTCATTCCAAAAACTCCTCAAATATAGTAATCTCCCTATTTCATAGTGATCTCATCTCTCCCTCTTGCATAAACTCTCTTTTCTTGGAAAATTTTAGAAAGATATGAAAGTAAACTCTCCCTCTTTGACAACACATGCCAAAGACAACACAACTCAAATGAATTTCAATGTACCTTAAGTACTAATTCATATGCAATGTCTTCACTAGTTTGTTGCATCAACTGATAGATCTTCAATTCTGTTCCTATTGATGCATCACTAAAACTATATTTTAGTGAGCTTTAGATAGGGGAATGACTCCTAACTTACCTCTTAGATACAAGAATGCATACTTAGGTAAAGGCTTTGTGAATATGTTAGCAATTTGTTTCTTTGTCTAGATATATTCCAATCTGATCTCCTTATCCTACACCAATTCTTTGACAAAGTGATACTTTATAGAAATATGATTGATTTTAGAATGCATCGCTAGCTTTTTGGATATGTTAATTGCACTTGTATTGTCACAAAACATGACACTTGGTTCTTTAATTTCTACCTTCATGCCTTCCAATAATTGTTTAAACCAAATAATGTTTAAATAGTTTGCTACTGTTGCAGCACATTTTTCCTCTATTGTGGATTGGGATGTGTAATTTTGCTTCTTACTTATCCAAGAAACCAACCTCTTTCTAAGAAAGAAAGCTCATCCACTTGTACTATTTTTGTCATCAATATTTCCTACCCAATTTACATCAATAAACACTTTTAAATATAAATTTCCTCCAAGTTTATATCATAATCAATAATCTTTAGTGCATTTCAAATATCTCATGATCCTTTTGATTGCCATCATGTGATTTTCTCTTGGTTTTGCTAAAAATCTTGCTACAATACCAAATACGAGGGAAATGTCTGGTCTTGTATGCACTACATGCTACAACTTTCCAATCATAGATCTATATAATGTCTGATCCACTTCCTTTTATTCATCATCCTTGGTAAGTTTCAATCCAGTACACATAGGAGTCCCAACTAGTTTATAGTCTTCCATTCCAAACTTCTACAGTATCTCCTTGATGTATTTAGATTGAGTGATGTAGATGTCATTCTTATTCTACTAAATTTGAAGACCAAAAAAGAATTTGATCTCACCAAACATTAAAATTTCAAATTTCTTGTCCATTTGTTCTGAAAATTCTTTGCAAAGATCATCATTTCATGTGAACAAAGTATCATCTACAAATATTTCTACCAAAAAAATCTTATTGTCTGGTCCTTCCTTAATATACAAGCTACTATTATCATTAGTTCTTTGAAAACCAATCTGAATAAGATAGTTATGCAATCTTTTGTACCATGCTCTAGAGGCTTGCTTCAGACCATACAATGCTTTATGTAATTTGCAGACCATGTCCTTCTTATTTGGATCAACAAAACATTCAGGTTGTTCAATGTAAACCTCTTCATCTAGTATACCATTGAGAAATGTTGACTTAACATCCATCCGATAAACTTTGAGTCCTTTATATGCAGCATATGCAAGTAAGGTTCTCACACCTTCCAATCTTGTAACAAGAGCAAAATTTTATCCATATTCTATACCTTCTTCTTGAAAGTATCCTTTGCATACTAGTCTAGCTTTGTTTCTTGACACCTTACCATCTTCATTTAACTTATTTCTGAATACCCACTTAGTTCTAATCACATTTTTGTCTTTAGGCATGGGTATAATAGTCCATGTTTTTTTTTTCTCTATCTACTCTATCTCTTCATTCATAGCCTACATCCGACTTTCATTTTTTAATGCATCTTTGACATTTCTAGGTTCAAAATCAGCAAGTAAAAAAGTACCTTTCAACTTACTTCTTACATAGTACCTTCAAATTTATCTCCAATGATCTAATCTAGTGCATGATGTCTCTTGACATACTTAGCTAATATAGGTTCCTTTCCTTTTGAATGCTTTTCATTTTCATCCTCTTGCACTTCAGCTTCAGGTTTTGACTATTATGTCTACTTCTCAGGTCCTTCAGAATTGGTAGGCATTGGCTCGATAGCATCAAAATGTGACTCAGGTTCCTGTAGCTCAATTTAAACTTCCTACAACTTAGTTACTAAAGACTTGGGAGTAGAAGATTCATCATTGATAGGTATATCTAGCACTATATCAAGTTCAATGAAAACAAATGTCTTGTAGTCTTCCAGTTCCCTTTTGCTTTCTTCTTCAATTCATTTTGCAAACTTATCAACTTTTACATGTGCACCTTCTATGACTTTGTGAGTAGACAAATTCAAACATCTACATGCTTTACTCTTGCAAGAATATCCCAAAAATATTCCTTCATCACCCTTCACATCAAATTTACCTTTTTTAGATTCTTTCAAAATGTAACATTTGCTTCCAAATATTTTTAGGTAACTTACATTGGGTTTGCAACCATACCATAACTCATAGGGGGTTTTGATTGAGTCCTTCTTTAGCTATACTTAGTTCAAGGTATGAATTGTAGTGTTTATAGCTTCCTTTAAGTATTTTATAGAAATTCTCTTTTCAATCATTAAGGTTCTTGCATAGTCCATGATAGATCTGTTCCTTCTTTTAGGTACTCCATTTTGCTCAGGAGTTCTAGGTGCTAAAACCTGCCTTTTGATTCCCCTTTCAAAACAAAAGTTATTGAACTCATGGGAGATGAATTCACCACCTCTGTCTGACCTCAAGCATTTTAGTCTTTTTCTTGTTTCCTTCTGTACTCTAGCCAAATACCATTTGAACTTCTCAAATGCTTCTGATTTCTCTCTTAGGTACATGACAGTCATCATTCTTGGGTAATCATAAAAAAAGAATGAAGAAATTTTCACTATTATAACTTTCAATTCCAATAGGTCCACACAAATCAATATGCACAATTTCTAAAACTTCTTAGACTAATAGTTCTTACTTTTAAAGCTAGTCTTTCCCATCTTGCCAATTTGACAATTCTTGCATAGACCAACCTCAAGTTTCTTTATGTTAGGAATGCCCCTTACTTTCCTGAATTTACTTATTTTCACCAAGTTATCGAAGTTCACATGACACAACCTCCTATGTCATAACCAACTCTCTTCAACTTGAGCAATAAAACATGAACATTCACCAAGTTCAAGATAAAACAAGTTACATTTTGTTTGAGTGCTTGATCTAATTAGCCTTCCTTTGCCATCCAGCAATCTTTCTTTTCCATGCATGAATTCCACTTTGAATTCATTATTGAACAGTTGTGCCACACTCAATAGTTTGTGTTTTAGTCCTTTTACCCAATATGCATTATCACATACAAGTTCTTTGGTTAGTGAGATTCTTCCTTTTCCTTTATACAACAAGGTTCATTATTAACAAACCTCACACTGCCACCATCATAGTCTTCAAAATGCTCAAATTTAGTTTTATCACCAGTCATGTGATGAGAACAATCACTATCTATAATCCATGTATATTTTTGCTCACATGAGAAATAATTGTCATTTCTTGATCATTATTAGACTCATCCTTTACAAAAATGTAAATAATTTCATCTTCTTCTTCATCATCAAAATTGTTAGAATCTTTAGCCATGAAACATGTTTTCTTACCTTTGTCCTTGAATGATTTGAAGTCTTTCTTACCATTGCACTTGTGACCTTTCTTCTCATCCTTGTTCTACTTATTTGAGCACCTAGCAACAATATGTCCAATTTCTTCACAAGAAAAATAGATTAGAGGAACCTTACCTTTGTATTTCTCTTTACCTCTTGAATATTTCCTTGTTAGTAGAGCTTCAACCACCTCAAGATCACTATTTGAACTCTATTCTAATTCTTCTTCACTATCTCACTAAGAATCCTTTATCTTCTTGCCTTTCTCTTTGAGTGAAAGCTTGGCTTCAAATGCTAATTCAATGTTCTTGGCAGCTGGAACATAATTATCATAGTTGTCTAGCTCAAATGTAGTCAATCTTCCAACTATGGCCTCTAAATTTATCTTGTGATTTGCTTCACATCTTCTTTCTTGAATTGCAGAAACTCTAATTGCATAAATGGGAAGTAGTGTTCTAAGAACTTTACTTATAACTATTTCCTCCTTGATATCTCCTCCAGATGCTTTGATTGCACTAACACTTGCTTTAACTCTTTCAACATATTTTTCTATGTTTTCATCCTCTCTCATCCTCATCTGATCAAATTGACCTCTCAAACTTTCTACTTTGGATCTTCTCACATTATCATCACCTCTATAGATATCTTTCAACTTGATTCACATTTCAAAAGTAGTTTTGCAATCCTTGATATCATCAAATTCTTCATAACTTAGGGCTAATGCAATATCTATCATCATATTGTTGTGAGTCTTCTTTTCAAAAAAATCATTGACAAATAATGTGCCAAAAGGTTCTACATATTTTTCATCAAGGTAGTTTAGCCCTATATCACTAATAGAAGCTAGATGAAGTTTAATCAATCCCTACCATGCTAAGAAGTTGTCCCTATTAAGTCTTGGAATTTCACTCTTGTAAGACATCCTGATCTTTAGCTTAAATCCTTAAAATCTTTGCCTACAAGAACCGAAGGCTTTGATACCAATTGTTGAAAATATAGCTGAAGTAACTAAGAGGAGGGGGATGGGGTGAATCAGTTATGTCAAAAATAAATCCATAGATCCCTTAGATGTCTTAAATAACTATTTATTACTGATACTTGGTAGACATTCAAAAAATGTTGTAACTTGGTAGATTAACTTGTTACTAATCTTTAAGCATTCATTTTTATTAACATGCATGCAAAAGTAAATAACATGAACATAAGAGACACCAGATTTATCATGGAAACCCAATATGGGAGAAACCACCAAGTAACTAGCTACTAATTTTTACTCTTCTAAAGTGAGCCATGTTAGGAGCCAACCCTATTAAAGGTTACAAAACACACTGTTAGGTGTGACCTAGTTAGAGTATTTAATCACCCTTCCAAGAGTGGCCTTGCTAGAGGTCTTTAGAATAGTTCAACTGAACTGTCCACCTTGTTACAAGATTTACAAAATGGCTGTTAAATAACTCTGTTAAGAGATTTAGGAAATATTGTTACAATGGTGAGGAAGTAACAATAAGTGACCCAAATGAGATGCAATTAAACTTTGTTGATAAAAATCTCTACTTTGCTTCAATAGATCCTTGCTAATCAAATACAACTCTGCTTCTCCTCAAGGATATATGATCCCTCTTCAAAATTCACTTACACTACCTCTTCACACAATCAACTCATTGCATACTCATTTCTTACTATTAGAATCCACAACTTGACCTTTTATTTACACATTACAAATTTTCAAGTTGGATGAATTACAAGTTACATTTACCAATAAACCATACATCAGTCGGCTACAAATATTACATTAAAAAAATAAACCTTATTTCCCAAAACAATGAAATCATTTATTAGCTAACCCTACTTGGTAAACACTGCTCTAGAAATAATTTCCAGAGTTAACCATCTCAACTTGGTTAACACTACAAATTCTTCGAAATCCTTTGGCTATTGAGTGAACTCAGTAAGAACTAAATTTTCTTTGCTAACCATGAGAGCTCAATAAGAGCTATTCTCTGCCATATTTTCCTTTGATGACTAAGTAAGCTCAGTAGACACTAAATTTCCTTTGCTAACCTTTAAATCTCAGTAACAACTATCTGCACAAGAAAAAGTCTGAGAACACTCGGTAAACACCGTGAATCTTCTTGTAAACCAACTAAGCTCAATAGACTCTATCTTTTGACTTGCTAACCAACTGAGCTCGGTAGACTCTAACTGATAACAGATATGACATTTGGGTAACATAAAAGACAACACACAATTGAACAATTGTATCCAACAAGTGACATCCTGAAAGTGAATGTTGTGATGTACACAAAGAACAGAGGAATAGCATGCCCTAAATAAATGAGGTTCCTTATCATGAATGGGAATTTTGATGGGAATAAAAAACCAATCTCCCATAACACACTCGAAAGATATGAAGTACTAGAAACCATGTCAATGATATTAAGGGAATTGTCACCATATCCAAATAACATTTTTTGACATGACATTTGTGTACTTCAAATGTACAAGGTACATAGATGATGACCCCAAGATGGTGGTAACTAATTAATCATACTCATAAACTCACAATGTTGATGATGGAACTATATTGATATCATGTGTGCAAAAATGCAATTCAATTAGCACTAACATTTGTCAATGCTAGTCTTGATTAATGTTTGTAGCTCCTCATATTTCTTAATGAAGGAGCTTAGCTATAGTGTTGAAATTGTGATTCCTTCACATCCTAAATTTGAAAGACAATCAAAAACTTTATTCCACTCCCTTAAATTCTGAGATATGCAAACCTCTTGACATTGATCCACGATATTCCAAATTTGTTGCATAATATATTTGAGTTGCCAATTAAATATTTCTCTTTCAATGCAAGCATCTATGATTACCTGTGAATCACCTTCAATGTGAACTCCATTTAACTTCCCTTTCTTGACAAGGACTAGACTTGCAAGTAGAGCTTGATCTTCTGTACTATTTTTTGTTCTATTTGGTAATGGAGCCATGATGATTGCTAAGATAGATCCATTGCAATCTCTAATACAAGCTCCTATCCCTAATTTTTTGGAGTTTCCTCTGGAAGCCCCATGAAAATTGAGCTTCACATGCCCTATGATAGGTGTTTGCTAATGAACAAAATAATTATCTACTTTGGGCTATGTTATATTTTTAGATCCCCAACTTGTTGGGATGAGTAATATTTTCCATTCCCTAAGCATCTTGTTGTCCCAAGGAGCGATAATAGGATTTACCATACATCGGTTAAGGCTTGCATTCATAACCTCTATAGTTGATCTTTCAATTTCTTCTAGCACATTTTCTAAAGAGGTTGGTTGTTTCCTAAAAGTCCTCTTATTTCTTTCCCACAAAATAGCCCATAAGACTGTGGCCAAGGTACATTTCCATAGTCCTGTGAACAAGGCCCTATGATGCAGAATTTGCCAAGTTTGGAAATTGTCCCTTATTTTTAAGTGGGGTGTAAAAACTTAACTTCTTTAGCACAAACATCAGACATTAGTATGCCATTGGAAATCTTGCAAAGAGATGATATCTTTTCTTGACTTCTTCATTGCATAGCACACAATTCAAGATCAGGGCAATGTCTAGCCTCTTTAGCCTATCACTAGTTACAATCCTTTTCTTAATTGCAAGCCATGCAAAGAAATTGGCTTTTGGTAGTACAACATTATTAAAACAAAATGAATATTCTTATGTAGGAATATTATTTGATTCAATTCTTTGAATGATTTTATATCTCTCTTTGATTGAATAGTTATCTTCCTTTGCTAGTGCCCACCTCAACTTGTCTTTTATTGGTGAAGCTATAGTTTATTTTTTATTTTTATACTAGCTATGAATTTATTCTCAGTAATTTAATAATCATTTATGATAGGAGATTAATAATCAAGGGCTGCAATAGTGTTAATTTTCACATGGTATTAGAACATTGTTGAGGGTAGAAGATTTTTACCTAGGAAAGAAATTAAGGGTTTATATAACCTAGTGTGATCTCTTCAGAATTATTTTCTCTAATGCCTTGAGATGGCTTTAACTAGTTTGAGAGATCAAAAAAAAATTGGATGGTGCCTTGAATTTTGGTGTTTGGAAGGCCAAAATTTCTTTATTGTTGGAAGAGAATGGTGTCAAGGATTATGTTACCAGTGTTGTAGCTATATCAATAGATGCAACACATCTTGTAACATATAAGAAGGATGATGCCAAGATGAGGAGGATTATCATTGATGGTGTTAAGGATCATATTGTTCCACATATCACAGAGCTAGATTTTGTGAAGAAGATGTTGGACACCATTCTTAATCTAAACCAAAATGCTACCACCAATAGGAAGATGATTCTTAGAGAGAAGTTGAAGAATACCTAGATGAACCAGGCAGAAGACATTACAAATTACCTTGCTAGGCTTAGACTTTTCAAGGATGAGTTAGTAGCTATAAGAGATAGTCCCAGTAATGATGAGGTAGTGGGAATAACCTTAAATGGGCATTCTAAACAATTGAGTGTCTTTGTTCAAGTTATTAGTGGATAAGATGCCTTATCGAGTTGAGATCGACTATGGACTGATTTTACTCAGGAGGAGTTTAGAATAAGTCTTGTCAATGGGGTCAAGAAGAGTCAAAAAAGTGAGGTATAACAAGAGAACATTTCCCTAGCAGGTAAAGGGGAAGCAAAGAAGTGGTCTAGAAAAGGATTGAATTCACAAAATGAGAAGAAGGACATTTCTAAGGTCAAGTGATTTGGATGTCATGAGTATGGTCACTATGTTAGTGATTTCCCAAAAAGGAAGAAGTCAAAGAAGTAGGTGGCAGCTTGAGAAAGTGGAGAAGACCTCTCAAGTAGAATGGAAGATGAGTTTGTACTTATAGCTTGTATGGTGAGTTAGAGAGTACTTCTCTAGTTATAAGGAGGAGACCACTAATGGCCATATTTCTATGGGAAATTTGTCCAAACTCAACCCAGTTGGTAAAGGGAATATTTAGTTTCAGAGGGAGAATGGAAAGATAATTCCAGTTCATGATGTATTGCATGTACTAGGCTTAGGTATGAATTTGATTGTTGTATCTATTCTTTAGGATAAGGGGTCTAATGTACTCTATAGAGAGACACCTATGTTGATTCAGCACAAGGATTGGAAATCACTCATAACTATTGGAGTTAGGAGTGGTTGTCTTTATAGGTTGTAGTTTGATTCTCCTAAGGCACTCATGAGTAGTTATAATCCTAGAGATCTTGGAGAGCTATGGCATAGGAGGATGGGCCATATTCATCATGAATCACTCAAATTTCTTCATGAGATGGTGATAGGTGTTGCAGAGGTGAGCATAGAGTATGATCATTTATGTAAGGGATACTCAAGAGTTTGTGGGAGCTCTTAGCAAGAGTACTATATAGTGGATACAACTAGCCAAGTTCAATGAGTATGTGGCATTAGTTAGTCAGTTGATAGATAGTGAACCTTCTAGCTATCAGGGGGCTGCAGAGCATCAGGTATGGTGAGATGCTATGGTTGAGGAATATAAGTCAATTATGTAGAATGATACATTGGAGGTAGTTCCTAGACCAATGGATAGAGTAGTAGTTGGATCACATTGGATCTATAAGATAAAGCACAGTGTAGATGGTAGCATTGAGAAATAAAAGGCAAGGTTCATAGCCAAGAGGTTCTCTTGGAAGGAGGGAATAGCTTACAAGGAGACATTTTCTCCAGTGGCTAGGTATACTTTAATATGAGCTATGATCTCATTTGTAGCATAGATGGGATGATATATCCATCAAATGGATGTCAAGAAAACATTCCTTAATGTTGAGTTAAAGGAGAAGGTATACATAGAGGAACCAAAAGCCTTTGTAACACATAGCAAAGAGACTCATGTATGCAGATTGAAGAAAGCATTATATGGACTCAAGCAAGCTCCTAGAGCATGGTATGAACCCATTGACAGATACTTGCAAGAAATGGGCTTTTTGAAGAGTGAAGTGGATGCTAACCTCTACTACTTGGTGGTTGGTGGTGAGATTCTAATTCTTGTTCTTTATATGCATGAGTTGTTTCTTACAGGTTTACTAGGGCTCATGGAGGACTTCAAGAGGGACCTATAAAAGAGTTTTAGATAACGGACTTAGGACATATGCACTACTTTCTAGGAATGGAGATATGGTAGATGGATGGAAAGATTTTCCTTAGTCAAGGGAAATATTGCATTGAAATCTTACAGAGATTTGAGATGGAGAATTCCAAAGCCATGTCTACACCCATGATAAAAAATTGGAGGAAGGTAGATACATATAAGGAGAAGGAAGTAAAACCATCCTTATATAGAGAATTGATTGGTTTGCTTATGTACTTGGTAAACAATAGGCCAAATATTGCACTTACGGTGAACTCACTCAATTAGTTCATGGTTGAACTAAAGAGAATGCATTGGATAGTGGCCAAGCATGTATTGAATTACTTGCATGGTATAGTTGAGTATGGGATTAGATATGTTTGAGGTGAAGGTATTAGGTTGATGGGCTATACTGACATAGATTGGGAAGGAAGTACAATGGACAAAAGGAGCACTTCAATGTGTTGTTTTAGTTTGTGATTAGTTGTATCTTGGTTCAATAGGAAGTAGAAATATGTGGCTCTGAGTTCAGCAGAAGTAGAATACATAGTAACTAGCATGGTGACATGTGAAACCATATGGCTTCATAAGTTGTTAGTAGCCTTGTTTGGTCAAAAGGTTGAGACTACTATGATAAACTGTGACAATTAGAGTTGCATCAAGTTATCTAAGAATCTAGTATTGCATGATATGTATAAACATATAGAAATTAGATATCACTTCATCAAAGATTGTGTACAACAAGGGGTTGTTCAGCTATAGTACATAACTACAGTGGAGCAAGTAGTAGACATTCTGACTAAGGCATTAGGGAAAGAAAAATTCATGTTCTTCAGAGACAAGTTGGGTTTCATGCAAAACAACTTCCTTGCTAAGAGGGAGTGTTCTTTTTAGGTAGCTTGGACAGATGTTCATCCATATGTGATTAATTGACAAATACTTGTTAGAGTTACAAAAAATATTTCTGATTTAATTGACTCCTTCTAGAAGCAACTAGTAACCTATTTGTTATGTTGTTTTAATCAAGAATCAACTAGAAACTTCTTGGTTAGGTTGTTATCAAGAAGAAAATAGAAACTTATTATTTAGGTTGTCTTGATCAAGAAGCAACGAGAAACCTCTTGGTTAGATAGTATAAAAGGGGGTCAAGGGAGGAATTTGGTGAACAAAATAGAGGAACACAAGAAGTTGTAGAAGCATTTGTAGTGTTAGCAAATGAGTTTGTAGTGATAGCAAACAATCATACAATGTTAGCAAGGGCACAGTGATAGCATTGGGGATAGTGGTGGGAAATATCAATACAAGAAATTAGGAGGTTCTCAAAATTCTACCAGTGAGAGGCAATGAATTTTGTATCTCTTGATTTGCTGAAGATAATATATTTCCCATTTATAGAACTAGTTTTCTCTTAGGGGTTTTTCCAGGGATGATTTGTCCAAAAATATTGTGTTCTTTATGTTGTGAATTTCTTTCTATATTTTATTAGAAAAGTTGTAGTTGTGTTAATTTTTTATATTAGCTGTGAATTTATTCTTGAAAGTTTAATGATCATTTATGATAGGAGATTAATAATCAATAGTTGCAATATTGATAATTTTCACAATTCTAGACTGCTACTTAACTTAGTATGTATCATTCCAGCCATAGGAGTAGATTGTAGTTTTTCTAAAGCTATTGTCTTTGGGCTATTGGTTTTGGTTGGGTTGTCAAGCTAGTATGCACATCATTATAACCATTGGTCTAGAGTCCCCATTTTTTTAACACTCTATCAAACTACAAATAAATTGAAAGATTATGCATAATTCAGCATATGCAAAATATTGAGAGCTCTAGAGCTAAAGAGGAAACAAAAGCCACAACCAAATAGTAGAATTTTCTTTTGTCTTTTCAAAAAGATATTGAAATTAGTTGCTAGTTGTTGTTTTTCAAATACCCATGTCAAGAAATGCTAAATATAGCTTCCACAATAGAATTTTTTTTTTAAGAAACTCTTGGTGACAGAAGTCTTAACAAAAGTTCAATAGTTTTCTCTTCATTTTTGAAAAAATTAATAGATCATGTATAATGGAAAGTAACAATAACTCGTTGCCTCAAATAAATTGAGAATACAATGAGTTATGTGAATATATTTCAAAACCCCAAAATAACAATATGATAAGCACAATGAATAGAACTCAAAATAATACATTATAGAACAAAATATTTCAAAATATTTCACTATTTTCTTCTATCTTGATTCAAAATATATAGAAAAGCCTTACCTATAGAGAGGAAAGAGAAATAATAAGAAAATCTCACTATTGAAGCTTCAAAAGAACTGTAGAAAACCCCTACAAAGTTTTAATTGTCATTTTTTATTATTATAAAGCAAGATGACTTAATGTAATTGTATAATTCTTAACACCATCCCCTTATTTTGTCAAAAGAACCATAACAGTTTTAAAAATAATATATTATAGTGCAATGAACCACATAGAAACCACTTGCATGTTATCTACAACTTAATCTTTGGCTTTGAAACAAAGGGCCAGTGCTTGGAGAAAATGTTTCCAGCTGCATTATGAAAAAAATCCTCATACCCTTGTTCATGTGTTCCTCAAAATTCATGATTTCTATCTCAAATTTTTTTCCAAAAGCATCAAAAGGCTCCACTTTTTAACATAGACATTGAATAGGTTATTTAGAGCTTCTTTTCCCTGAAGCTCTTGACCAGATAAAATATCTACTTCTTTGTACAAAAGTAACAAGACATTCTAGTCCCAATAAAAAACAAGGGGACATTATAAAAGTACATTCAAGATATCAATTCTTGCATGATAGTTCTTTATAACCCTCTTAACAAACCATCAATTATCATCTAGCTTTTGGTGTCCAAAAAATTGTTCAATGTATTCATATTCAACCTTCCTTACATGAAGAAAAGAAGAGATTCAGTGGAATAGAAATACTCCCTGAGAAAACCTATTTGATAGAACTTATTTGATAGCTGGTGACACACAATAGAAAAAGAACCTCTAATATTGAGCTACTATGAAACCATACCCTATATTAATGTTGATGGATGGGCAGAGGTACAAGAAAATGGAAACACTAAACACAATGTGTTGTGGCACAATATAAATAGATTGTATTTCATTAACCATCCTTGTTCAAATGAATATATAGTACTTCTTTTATTGGAAAGTGTACAATATTCTATAAATATCTAGCATTGGCTGAGAAGAAAAAATATCTACATAATTTTGGAAAGTATTACAGCTGCCACAACCAAAATACCTAAACCTAACAATCTAGAAACATCTAAGATAGACATGAGAAAATTAATTGTAAGTAGAAATTAATATTTCTAACACTCCCCCCTAATTTCTACTATTGATTATAATATCAAAATTTACAATATTACATTTTGGAATTTTCTTCAATGCTGCAACATTCAAGTTATTTTTTCTCTTGCGTGTTGTCTTCTTTTAGTGTTCACTTTTGAATATCCAAATACTTTCCTTTGCCTGATGCCAAAATTTTATTTTTGAATAATCTTCATATGTACTAATTCCTTTTTCCAACTATTATAGCAATCCTAGAAAAAGTTTAGCTAAATTCTTCGAAATAAGAAACTTGAACTTCCTCCAAAATCACTTTCTATAGATTTCTTGCTTGATAATGACTCAAATTTACTCAAACCATTTTTTATGATCCTTGAACATTCAATCTTTGAAATATTTCTATCATTACATGCCCTTGAATATTTTAATTTAAAAAAAAATTTGATCATACATGTAATCTTCTACTAACTCGATCCATAGCTCCATCCATAGTCCATTTTATGCAACCCACAATAGAATCCTTATTGCACTCTCTATTCCAACATGTCTTATCACAATAAATTTTCAAGCCAAAAATATTAGTGGGATGTATATCCCAACATTTTTCTTTCTATGCTCTTTTCTATTACAATGTGAACATTGTATAGTCTTCATTCTTTCAACTGATTCACTTGAACTTTTATTGATATTTTCATTGCCTGCATCATATCCAAGACCTTCATATTTTGTCCTAACTGTAGGCTTGATTGGATTTTTTATTCCTTGCTCATGCTTTCATAGACCTTTACCTTTGAAACCCATTCTTTTCATAATCATCAAACAAACATTGTCATTAAAATAGCTAGAAGTTTTGTCACTACAATTTTTATGTTTATCATTAAACTCTTTTTGCAGACAAATTCAAAAAAATCATATTTATAAGTGATGAATACATATCATTTGTACTACATGAAGCATCACATATCGATTTCTTTAATGTTAGCTTGTCATTTTCTTCATTGTTTCCTCTAGACCATCAAGTAATTTTTCTCATTGTTCTAATTCTCCATTTCTTATATTAGTCTTATTAAATTATTTTAGTTTTTCTTCTAACCCCTCATTTTTCTCTCTAAGTTTTCATGATTCCTTCACCTACCAATTATGCATCTCTTCAAAAGAAATTAACCTCTTCTCTACCAATTCAATTTCCCCTATATAGACTCTAATTTTCATTTAATAATTTAGACTTTTCTTCTCCCACTTCACTTCTTAATTTTGCCAATTCTTTGCATAAAATTTCTTTTTCACATAACAATATTGAATTTTCTTTCTTTACCTCCATTATTTCTTCTTCTAAATCATTTGTCTTCTCTCTTTGAACTCTACCAGCTTTACCCATTGAGATAAACAACTTAACACATATCATTAACAAACTTCAATTTATCAATTCAGATCTAGAGACCCCAATTTCCTTACTTCAGTAAAAAAATCAGAATAGAATTTACCTTTTTCCTTGCAAATATCTTTAATTATGGCTTTCAATTTTTAAACATAACAATTGTTTTATCCTTTAAACATGCAACTCTTTTTGATCAATTCTTTAGAACTCCACAATCTTTTATCATTCCACAATCTACAAAATTCTCTTTGCCTTTTTCTCATAGCATGTTATGATTTTCCTCCTCAGATATTGGTCATAATAGTTCTTTCACTGAGCATATATGAGACCTTCAAACTCAAAGAAATTAGTCAAAGCTTCATTTTTTCTATGCTAGCTTTGATAACTTTAATAGCACACCAATAAATAGCAATTCTTTATATTAGAACAAACAACTTATTTAACTAGCTTTGATATTATTCCATTGGCTTTAACTAGACTCTAATACCAATTTGACAGATGGGCAGAGGCACAAAAAAATGGAAACAATAAAGATAATGTGTTGTGGCACAATATAAATAAATTGTATTTCATTCATCATCCTTGTTCAAATGAATACATAGTGCCTCTTTTATAAGCAAGTGTACAATATTCCAGAAATATCTAGCTTTAGCGATGAGACAAAATATCTACATAGTTCTAGAAAGTTATATTTCTAACAAATGTTGATAATACTTTAAACATTTAAATAACAACTTTTTAGAAATATTGTGGGTTATGAAATGGTAGAAACTGGAATGGGATCCAATGTGCTTAACAAGTTTGTATTTGCTATATTTTTTCCCTCGATTTTCCTTAGGATCATTTTATTTTAATTCTTCTATAATTTGTTTTCTACATGAAATATATACATCATTTCTAGCTCATAATATTTTTGATGTTGATTTTATTTGGATATTGACTAATAAGAATGTTTATAGTTTTTGTTTCTAAATTAAATCTCTGAGAAATTTTTGTATCAGTATTTTTGATCACACAAAATTGCTAAATAAATATTTAAACGAATATTTGCACTTAACATATCATTCTTGAACAAGTGAATGCCACATAGTAGCATGTACTTGTTGTCATATTTTTATAATAATTAGAAATAAAAATTTAATATTCAATATTGTCAAGTATAATGAATAATTTTAGTTTAGAAACATAAAGTTGTGATAATTATAGTACTAGATATATAGTATATAATAATATGTTTTAAGAGGCAAGAGCCTTCAACACAATGATAACTTGTGAGCCATGGGAGGTCTTGAGTTCGAATTCATTTGACACATAAATATAATTAATTGCAATAAATAACAATAACTAATCTAGACTTTAGGTGTTTATTGATAACGCGTGTGCGCGCACACACACACACATATACATACACACATATATAAATACATACATATATATACGTGCACACACACACACAAGTATATATGTATGTATGTATATGTGTGTGTGTGTGTGTGTGTGTGTTTGTGTGTGTGTGTGTGTGTGTGTGTGTGTGTGTGTGTGTGTGTGTGTGTGTGTGTGTGTTTGTGTGTGTGTGTGTGTGTGTGTGTGTGTGTGTGTGTGTGTGTGTGTGTGTGTGTGTGTAGGTGCATATTTATTAAGTTAATTGAGTTATTGGTTGTGAGTGCAATAGTAATATTTAATTGTTAAAGTTAATTAAATTAAATTGCAATCCCTGTATTAACTTAAATAAATATTTGTTGTAAGAAAACTAAGTCTCATAGTAATTATTAAATATAGGGAAGGTGAGAGTTTGATTCTTTAATTTTTTTTAGTTTACAATGTTACTAAATTAAAGCCTCGAGAACTCTCTCCCACCATATATATATAAGCTAGTAGGCATGGCAAAGTGAAATAAGAGAGTAATTATGTATATATAATTTATACTATTGATTTTTTTATTCTTATAAATTGATTTACATTAGTTTTGTCAAGGTATTCGTTAAATATAATTTACATTATGACTATGTTTATAATTTTGTGCGGATGAAAATATTCTTATGGTAATTGTTGAATTTATTTGAAAGTTTAAATATGTTTAGGGTAGAATTGTGCTAGGTATAGGTGATAATTTTATTTACTATTAATATCATCTTCTACATGAGTTGAGTATTTTGATTCTATTTTGTTTCAGTGTTAATTCAACTTGATATAGGTTAATGGTTCAATTTATACAAACTTGTATATGGTTCCATTCACTATAGTAGGTTAGGTGATTATACTGTTAGGTTTGGATTTTTTCTCTAGGATTAAGGCTATGGTCCAATGAAAATTACCTTTGGATTATCTTTAGTGTTTAATTAAAGTAATTTAGAATTGTATCTACACATTATTTCTAATCTAAATTAAGTGTTAGAGTTATAATTAAGATTAGATTCTACACATTATTTCTCATCTAAATTATAGCTTCATAAAGAGATTTTATTTTCCTTAGTTATTTCAGATTTAACCACTCATACTTTTATTTATAATGTTAAATTATAATTGGGGTTTTAGTCTAGATTAGCACCCAAATTGATGTGAGATTAATGTAAGAACTTCATAGATTTACATATGGAATAGATTATATGTTGTTAAGTGTTGTATTTTTTAAAGTACAATTAACAAACATTAGCATAAATAGATCTTGAATTTCATAGTTTAAAATCAATCAATTATGAATTAAACATTTTTCACAAAATAAATTGATTAAAAATTGAATTTTTCAATAACACATATTTTAGACTTATCATCAAATAAGTTTATACATTTAAAATTGAATATACGTGATTTTTTATTTGTCAAAATATAGTACATAAAATTATTTCTAAAGATTTAAATCTTTTTTCTTCATCTTGAAATTTTAAACCTCCCCTCTTTTACTTGAACCAACTAGAGTTGCAACATTCAACATAAGGACCTCTACAATTCATTCTAAGTTGAGAATTCCTGTCAAAGATTTTCATCAACTTGAGGGAACATGATCCACAAGTTTTCAAGAAGAAATGACACATATCAAATATATATTCATTGATGAAATGAGCTTTATTGGACAAAAACTGCTAGATAACATAGATTCTCAACTTTGTCAAGCCCATCCATAAAATGGAGATAAAACTTGGAGGTACATGTACATTTGAAATTATTTTTCTTAAAAAAAATTATTTCAATAAATTATATTTAAATTCAAAAATTTCTTTATAATTTTTATATATAATATCAAAAAATTATTTATGTTACTTTAAAAAAAATTATGTTTATGTAAATTGAACCATTAACCTATATCAAGTTGAATCAACAAATTAAACAAAATAAAATCAAAAGCCTTAACTCATGTAGAAATTAATTTTGATAGTAAATAAAATTAAATGTGAAGGGTGGCATTATGCTCAGTCCTTCAAAAGACTCTACACGAGATATGATAACAAATATTATTCCTTCTCTTTCAGTCAGCGTCAAACCTTTTGATTTGTGTATTGTCAATGCCCAAGCCAATCTTAATGGTATTTGTACTATAGAACCTTATGGAATGAAAATATCTTTATGCCATCTTTATTTGTTGTCCATCAGACCAAACTATACTATCCATATCTGGTGCTCCATGCAACCATAAGAAACCATGTACATGTTGTTAAACCCTATGCTAACATTCATATCTACAACAAAAGTATTAAACATTTTAGCCTTTTTCCAATACTTCTTTTCTAAACATTGAATTTCTTAAATGCATGTAGTGGGTAACTATATGCAGGTAGTCAACAACATTTTTCTTTCTCGAGGACTAAGTTTCATGAGGACCTATAGGTGGTGTGCCTCAGATTAATGCATGTAAATCTAGCCCATACAAATTAGTTCCACTCAATATAAAAAATATTGTTGGTGTTCCAATTTGATGAAGCATGTCAGATAAATATGCTTGACATTTTGTCCAATATGATCATGTACCTCTTAATGGTGTACCAAAATGCATCAATTTACTAACTAGATGAGAGTTTGACAAGTTTTTTATTTATGGTTGTGGCTAACTCATGATGGTGTATCTTTTAGCAAATATAGCTAATGAATCTTGTGCATGATACCTCATTACCATATTATTCATGTAGCATCAAAACCTTGGGTGTTTCCCAAAGTGGTAATCCTTATACTATATCAAGTTCTTCACTACAATGTTCCCACTATTAGGATTAGTTTGAGACAAGTACTTCTTGAAAAATAATGGTTAGAATCACAAAAATAACTATATTACTCTACCCACTAATTTAACCCCAATCTTAAGGGCGTCTCCAAGTAGGGCTTCTTAGCTCATAGCTACCTCGTCGTCATCTTGGGAGCACAACCCTTGAGATTCTTCTTAGATGGGCATCCTCTATCCAAGGCCAATGACATATGTATATGTTTGACAACATTAGAATGTTTTGGTACATTAATTATTGGCCATGAAAGACAATGGAGATCTTAAATATCTCACATGCTCTATGCTTCAAGTTTCATTAGTATCCATGGTATTAACCTCATAGGTTAACACAATATTATCCACAAGTATGATTCATTAATATAAATATAATTAAATGTAAGTATAATCCATAAACATACCTTTCTTACCTTCTTTTCTTGATCCATGTGGCTCTATCCTTAGTCAGCCCTTCAATGAATTATTCTTTCTAGATTATCTCAACTCTATATTTACTTTCCAAAGTTCTCCATTTACTAATTATAAGGAAAGACCAAAATATACATTTTTGTTTATTCTTTTCCAAGAGTCACAACCTTTCATAATACAAATCCTTTGAAAAGTCATGACACTTCATAATTATAATCTTTTAGAAAAGTAATGAAACTTCATAACCAAAATCCTTTGGAAAATTCCTAATACTTTATAATCAAAATAATTTTGAAGAGTCACAGATATTCATAATTATGACCCTTTCAAACATTTGCATCCCTTCAATATCATTGATACCTTTCTAGAAAGTCAGTTCCTTATTTTCTTCATATTATTTTCCTCTTCCATTTTTCCTTTTTGAACTTTTCTCTTCTTCTCTTCGCTTTTCTTTTCTCCTCTCTAAAATAAACTCTCCTCCCTTTTATATCTTAATTTTAAGAAGTCATGTCTATTTGTTAAACATCTCTTAAATTTTCATTAGATTTAGTTAATTTATATTATTCCATGTTATATTATTTATTTATTACTTATATGTGTTTATTTTATTTATTGTTAAAGTCTATATAGAAAATTAACATACTTTCTACAATATTGTCTCTTGTATTTAATTTTCTTTCTTTCTTTACACATTAAAATTTTATTAATTTTAAATTATTTAAAATATCATCCTAAATATTATTTTAATAATAATATAGATTAAATAATTATTATGTCCTTGTTTTATATTTTAGTATTACTTTTAATATAATTTTATTAATTATTTAATAACATTGTATTCTCTAATTATTATTAAAATTCTATCTTAAAATGGGGATATGACATTTTTCCCTTCCTCAAATTTCTTGTACACAAGCAATTAGATAATTTTTTTTGTTAAGTTGAAATATATATTTCTTTTAGTCCAAATTATTATGTTTCTACATCTATATGTTTGAATCCTTTCTAATAGTCATTAACTTTCAAGATTAATCTTTTATATAAATTTTTTTTATAGATCATCTTTAACCCTACAAGATGGCAATATCATGCTTTGATACCATTATAATGTCCCTACGGGTTAGATTGAGACAAGTAATTCCTACAAAATAATGGTTAAAATCACAACAATAATAAAAATAACTATATTACTCTACCCACTAATTTAAATCCAATCTTAAGGATGTCTCCAAGTTGGGCTTCTTAGCTCATAGCTACCTCGTCATCATCTTGGAAGCACACTCCTTAAGATTCCTCTTGGATGGGCATCGTATATTCAAGGTCAATGACATATGCATATGTTTGACAACATTAGAATATTCTGGTACATTGGTTATCAACCATGGAGGACAATGGAGATCTTATATATCTCACATGCCCCATGGTTCAAGTTTCTTTAGTATCCATGGTATTAACCTCATATCTTAACACAATATTATCCATAAGTATGATTCATCAATATAAATAAATTCATAAATATAATTAAACAAATATGATCCATAAACATACCTTTCTTACCTTCTTTTTTTCTTGGTCCATGTGGCTCTATCTTTAGTCAGCTCTTCAATGTATTATTTCTTCTAGATGATCTCAACTCCATATTTAATTTCAAAAATTCTTCATTTACTAATTATAAAGAAAGAGCAAGATATACTTTTTGTTTCCTCTTTTCCAAGAGTCACAACCCCTAATAATACAAATCCTTTGAAAAGTCACAACACTTCATAATTATAATCCTTCTAGAAAGTCACAGAACTTCATAACTAAAATCATTTGTAAAAGTCCTAATACTTTATAATCAAAATATTTTTGAAGAGTCACAACTATTTATAATTATGACCATTTCAAAGGTTCGCATTCTTTCAATATCATAGATACCTTTTTAGAGAGCCACTTCCTTATTTTTTTCATATTGTTTTCCTCTTCCATTTTTCTTTTTTGAACTCCTCTCTTCCTCTATTCTATTTCTTTTGTCCTCTCTAAAATAAACTCTTCTCTCTTTTATATCTTAATTTTAAGGAGTCATGTCTATTTGTTAAAAATCTTTTGAATTTTTATTAGATTTAGTTAATTTATATTATTCTATGTTATATTATTTATCTACTTACTTTTTTGTATTTATTTTATTTATTATTAATTTTTATTTAGAAAATTAAGATACTTTCTACAATATGTTGGATTTCTTTATGATAATTGAGAGGGGGGTGAATTAGTTATCCAATGTTTAGATGTATAAATAAAACTTTTCACTGCTTAGTGAACCCATAAAACATTTATACTCATGCATGAACCCATAAGATTATGCAATCACTTATAAAATTGTAGGTTACTATCAAATCAACTTGTAAAAATGTAAACATGAAATATAGTGAATTCAGCAACACACATAACACAATGATTTACATAGAAACCCAATTTGGAAAAAAACCATCAGTAACATGCTACCCTTTTTCACTCTTTTGAAGTGACGTCCTATGAAAGGCCAACCTTGTTAAAGGTTACAATACACACTGTTATATGTGACCTTGTTAAAAGATTTCAATCACCATGTTAGGAGTGAGCCTTGTTAGAGGACTTTAGACCATTCACTTCGAATGTTTCCCATTAAACAATTTACAAATGACTGTTACATCAACCTTAATCAATAAGGATTTTATCCTCGACTAGTACAATTGTTAGAGAGTAATAAAGGCTTGATTTGATATAAACTTACAACTTCACTTCCAAATTATAGATCTTTTTTTTAGTCCTCCATTCTACTTGGCCTTCACTCATTATAGCTCTGATAGCTTGTTCACCTTTCAAGCATCCATACTCTTAATCCTTCTTGCTTAACATGCCAATGCAGACTCTTCTCTAGGTCACTAGATGATGCAAAACCCTTAACTCCTCTTCCTCAAGTTCTCACATATGACAAGCTTTGCTTCATGACCAACCATCCCTATAAACATGAAATTAAGATCTATTTCACTCATTCTCTATCATCCATTTTAAGGTTAGGTAGAATATAATGTATCTACCCCATATTCCATATCTCTTCTAGAAACTTCTCCTTTGATCCTCTTTAAATTTTCCTAAAAATAATTTACATTGAATTTTGTGCCACTAGCTCAACATCCTTATCTTCCACCTAGTTCACACAATCCAAGGAAACAAACTTGTTAGCTCAGATTCATCAAATCTATGATCTTTAAAATAATGTAGCAGCTTGGCACTATCTTCTTTCTAATGCTCAACACATATTGTGTTACTCAATATCCTCTATGAAATCACTCAACATCAACCAAAGCTTACATGTACTTAGCATCAACTAAACTTTTTCTTAGTATCAACTATCTTGCTTGACATCCACTAGATTTTTCTTTTACTTAGCTCCAATAGATTTTCTGCTCGGTGTGCACTGAATTCACTCAGCACCCACTATCGACTTTGTCAAGCTTGCAAAAGAAACTTTGTATAACTTGTTCTTTTAAACTTTTTTAGTGTAGCTAGCCTCAAGTAGATTATCAATGCATCATGTCACTATCTCAACTGATTCTTGTACTCTCTTTACACAATCATAATTCAATCTTTCATCTAGGTGCTATTGTTACATATTTTGTTAAAATATTCTTCATCAATCAAGCAAGTGATAGTACTTAAATCATATAAGTAGTTGTCTTACTAGAAATAAACAAGTTTGACATTAGTGACAAAACAATTATTGAAACATGTATATGAATCTCTCTCTTTAACAATCTTACTCAATCATTTTCAACAATCTGCCTCTTTGGCATTGATGGAAAACCAAACTTATCAACCCCAAAACAACCAAATGGTAAACACCTTTGTTAAACAAACTAACTAGGTTAAAATATTAAGACCAACAAAATACCAAAAAGAAAATTATTCCTTGTATTGCAATTTCTCCCTCTATCAACAGCTTCCTTATTCCTCGGAATTTCTTTTTGTATCTCCCTCTTACTAGGTAGATCTCTTGATCAACTTTCTCTCTTTCTTTCTCCCTCTTAGATTAGTAATCATATTAAATTATCAACAACTCTCTCTCTCTCTCCATTTCTTTCTCCAGATCTCACCCTCTAGGATCAAATCAATTTAACTCTTTCTTTTCTCCCTCTTTGACAAAAATGCCAAAGACTTGTCATCTTTATATGCAGATATAAGCATCTTTAGTTTCTTCCTCTATCACCTTGCATGTGACTAATTTTTAGTTCTAGCTTTTTTATTACTTTAGGTAGCTCCTAAAGTAAGATTCATTGCATCAATTTGTAACATATGGAAATCAACTTGTTTGATGTAGGACACTCTCTTTGTTACTTAGATAGCCTTTGATAGGGGTATCACCCCTAGTTTACCCCTTAGATACTTATGAGGATCACTATGTAATGCTTTTGTGAAGATATCAACAATTTTCTCTTTTGTGTCAACATATTCCATCTTCACCTCTTTATCTTCAACTAATTCTCTCAAGAAATGATACTTGGTTGTAGTGTTCTTAGTCTTTTTGTGCATCACTAGATTCTTTGATATGTTTATAGCACTTGTATTATCACAATAAAGTGTCACAAGTTTTGTGGTCTCTTCCTTTTTTCCTTTGAGTAGCTATTTGATCCATACAATGTTTGTACAATTTATAGTAGCAGCAACATATTTAACTTTAGTAGTGGATTGTGAGTTAGAATTTTGTTTCTTACTATTCCATGTAACTAGTCTCTTGCCTACAAAAAATGCTCCTCCATTGGTGCTCTTTCTATCATCATTGTTTCTAGCCCAATCAACATCAGTGTAGGCCCTCAATTCAAATTTCTCATTCTTCTTATAGTATAAAAAAAAGACTTCTGTTCCTTTTAGATATCTCATTCTTCTCTTTACATCCATTAAGTGATTCTCCTTGGGATTAGAAGAGAATCTCGCAACTATCCCTATAGATAATGCAATATCAGGTCTTTTAAGTACAACATATTGCAATTTGCCAATCATAGACTTGTATAATGTTTGATTCACCTTAGATGAATCATCATTCTTTGACAACATGTGTGTTGTCACCATAGGTGTACTTACTAATTTTGAATCCTCCAATCCAAAAGTTTTCAATATTTCCTTGACATACTTTGACTGAGTGATGTATATACCATATTCTATCTGATATATTTGCAAACCCACAAAAAAATTGATCTCTTCAAATATAGACATCTCAAATTCTTGCTTCATCTAATTTCTAAAATCTTTACATAAAACATCTTGACCTCCAAATATGATATCATCAACAAAAATTTCAAATAAAAAGATACCTTTTCCTTTATCTATCTTCATGTACAGATTTTTGTTATCATCAATCCTTTCAAATCCAATCTTCACAAGATAATTATGAAACCTTTCATACCATGCTCTTGGTTCTTGTTTTAAACCATATAAAGCTTTGTGTAATCTACATACCATGTTCTTATTGTTAGCACCAACAAATCCTTCTAGTTGTTCTATGTAAACTTCTTCCTCTAATATATCATTCTAAAGTGCAAATTTGACATCCATTTGGTAGATTTTGAAACCTTTGTATGTAGAATAAGCAAGTAGAGTTCTTACTCCTTCCAATCTTGCAACTGGGGAAAATGTCTCTCCATAATCAATTCCTTCTTCTTGTGCATATCCCTTGTAGACTAATCTTGCCTTGTTTCTTGTGACTTCACCATTTTCATCAAGCTTGTTTTTGAATCACATTCTTCTCTTTTGGTTTAGGACCTAGACTCCATGTTTTGTTCTTTTCAATTTGTTCAATCTCTTCTTCCATAGCTTTACTCTAGTCTACATCTTCTAATGCATCTCTCATTGATTTTGGTTCTTTCATGCTCAACAAGTATGTATCACTTCTCAATTTTTTTCTTGTCATTGGCCTAACCTATTTATCTGCAATGATTTGAGTAGCAAGATGATGTCTTTTGACATATTTGGACAATCTTGGTTCAGCTATAGTTTCTTCATTTTATCTTTTAGCTTTAGAGTCACTATGTACATCTCTATCAGGTATCTAGGCATTTCTTTCATGTACACTGACTTTAGAATTAGAATGCATGCACCAACTTCATTCTATAAGTTAGCATTTGAATGTGTCTTAGTTCCTGGATGCAGCTCAACATTCATAGGGTATGACATGGCAATCACAAAAACTTGTTGATTTGCAGCTTGATTTGTAGCATATTCTTCAATAGGGATACATTCATAAAAGTATACAAATGATTTGTATTCCTCTATTTCTTTCATAGGTTTAGTCTCATGTACTTCTATATATTCATCAAAATTTACCTTTGAATTTTCCACAACTTTGTTTTTGTTAGTATTCAAAAAATTATAAGCTTTACTTATCTCCAACTATCCTAAGAATATACCTTCTTCACTTCTTGCATCAAGTTTATCATTCTTGAAATCTTTAAGAATGTAACATTTTCTTCCAAATACCTTAAAATATTTTACATTGGATGAGTATCCATACCATAATTCAAAAGGTTTTGTTTGGGTACCTTTCTTGACTTGCACACAATTCAAGGTATAAATAGTTGTAATTACAGCTTCTCTCCAGTATTTCAAAGCAACATTCTTCTCCATCATAAGTGTCCTAGCATAGTCCATTACAAACTTATTCCTCCTTTTAGCTATTCCATTTTGTGGAGGTATTTTAGGAGCAAATGTCTGTCTTTAGATTCCTATGTCATTATAGAACATCTCAAACTCATGTGATGTGAATTCTCCTACTCTATCTGATCTCAAACATTTTAGACATTTACTTGTTTCCTTCTCAACTCTTGCTAAGTACCACTTAAACATTTGGAAAGCATTAGATTTTTGTTTCAAAAACATAAATGTCATCATTCTATAATAATCATCAAAAAATAGCATAATGTACTTATCTCCTTTGTAGTTTTGCACATCAGTTGGTCCACAGAAGTTAGTATGATCAGTCTCTAGTATTTCTTTAGAGGTCTAAATTTTACTCTTAAAGCTTGACTTTGTCAATTTACCTAACTGACACTGTTTGCACATGTTATTATCAGGTCTCTTCAATTAGGTAAACTTCTAACTTTCTCTATCTTACTGATACAAATTATCAAAATTAACATAACATAGCCTCATGTGCCATAGCCACACATAATCAAATTTTACAACTACATAAGTAGCATCCTCTATATCAAGGTAGAAAAGATTACTCCTAATCTGGTTACCCTTTCCAATCATTTTTCCATTAGCATCATATATCTTAGTAGTCTTATTTTCAAACTCAACCTTACATCTTAAATTATTCAATTGTGATACACTCAAAATATTATAGTTTAATACTTCAACATAGCAAGCATTGCCACATGAAATCTTATCTATGAGTTTGATTTCTTTTTATCGAATAAGGTACATCATTACCAAATCTTACACTATTTCCTTCATAACAATTTACGGTAATGAACCTACTTATATCTGTAGTCATGCAATGTGAACATCCACTATCAATGATCCATTTATCATCTTTGTTCACACAAGTCACAAGTACAGTTGCGTCATCTTCATTAGATTCATCCTTCATTGCAACATACACCACTTCATCTTTGGTGTCCTCTTTAGTAATGTAGCATGACTTCTTGTCTTTTTCTTTGTAATCCTTGCTACCATCATCTCTTTTGCTCTTATACTTGTCACCACCTTTATAGTTCTTCTTTTGTGTACATCTAGTAGCAATATGACCAACCTCATTACAATTGAAACAAATGATAGGTAACTTACCTTTGAACTTGTGTTTACCTTTGTGGAATCTTCTTGCCAAAAATGTGTCAAGTTGTTCAACATCTTCCTCATTTGTATCACTGTCACTAGACACATATTTTATCTTTCTCCTCTTCTTCTATTTTAGCTGTTTAGAATCCTTCAATAATAGTTTATCTTTGAAAGTAAATTAAAGACTCTCAAGTTTGTAATTATCAAAGTTAGATAGCTCAAAAGTAGTGAACCCACCTACCAGACCTTCAGGGGTTAGATTATTCCCTCGTATACATCTTAGTTCTTGAATTGCACAAACTCTAACAGCATAAATAGGTAGTAGTGTCCTTAAGACTTTTCTTAGCATAGTATCATCCTCTATTTGACAAATGGCTCCTTTTATTACACTGACAACTTCTTTTATCTTAGCAACCTAGGTGAACCCACAATAATGGGTTCCACTTTAGTGGGACGAACAAAAATGAAAAAAATTGCAAAATGAGAAATTGAGTTTACCATATGTTCGCGCAAACATATTTCATATGTTCACGCGAACATATGTGATATATATGTTTGCGCAAACATGATTTGCATGTTCACGCAAACATGGTAAACGTGTTCACGCAAACGCCATGTTCACACCAACATGCAAAATCACAAAAAATTTAACCTTTTTTTCTTTTCTCTTTCTTTTTTTCTCTTTTGACTGCCATAATTGTAGGAGAATGGTCTCCTACTGTAAAATAAAAAATGTCAAAATGTGTTGCTCAGAGCAAGCTTTCTAACAACTATAATTTTATTACTTAATTTAATCATTAAGACTTTGAAATATGAGTTTAACTCATTATAGGTTCATTACCAATTGAACATCAACCAACTTTGACACCTCGGAAAAATTAGTAAATTAGGTCAAATTTTTTTTGAAAAATATGGAGGTACTAGCTTATTGAGATACCTTTCTATTCAAAAAAAAAAAATGGTTTATGATAAATTGACTTCAAATTATCTATGTCAAACGGAATGTATGTCTGAATTACGATTCATGTCACTACAAAACTTCATAAACTATACAATTTTCAACAAAAATAAATCAAACCAAATGCAAACATTGGATATTGATGTTACAAATCCAACACCGAAAGAATTACTTCATTATCATTTCTAAAAAAAAAGTTATGTGTGTCAAACAGACTGTCACTTTTTAAAATATTGAATTTTATTATGTACCACTTTTTGGAGGAGATAAAAAAAATTGACATAAATATTTTTTTTTTTTAGATTAAAAAATATGGTTACAAAGTAGGAACAAAGTACTCAAAATCACTGGTTTATGTCATCTTGAAATTATTTATAGTTTTGGAGATATAGTCACTTGAACGTGACGTTTGTTGCAAAAATATTGATTTCAGTGTCAAAATTGGTCAAAAAGTGGAACCCATTACCGTGGGATCACCCACCTGTTGAGCAATATTTTCACCTACTTCCATTTTCATATCATCAAACTTACCTCTAAAACTTTCAGATTTGGTTTTTTCAACATTTTTTCCTCCCTAATAGATGGTGTGCAAAGCATCCAACATTTTCTTTGTAGTGTCAGAGCCTTTGATATCATCAAATTCAGCATAGCTAAGGGCAGAGACAATCTCCAACATTGCCTATTGTGTTCTTTCTTTTTCTTCAAAACTTTAGCGGTTGGGGCTCTAGCAGGATCAACATGATCAGTAGTAATGGTAGATTGTGCATGATCTCCAAATCCTCTAAGATGTAGCTTCATCAAACTTTCCCATGTAGGAAAGTTATCTATATTTAGCTTGAGTACTTCTCTTTTTGACATCTTGATCTTTGTGCTTCTAGTACCTTTGAACTAGTCCTCTTAAGTAAATGGTTCTGATACCAATTGTTGAAGTTCTTTAGAATAACTAAGAGAGGGAGTGAATTAGTTGTCCAAGGTCTAGATCTATAAAAAAAAAATTTAAAGCTTATTGAACCCATTAAACAATTATACTCATGCAGGCATCCATAAGATTATGCAATTACTTATAAAGTTGTAGCTTACTGTTAAATCAACTTGCAAAAATTTAAATATGAAAAATAACAAATTCATCAACACACATAACACAATGATTTATGTGGAAACCCAATTTGGAAAAAACCACTAGTAACATGCTACAGTTTTTCCCTCTTCTAAAGTGATGCCCTATGAAAGGCCAACCCTGTCCAAGGTTACAATACACACTATTAAATGCTACCTTGTTAAAGGATTTCAATCACACTATTATGAGTGAGTCTTCTTATAGGAATTTATACCATTCACTTGGAATGTCACCTAATTAAAGAATTTACAAATGACTGTTAGGTCAACCTTAATCAATAAGGATTTTACCCTAGACTGATACAATTGTTAGAGAGTAATGGTAAGGCTTGATCTAATAGAAACTTACAACTCCACTTGCAGATTATAGATCTCTATTTTAGTTCTCCATTCTACTTAGCCTTCACCCATTATAGCTCTTATAGTTTGTTCACCTTTCAAGTGTCCATACTCTTAAGCCTTCTTTCTTAACATGCCAATGTAGACTATTCTCTAGGTCACCGTATGAAGCAAAACCCTTAACTCCTCTTCCTTAGGTTCTCACATATGACAACCATTGCTTCATGACTAGACATCCTTATAAATAAGAAATTAAGATCTTTATCATTCATTCTTCAGCTTCCATTTTAGGGTTAGGTAGGATATAATGTATCTACCCCATATTCCATATCTGTTTTAGAAACTTCTCCTTTAATCCTCTTTAGATTCACCTAAAATGGTTTACCTTCAATTCTGTGCCATCAACTCATCATCTTTGTCTTCCACCTAGTTCACACAATCCAAGAAAAGAAACTTGTTAGCTCACATTCATTGAATCTATGATCTTTAAAACAATGCAATAGCTTGGCACTATCTTGTTTCTGATGCTTGGCACATACTATGTCACTCGGCATCCTCTATGAAATCACTCAGCGTCAACTATAGTTTAGTAGTGCTTGAGATCAACTAAACTTTACTTGGCATCAATTGTCTTGCTTTCCATCCACTAGATTTTTCTTTTACTTGCCTCCAACTAATATTTTTCTTGGCCTGGACTGACTTCACTCGACACCCACTATCCACTTTGTCAATCTTGGTAGACAAACTTTGTATAACTTGTTCTTTTAAACTATCTTAGTGTAGCCAACCTTAACTAGATTATCAATGCATCATGTTATCACTATCTCAACTAATTCTTGTACTCTCTTTACATAATTATAACTCAACCTTTCCTCTAGGTGCTATTGTTACATCTTTTGATCAAATCTTCTTCATCAATGAAATAAGTGATAGTACTTAAATCATATAAGAAATTGTATCGCTAGCAACAAGTAGGTTTGACATCAGTGACAAAAAAATGATTCAAACATGTATATCAATCTCTCTCTTTATCAATCTTACTCAATCATTTTCCACACAATATTGTCTCTTGTATTTAATTTTCTTTCTTTCTTTACTCATTAAAATTTTATTATTTTTAAATTATTTAAAATATAATCCTAAATATTAGTTTATTAATAATATAGATTACATAATTATTATCTCCTTGTTTTATATTTTAGTATTAGTTTTAATATAAATTTATTAATTGTTTGATAACATTGTATTATCTAATTATTATTAACATTCTATCTTAAAATGGGGATATGACAGTCTGCCCTTCCTCAAATTACTTGTCCACAAGCAATTAGATAATTTCTTTTTGTTCAGTTGAAATATATATTTCATTTAGCCCAAATTATTAGGTTTCTATCATCTATATGTTTGAATCCTTTCTAATAGTCATTAACTTTCTACATTAGCATTTTACATAAAATATTTTTCTGGATCATTTGTAACCCTACAAGATGGCAAGATCATGCTCTAATACCATTGTAATGTCCCCACTATTAGAGTTAGTTTGAGACAAGTAATTCCTACAAAATAATGTTTAGAATCACAATAATAACAAACATAACTATATTACCCTACCCACTAATTTAACCCCAATCTTATGGACATCTCCAAGTCGGGCTTCTTAGCTCATAGCTACCTCGCTATCATCCTTAGTACACACCCTTCAAGATTCTTCTTGGATTGGCATCCTCTATCCAAGGCCAATGACATATGCATATGTTTGACAACATAAAGATATTCTAGTACATCAATTATTGGTCATGGTGGACAATGGAGATCTTAAATATCTCACATACTCCATGCTTTGATATTGACACTCAACCATGGTAGACAATGGAGATCTTGAATATCTCACATGCCCCATGCTTCTAGTTTAATTAGTATCCAATGTATTAACCTCATAGGTTAACACAATAATATCCACAAGTATGATTCATTAATATAAATAAATTCAAAAATATAATTTTTAAAAAAATACATAAACATACCTTTCTTACCTTCTTCTTTTCTTGGTCCATGTGGCTCTATCCTTAGTCGGCATCTTCAATGAATTATTCCTTCTAGATTATCTCAACTCTAAATTTACTTTCAAAAAATTTTCATTTACTTTTTTTTTTTCTTTTCTAAGAGTCACAACCTTTCATAATACAAATCCTTTGAAAAGTCATGACACTTCATAATTATAATCCTTTCAAAAAGTCATGAAACTTCATAACTAAAATCCTTTGGAAAAGTCCCAATACTTTATAATCAAAATATTTTTGAAGAATCACAATTGTCCATTATTATGACTCTTTCAAAGGTTCGCATCCTTTCATTATCATTGATACCTTTTCAGAAAGTCACTTCCTTATTTTCTTCATATTACTTTTATCTTCCATTTTTCCTTTTTGAAATCCTCTCTTCTTCTCTTCCCTTTTCTTCTCTCCTCTCTAAAATAAACTCTCCTCCCTTTTATATCTTAACTTTAAGGAGTCATGTCTATCTGTTAAACATCTCTTAAATTTTCATTAGATTTAGTTAATTTATATTATTCTATGTTATATTATTTATTTACTTACTTATATGTGTTTATTTTATTTATTATTAAAATCTATTTAGAAAATTAACATACTTTCTACTATATTGTCTCTTGTATTTAGTTTTCTTTCTTTCTTTACTCATTAACATTTTATTATTTTATTCATAATATAGATTAAATAATTATTATTTCCTTGTTTTATATTTCATTATTAGTTTTAATATAGCTTTATTAATTATTTAATACCATTTTTTTATATAATTATTTTTAAAATTATCTCTTAAAATGGGGGTATGACATTCACATACTCAAGTAGATGTACTCATCTTATTCATGGTTCTAACCAATCACAAGTACCATCTATAAATAGTGTTAGAAATGCCATGTCAATTAACCTTGATGTTATATACCCATTGATTGGAGACATACCAACTAATTCTAATCAAGGTCAAATATAATTAGACCATCAAAATTTATTAGATGCATTATTTATGAAGGAGCCTCCCTACTAGTTTGCTTTCCAGATCTGAGTATCTTCAGGTGGGACAAAAATCTTTAGATGCATTAGTTAATATAGGTGTAGTGGGATCTACATTTGGATGTTTAGCCCATGGTTGTACTAATTCCATTTCTTTTTGTACATTAGGAAAGTTTGAAGCCATTGAGTGTAGTGCCTGCCCTAGTTTGTTTTTTTTGCTTTTGTTGTCAAACTCTTTTAGAATAGTTTTATGTTGATGATTATTAGTAACATTATTTTGAGATTATCAGACATTGTTTTAGATTTAGTTTATTATATGATGAGATCATTTGGTACTCTATATTTCATGTATGCATGATGATTATTCAAGTGATTTAAGTTATTGATGATGATTAGATAGATGGTTTATTCTATGTGTTTTCTTATGGATACTTACCCCATACTTGCATGTGTATGGTGTGTGTATTTTTTTTTCTTTCTGTATGGCATTTATGATGTGGTTAAGGAAGGGATTCATAGTCACTTGCTAGTCAGGATCTACATGATGCACCACTTACTTCCATTGCCTATTTAGCTTAGTATATATTGTGTATGTACATGCATGGATTTTATGCAGGTTGCAAGTACTGGGTATCAACTTCCCTGAATTAACAAGATGAGCATACCTTATCTCATTATCTCAATGGTAATAGAGGGGAGATAAATTCTCAAGTCCAAATTTCAACCCTTTAAGCCATTTGTCCTAATTGAAAATTAAGACAATTATCTAAGTCGAGTACCCTTCAAATGTGTCAGATGACGTAATTTGTGATATTAACCCTTTTGGTTTGATTTTGTATGTGTTTTGCTATGATGGGTTTTTGTATTTTACTTTATAAGTCTATGGTGTATTTTCTATTAGTTAAGTCTAATTAAAAGATTTAATTTAATAGAAAATTAATATGATATTTTAATATTTATTTTATTTAATTAATTGAGAAATTAATTAAATAAAAATAATTAATTTGGAGATAAAAGTTATAAGTCTAAATTTGGAACGTGATAGTATTTATTTAATTTAATAATAATATATTTAGAGACCATTTTTAGATAAATGCTAAACAATATTATTATTTAAGTTAATAAATATTTTTTCAGTTAAGTTTTGAAAATAAATTTAAAAGCGGAAATGATATTAAAATTATTAAAAGATTCTAGATCGCATGATGCATGCATGTGATTAAAATATATTAAGATAAGACAAGTGGATTTAATAAAGTGAGTGCATGGGATTTAAAATTAATAAATTAATTTTAAAAGAGGCAAGTGAATATTAAATAAATTAATGTGTATTATTTTAATATTTATTCACATAGGAGTATGCAAACTCTCATGAGTTGTCATGTTGACAACACAGAAGTTTACACTTTAATTATGCACGTGTTATCTACACTTAGGAGTTAGCATATTATTTGAGCACATGGTGTCTACAACATTCTAGACACCTCATCATGTTTATCTTCTTATCGTGGAAATTATGTGCTTAGTTTTCACGCTTATCTCCTAGTTCTTTCTAGACACATTCTAGATGCATCTTAGATGCCTTTATATACAGGCTCTCCTAGTGTGTATGGACATCCTCATATGCTTCTACAAGCACTCCTAGTCACTCAAGTCGGTTCGGTTCTTGGATGAATTACGGATGTTGGAGAAGGAACGAATTTTAGAAAAGGAGAAGGTTCTAAGAGGAGGAGCTTCTCTACAATTTTTTGAAGCATAGCGAATTAGCATCAGTGTCCAGGTAGGTGCTCATGATTATTTTGCATGTTTTATTACGCTCTTTCTTTTCCTATCTTCATTGTGTCTGTTATGTGTGTCTAAATAATTCTCTTTGAATGAATCTTCAATTTTGTAATTTCGAATTCAAGCATGCATATTGTTTCATCCAGTTATGAGAATTAAAAATATTATTGTAAGCTTCCCTTAGTAGAACCAAGATTTGAAAATTGATTTGACTTTGGGTTCGAATTAAAATATAATATTATTATTATGCATTAGTTTTATATGATTTATTAACTAATCTAATTAAATTAAATTAAATTAAATTAAAATTAGTTAATAGTAGAAGAAGTGTAATTAATTATTAGTCAATTTAAGTAAATGGATTTTTAAATGAGGGCAAATTAAAAGAAAAGAGATATTAATAAGTGTTTAGTGGAATTAAATAATTTAATTATTAATGAGATTGATTTTACATAAAATCAATGAAGATTATTTTAAATAAATGATTGTCCTTGAAGTATTTTAAGGAAATTGTAAACTAATTATTTGAAAGTTGATAAGTATTATTCTTATGATTTGAATAATGGGAGATGCTATTGGAATTAAGGGAAGCTATTATTGTAATATTAGTTTAATAGAGTCAAGATGAATCTCTTCAAAATCAAAGAGCAATATTTTTATAATTTAAATAATAAATGGTTACTTATCCTTCAATTTTTTTTGGAGAAATTAAATGTTAAGGGAATTTTCTTCAACTAGTAACATTGAATTTTAGTGAAATAATGTGAATAATTATATTAAAAGCCAATGGGTGCTAGTGAAATGATTTATATAAGTAAATAATTATCTTCTGATTATTTGAGAAAATTGTTTTAAAATAATGGGGGGACAATTCTATGCTTATTTTCAAAGAGGTAAATGGGTTGACTTGGAAATTAAATGAAGAATCTTATACACTTGAAGTATACTTGAAACAAAAATTGAAATCTCATATTTTGCTTAACCATGTGATTGCGGAAGTAAACTAAAATATGTGTTTGTATCTTGTTCTTTATGCTATCCATGTTTGGGGTTTGGGTGGTCCTAGAGTGTTGATCAATTAGGATGTCCACCAGAGGCTTGGGAGTTATGTGAATGTGATAGCATGTTGATGTTATTTGATCTCGATCTTTCTAAACCCAACCATGGTAATGTGATGGTATGCTCTATGAGATGTTTGTATTTACTGATTTTTATTGCTTTCTAGTCTTCTTGTATCAAGTTGAGGTGTATGTATTTTAGATATTTGACTTAACCATTTTTGAGTTATCAATCAGTTATACTTGGATTACCTTCCAATCACCTTGATAGGACTGAAGTGTTTGTTTTGATCTTGATGATGTCATGTTGTGACATGTTTTGACTTGACCATTTTGGAGTCTTTGATCAGTATTACTTTGAGATACTTTCCAGTTTCTCATTGAGAATCGATGGATATTATGATTATCATTGGATTCTTTTCAGTTGCTCATGGAGAATTGGTGTGATTATTGTGGATTATATTTTGATGTTTTTCAGTCACTTGTATAGGATTGAGGTGATTTTTTGATTTGTGATTTCATGAGCTTAGGGTGGGTTATCTACTTGTAGTGTTAGGAAGTGGCTTGCAATGGGGGTCGGGGCCCTAAGTGACTGTCAGGGTAACTCATTGTAAGTTATTTAATAAGTGAAAATATTTACACTAAATGCAGGTTAAAATGAACCTAATAAGATAATTGTATGTTCTTGTCCATGCCTCAAGTGCTAGTATAGACTAGGATGGGAGTAGAGAGAATGCTTGGTTGCGACCTTCCATTCTATAGTATGCCTCGTCAGTATGAGAGGATACTAGTGGCCACATAAGGATCACTAGGGGCCGAGGTCTATTGAGAGACTACCAAGGTAACTCTAGCATTTTTCATGCAATGACACTTTCCCGCTTACATAGTAGGTTTTCTACATGTCATTGTTGTGCCTTTGGGTGTAGATGTTGATCTGTGTTAAAAACCTTTGAGTTAGTATACTTTTAGGATTCTTGGACTTAGAGAGTACTTGTGTTATGTGATTTTTTATCTTGTGTTATGTGATTTGATATCTTGTTTGGGACTTGAGACTATCTCCTTAGCACGGTGGGAGTGGGCCATTTAGGTTCCACAGAGTTGGGTGGCAGTTCCTTTTCACTCTTGCCATTTGAGATCCGTCCATAAACACCATGGTTGGAGCATTATTTGTTGGTATTTGTATTCATTCAGTTCTTGGATCTTATGATGGATGTTATTTACTAGTATATTTCTTTATATTGATGATTAGCATGTGATTGATGATGTTATCTAATTTGTAGGATCATCTTATGCTTAATTTTTGCATGTTAGATTTTTGTATGCATATGTTGTAGCATATTAGATTTCTTTCTACATAAGTTGTAGTATGTCTTAGGAGTGACATTCCTACTATGATAATACCAATGATCTCTTTGATGACTTGGGATGTTATGCACGGAGGGATGGCTAGGGCCCATGATGGACTAATGATGCTATTAACGGTTGGGAGGAATCGTGCACTTACTTAGTTGTGTTATATGATGGATGGTTATCTTTTATGATGTTTGTGATATCTTTATTAATAGATGGATGTATCATGCATGTTAATGGTTTCATTTACTTTATTGTACTTGTATCATGGATTCGATGAGGATGATGTATCTTTATTTGTACATATGTTTATTCTTTTAAGCCTTTCATACCCTATGTCATCTATAGTGGATGATTGGGCATCCCACATTTAATTGCTGAGAGACATTCAGAACAAATGTATATTATGGACGGTGGACCTTTAATTATTTTTTCATGTGGATGTGGTAGTTGTTAGACTTAGTATTAATTAGATTAAATGTGACTCAACATCTTGGGATCCTTAAGGAATGTAACTTGTTATGTATGCTTATAGTTGATTGTATGTTATTGCTTCTACTACTAGGTGTTTGATATGAATGGTTTATCTTTCATGTTTTAAAAAAAATTGTTTGGCAAACTTAGTAAAACTTTAGGTTAATTCTTTTGGATACCTTGGTGGGGCATTACATTGAGTTTGTGTGCTCTATAATATTGACATCATCTATTTCTACCATTGGACCAGAAAACATAATTTCATTTATGTTTGAATCAAATTCCATGTTTGAGTGAATGCACAAAGTTGGGTCATAATTTTGCAAAAGTCAATTCTGTAGAATGAGACCTCTTATGAAATTGGTACTTGATTTTAAAAAATGGGCACCATTTTTGGCTCGAGTACATGATCCTAAATTTTAAAAATGGGCACCCATTTTTAAAAAAGTTTAGTACTCATTTTTTATTTTCTAAAAATGAGTAACCATTTTCCAAAAAAATTGATTTTTTAAAAAATGGGTACCCATTTTTAAAAAATTGGGTATCCTTTTTTTTAGAAAATGGGGACCCATTTCTAAAAAAACTAATTTTTTATTTTTGAGAGGATTTTGAATGTCACTTTTAATTTTTCAAAATGGTTACCTATTATTGAAATTTCAAATAATGGGTGCCTATTTCTTACAAGATGGGGGTGGGACTTTTTTTCCTACCTCAGATTCTGGATTGGGATAGGCTTTGTGAGACAAATCCTATGTCTTGACCTATCAAGATTTGGCCAAGGCATTGAACTAATAAATTCATGTCTTGCCATAATTTTTAGAGGGTCTTCCCGATTAAAATTTTTTACAAAATAGAAACCCATTAGATTTCTCACTATCTTGATTTTAGAAATATAAATTTTATAGTATTATAATTTTTTATTTTTTTTGTATTATTTACCAAACAAAGGTGGTACCTAAATGTAAAATAGCGACATTCACTAAAACTTTAATAATATTTTGATTTTATGTTTTCTTTCTAAATTAATTTATACATCATCAATCTGTATTCAATTCTTTTGATGTTCAAAAAAAATTGAAAAAAGTGAGATTTTGGTCAAATTATGGTGTTCATACACAAGAGGTTTTAAGATTTACATTTATAGCCAATTAGTAATTAATAATAATAAAATTATTCAATAAAAAATTAAAGAAAAATATTACCATCAATCTTTGGTGTGTTAGGTAACTTTTTTAAAAAGGATTTACAAAAAAATTATTTATTTATGTCGAATTATGGTGTTTTTAGATGAGTGTGGTATGGTTCTAAAATAGGCATTTTGAAAAAGTGATTTTTAAATATCCATACCGAAAAAAAAATCTATCATATGGGTACACAAATAAACTAAATATTCAAAAAGTAGATTTTGAACACTACAATTTTTATTTATGAAGCTTTTTATATTCAATCTCTAAATGCATCAGATTTTGACATCAATTGATAAGAAATTTTAAAAGTAGGAAAAACACTTCCACTTTTTGCCCAAAAGTGAGACCCAACTTTTTGCATTTACCCATTTACTGTCTCCACTCTAGTGCATTGTAATTAATTATAACATCTAAAGAGAACTTCTCATGTATTATTTTGTAACATAGTACCTTATACACACATTCTCTATTTACTATAAAGTTATAGTTTGTGCCACGTTGATCTTTTCTTCAAGCTATTATTATTGGCAATTTTTTTATTGAATGTGATAGAATTTTGGAGATTTGTTTAATATTTTGTGAAAAATCTATTGTATGTCCTCTATATTTAGATTGACCACATATTGCATTTGTAACTTGTAAAATTGAACTAATACATGTAATCAACATTTCTTCTACTTGAGTTAAGTCAGCAAGTTCATGTGGTTGTTGACCTAGATCCATATTATTTGTGGTCGAAAATCTATTATCTCCCCTTTTGTGCTTACACCTATTACATCTAGGACCCTATAAAGTGCGAAATATTTTTAGTCCAAGATAACATTCCTGACCTAAATAGCACATTTCGAGACAAATCAAATGATCTACCTTGTATTGAAACCTTAATTGAATATTACAAAAATCCTCTGCAAGCATACCATTACAATTATCTATATTTTTTACATTATTTTCTCTTCCTTTATTTCTTTCTAGTTGAGGGACATGTTGGGTACCTTTGGTACATTTTGAGTTAATATCGATCCATCATTGAGAACATCCATTTCAATATTGTCATGAGAATGATATTGTTCCCTTTTATTTAGTTGTTGATGTATTTCCCACCTATCTCCTATATTGCAATGAGAATGTTTCTCATATCTTTGTTGAGGAAGACCTTCTAATATCTTTGTATCATCTCTATTATGACCACCCAATTCATCTATTTCTCTTTCTATTTTGTGTCTGGCATATCTATGCATGGCTATCCCATTTTCACATTTTTTGTGCTCCTCCCTTTCAATCTCCATCATTTTTTCTCACTACCTTTCATGATATTCCCCATGATGATCCCTTTGATGTTTCCTTTTGAATTCCTTCGACTCAAAAGTCATCCTTTCATCACGATATAACTATAAAATAACCTATGTCATTTGAAAAAATTAATATATGTATTATGTTTCTTTATTGATAAAGCTTCATCTTGCTTCATTAGATAAAATTATTCACTTGTTTTCAAAATATTAATAATGATCATATTGGAAAACTCATTTCGTTACAAACAGTAAGTTTTGTATGATAGTTCTTTTTGAATGATTTAAAATTAGTATTATAGTTACATTTTATTAAAACAATAATCATTAGTAATAATATTGTCAAAACTCAAAATCTATCAATGGGCCCTTGGTCTACTGGTGAAGTTAAATGGATCACAAAGAGCCCACTAGGGATAAAGTTTTACTAAATGTAAGGCTTTGACATCATAAGGGATGAGGCCAAGGTCGTGCCTGAGGTGATCTTGATGATGTGGATGCCCCTAAGTCCTTGGCTCTAAGCCAAAGAGGTTTCAAGAATGTGTGGGCCCATATTGGGTCCCTAAAAAGTCTATGTGGTGGCGTTCAGTAGCCCATATTGGGTCCCTAAAAAGTCTATATGGTGGCATTCAGTAGTTGGTAGCTCGCAGGCTTCATGCCTCACTGGGTTGCCTTGCAAGTTTGAACCCTCCATCAAAAATAAAAAATTCAAAACATAAGATTATTTCTTCCATTTATATAAATAATATATAATTGATATGTAAAAATATTTTAAGAAATTTCACCACATTAACAAATTAATTATAATTCTTTTTTCAAAATATTAAATGTTACCAATTTATCAGCAACAATACATTCAATTTGATCTAATTATATGTTTCCTCTAAGAACAAGTGTTTGCACAACTCCATACTTAATACAGTTAATATGGTATAATCATCTAATATTTATTTTGAAAAGAACACTAACATCAAAATGTATCTAGACATTATAAAAAATCCATCTTAATTTCCTAGCTCCAAATAAAATGTCATCCCTATATCAAGTCTTTAGATCGACTAATAATGGTAAAAGTAAACTAAGGTGCCCAAAAAGTTCATGAAGAATTATGAAAGCATTAGACTTTGTAGTGTTCACAACCATTTGATTCTCTTCTATAATGATTAGAGCCTTTTATCTTTCATTTTTTCTTTGAAATAAAATGAAAAAGCAATTTTACATATGATCTATTAATTAAGCATAAGTTATTGTACAAATTGATTTTATTCAATAGATGTATAAGTGAATTTGTTTATAGTTGTAAGTGTAAAATATTAAATTACATTGTCAAGGATTTTTCATTCAATTTAGTCTATGTTAAAACTATATCATTTTTAAAAAGATAAATTGACATTATTAGTTCCATTAAAATGAAGGTCCGAAGACTACAAATAATTTTTAAAGATTTTTCAAAAAGTTTCTATAATGATCAATACCTTATCACAATAATAGCCCATTTTAGGTTTGCATGAGCTTGAAAATTTTTTCTTTTTGAGTTTATGGAGCCTTTGCTACTCTTATTTTTAAATTTTCATTTTTTTTTTGAGTTTTTTGAGCCTTTGCTACTCTTATTTTTAATTTTTCTATTCATAAGGAAAGAGAGTATATGTGGTAGTAAATAAGTATATAAGTATCAAATTTAATGAAAGTTAATAGTTAAAGAAGGGAACCTAAATTTTTTATATAGGATGATAATAGTATCTTTGCTTATGCACTTACTCCAGGCAAAGTTTTTTCTTCATCTCCTTAGAAGGAGAGAAGAATGAACCACCTTATGAGAAAATAATGACATGATGGAAAACATATTTTGTAACAATGTAAAATATGAATAGTTAAGTTTATTTGATAGTTATTTATTAAATGGTGGAGATTTTATATTAGATCTACAAGTTAAGGAGATGATTTTGTTGGCATAGATGGCTCAACTTCTATATAAGATCGTAAGATTCTCTTGGCTTGATTATAAATAACATTAAAATGATGACATTCAAATACAATAGATTAATAATATTGAATTGATCACATTCACAGAAACAAAGAAAGGCAATAGAGTTTGTGAAACAAACTTGTATTATGTTTCTAACATGGAGATTAATTAGAATAGATGAACTATAATATCAATCCCACCACCTTATGAATTCAAGTTTAATAGGAAATCAGATGTGAACATTGTCATCTTATAATAGGGAAATTTGTTCTCTACATATACAAGAAGTTTAATGTTTGCCAATACAATAACCAAGATTTTAAAAACAAACTAGATCATTTGGATGGTGAAAGAAAATTTGAAAATTGTTAAAGAATTATGAAATAGTTAAAAATTTTAAATCATTTGATTATAGAAATTGGTTCTAAATTTTGAAATTAGTCTTTTAACATGTCAAAAAAAATTGCACTATTTCAAATTAGTTTAAGAAAAAAAATTAGCAAAACGTTATATTTATATTAATAATAATTGGTTCAAATATAGCTCTCAGAGAGAAAAATAAGAAAAGAAAAACTTTGGTCTATGCTTGATACAAAAAGGATGTAGAAGAAGAAAGACTACATCTAGAGAGTGTATCAAACAAAATTAATGAATCTCGTCCTTGTGATTCCCAAATGTAGAACATTGTAATTACAAAAATCCCAAAACTTATATTAATACAATTCATAGTTTGGTGTTCAAGACAACACTAGGAGCCAAGCCATAAACTACCATAAAGATTTCCATCATTTATATTTATCCAAAACTCCAATTGTGACTATGATATTAGAAAACCATCTTATTCAATTGCAATCCAAGACCTTGAACTGCATACAACATCTCATGAGAACAAGTGAGATCCACAAAAGTAAAACATGTGAAATCACAAAGAAGCCATGATTTTACTATCAATTAATATTTGTGGACTCAATTATTATTCTAAACATATTCTTTAGTCATAATACTAACCAAGATGAGGAAATCAAAGAGATTAAGTTGGGAAAGTAAAGAGTTAATATAAACCCCACTAGTACACAAATTAGCTAAACTGTGAGATAATAGGTTTCCTTCTCTATAAGTATGCATGATGTAACGATCAAAGATTAAATTAAGAAGAGATCATACTTGATTCAATATATACTATATGGACCAATTACATACATGACATTTAATACATGCATTAATAATAATGGTTGAATCCCCTTCAACATGTAACTTAGATATAGATAGTGATTTTGCAAGTTCCAACCCAAAAAGCAAGACCAAGGCCTCATCTTTATTATTAGTAGTTGGAGGGAGAGGAGATAATTTTTCTGCAATCAAAATACTTTAAAGTCTCTAATTACTATGTCATTGCCAGAGTTACCTAGATTTTCCCTAGAGGCCCCATCAAAATTGAGTGTGTAATAACCCTCACTTTGGGGAATCCATTTTATTTGTGCTTAGATAAGAGGAACCTTGGATGGACACAATGGAGCATGAAGATAAGGAAATGGTAAACCCTTCCACTAATGAATAGCATAGCCATCCCAAGAAGAAAAAACATGTTTATCCTGATATTTACATATTGTAGCATTAACAAGATAAACAATTGATCTCTCTAATTCTTCAAGAAATTGAGTGATTGGAGATGATGTCTGTCTAAAAATTCTATTGTCCTTCTGACCAAATTGCACATACAATAGATGTAGGGATGCACTTCCAAAGACATAAAAAAATTGATTCAGAATATAAGATTGGCCATTCTAAGAATAAATCAAATGAAGAGTTAGGTAATGGCATATGGAAATTCAGCTTATTAAGAACAACATGCCAACAATCTTGGGAAAAAAGGAAGCTTAAGAGGAGGTGGTATATTATTTCTATAACTTGCAAAAAAAGAACATAATTAAAGGGATTAGAAATGGTCAATCTATGAATTTGATCACTAGTTAAAATTTAGTTCTTTAATGCAAGTCATGCAAAGCATCCTACTTTTGGCAGCACTAAACTATTCAAATGGAACTGAGAAGCATGATATGTGGTTTGATTAAATTGATTGTGTTAGAGAGATAAGTATCCTTGTTTAACAAAATATTTACCATCTTTATCCATAACCTAGAAGAAAAAATCTAGTTGATTAGACATAAAAATATTTGTTTCAGCTAAAACTTGTTTGAAAGAAGCAGCTTCATTGTGGGATATAGGAAGAATTGAGGAGTCTCACCTAATGATTAGCCTGGTGAATCTATGTATAGTTGAGACATAATTATAAAAAAGATGTCCCCCAAGCTCAAATCACTATGATTGATAAATCCTTAAAGGAATCAATAGTGGCAGGCGGGGTCAATTGGGGAACCCATTCCATGAATCAAATCAAAAGTTCACACTATCCCCATTCTTCACTTCCCATGATATGAATGAAGTAATAACTTCCTGAGAAGCCATCATGAAATCTCAAGTTACAAAGCCCTTTGGTGGGTCTAGGATATTAAGAACCCTAGAAAGTTCCAAGTTATCTAAATATTTCTCTTGTAAAATGTGACACCATTCAACAGAGGATTTTTCATACATTTGCAAAACTAGTTTAGCATCAAAAGCCATATTCCTATTAGTAATGTTAGAAAGTCTGACACCTCCTATTCTTAAAGAGGTTGGCATGGCATGAATAGAAACTAGAGGTATTTTAATTCTCTGTGTTCCTATTTTTTTACCAAAGAAAGGTATGGATTAAAGTTTCAATTTGAGAGATGATACCTTTGGGGTCTTGTAAAATGGAGAAATAATAATTAGGAATGGCACCTCAAGAACGGTTTTGATAAGAAAAATTCTACTCAAAATTGATAACCAATGAACCTTGTAAGTACTAATTATAATTTTGATATGATCAACCACAAATTTCTAATAAGAGGGTTTGTTTAATCCCATAGAAAGGGAACACCAAGATGAGTAGAAGGAAAATGATCAAAGGAAACACCAAGTAGATGAATTATTCTTTGAGTAAGCAATTAAGATGTACTCAAAACATAGATTTTAGATTTAGTTGCATTGATACATTGTCACCAAACTTATGTATATAAATCAATGGCTTTCTTCATACTTTCTTCTTCTTGATATGTAGATGATCCAAAGAGTAAAGTATCATCAGTAAAAAGAGAACGAGTTATGGACAAAGATGTATCCACGATATTGATACCTTTCCACAATCCCTTTTGATTAAAAGAATTAATAAGCCTTCTAAAGGCCTCTACTATAATGATAAACAAGAATGGAGAGAGAGTGTCACCTTGGCAAACACCCTAGGAATAGGAATAGAAACATGTTGGTGTTTCATTAATGAGAATTAAAAAATGTGCAGTTGAAATGCAAGCTTTAATCCATTTACACCACATAGAAGAGAAACTGAATTCATGAAGGACTAGAAGAAGAAAAGACCAATTCAATTTATCATATGCCTTCAACACATCTAGTTTGGTAACAAAGGTCACAATATTATGTTCTTTGATGGTATGAAGAGTCTTACATGAGCTATTATGGCTCCCTCAATTGTTTCTCGACTAGGAACAAAACCTTCTTTTGTCAATAATCTTTTTTTAGAATAATAGACTTAAGCTGCAAATAAATAGCCTTTGCGATAATCTTATAGATGGTATTACAAAAAGAAATGGGGCAGAAAAAGAATAGGGATCATTCACCTTTGGGATGAGAGCACTATAAGTGCCATTGAAGTTCTTCAAAATGGAAACATTTTTCCTAAATTCTTCAAGCAGCTCAAGCAATTCAAAACAAATATGTTGTCTAAGTTTCATAGATTTTCGATCCGTCACCAATTTAGGGTCCTTCATAGAATTGAGTCCCTTTACGTACCTGAAAAGCCTATCAGCTAATGATAGAATATTTCACAAAATAAACATATAAAATGAATATATAGAAGAAAATTTAAAAAACAATTAACAATATTTCACACATTTTACATTATGAAAATTCTTTTATAAAATAAAAATAGATAAATATTACTCCACATCTAAAATGTTTCTTAATAATTTTAACCAAACTTAAACATCTCTAAATTTAGGCCTGCCCAATTCATACACTTTGAGAACAAATCTTAAAAGTAATCTCGGACGAATCTCTGTAACCAAACTATGTAATTGTTAACTATTAGCCTTTTGTTTAGAAAAGTTAATTGTTAATATTTAATTTTTTATTTAGGTAATTCAGATAATTCGTGTTCTTAACTTTCCATTGTAAAAATCCTTAAAGCCCTAATTATAGTTTCCCTCCTCCTCTAAAAAATTGTGTCTATTCATTCGCAAACCTTAATCTATTTGTATGGTATATATAGAGCAAGAGCACAGGAAAAATCATCCCTTACTACTCAATTATTTGATATTTCACATCCATACAGGACATAAGAAAATGTCAGGACAAGAAGAAGCAGGTCAAATGGGAAATAATGAAAGAGATGATATTAGGCGCCGCTTAGGTGACATAAACAAGCAGGTTTCTAATTTAGGAAATCAAATTATGATTCATAGATTTGTTTACCAATTAGACCCAGATAATCAAGCTAAGAACTTTGTATTTCATCTTAAAAGGTGTTGAAGGGTTCTGTGTTCATTCTATAAGGAGTATTGCGAATGTGAAAGAGACTTTAAACATTGTATATGCGACATTAATCTTAACCCTGAATGGAAATTTGAATAATATCGACTTGAACTGCTTATAGTTGTTGGAATATTTACTGCATTTATTTTTTTTCCCCTAGAGCCAAATGCCCACCTACCACCCCTGAACATTCAAAAAATTTAATATGGGTAGGTGAGTTTTCAAATTCAGAAATGAGGGGGAAAATATTTTGCAAGTATGAAAAAAAGGAATGTTTACATTCATTCGATCAGAGAGAGACACAAAAGAAGTTGAAGTTGAAGAGCTCAGAAGTTGTAGAGAAGAAAGAAGAAAACTGATCAGCAGATTAGTTGTTGCAGAGACAAAAGAAATTGTTTTCATGCCTGCAGTTGTACATGTTTCCACCTGTCATTCTGTAAGTTCATAGTTTATTTATTTGTTTCAACCTGTTGAAGCAGTGATTGCTCCAAGAATTACTGTAAGCAATCATTAGAGCTAAAAGTTTAAGGTTTTGAAGTCACTGATTGTTAATTTCCTATCATAAATGATTATTAAACTGCTGAAAATAAATTCTCTACTAATATCAAAAAATAACACAACTGCAACTTCACTTATAAAATACAGAAAGAAATGCACAACACAATGAACACAATATTTTTGGACAAATTGTCCCTGGAAAAACCCCTAAGGGAAAACTAGTTCTATAGATGAGAAATTATATTAAACTTGAGCAAATCAAGAGATACAAAATTCCTTGCCTCTTACTAGCAGAACTCCGACAACCTCCTAATTTATCCTACTGCTATTCCCATGCTAACACTGCACTCTTGCTAACACTGCAAGACTGTTTGCTAACACTGCAAATGTTTCTCCAAACTTCATGTTCTCCAAATCCCCCCTGACCTCCTTTTATACTACTCTTATTGGTAAACCAAAGGCTAAGATTGATTTACAATCGACGGTTGAGATTAAAACAACTTAACAACCCTAACCAAGTCGGTTTCTAGTTGTTTCCAAAAGTGGTCAACTAATTAACAAATATTTGTTTCTAATCTAACCAATTAGTTAGAAAAATAATTACTTGCTAAATAATAGAAAATGGACAAATAGCTGTCCAAAGCTAACAAAACTAACACTCCCTCTTAGTGAGGAAGCTGTTATGCAGGACACCTAACTTATCTCTGAAGAAGATAAAATTTTCCTTCCCCAATGCCTTAGTCAAAATGTCTACTACCTGCTCGTCTGTAGGTATGTACTGTAGCTGAATAACTCTCCTTTGTACACAATCTCTGATGAAGTGATATCTGATATCTATATGTTTAGACCTATCATGAAACATTGGATTCTCAGACAACTTGATGCAACTCTGATTATCACAATGTATCACAGTAGTCTCAACCTTCTGACCAAACAAGGCTACTAAAAACTTTCGAAGCCATATAGCTTCACATGTCGCCATGCTAGCTGCTATGTATTCTGCTTCTGCTGAACTTAGAGCCACAGACTTCTGCTTCCTACTAAACCAAGATACAACTCCTGATCCCAAGCTAAAACAACACCCTAAAGTGCTCATTTTTTCTGTTGTACTTCCTACCAAATCTACATCAATATAGCCTATCAACCTAATACCTTCACCTCAAACATATCTGATCCCATACTCGGCTGTACCACACAAGTAACGTAGCACATGCTTAGCCACTATCCAATGCATTCTCTTTGGTTCAACCATGAACTGACTAAGAGAGTTTACTGCAAATGTTATATCTGGTCTAGTGTTGACCAAATACATAAGCGAACCAATCAGTTTTCTATATAAAGTGGGATCTACATCTTTCTCCTTAGTTGTATCTACCTTCCTTCAATTTTTGATCATGGGTGTAGACATGGCTTTGCAATCCTCCATCCCAAATTTCTTCAAGATTTCAATGCAATATTTCCCTTGACCAAGGAAAATCTCCCCATCTGTCTACCACACTTCCATGCCTAGAAAGTAGTGCATAAGTCCTAAATCCTTCATCTCGAACTCTTCTACAAGGTTCCTCTTGCAATCCACTATGAACCCTAGTGAACCTGTAAGAAACAGGTCATCCACATAAAGAACAAGAATGAGAATCTCACCCCTAACCATCAAGTAGTAGAGGTTAGCATCTGCTTCACTCTTCACAAAGCCCATTTTCTGCAGGTATGTATCAATGCACTCATACCATGCTTTAGGAGCTTGCTTGAGTCCGTACAATGCTTTCTTCAATTTGCACATGGGTCTCTTTGTCGTGTGCTACAAAGCCTTCTGGTTGTTCTATGTATACCTCCTCCTTCAACTCGCCATTAAGGAATGCTATCTTAACATCCATTTGATGGATTTTCCATCCCATCTGTGCTGGAAGTGAGATTACAGCTCGTATAGAAGTATACCTAGCAACTGGAGCAAATGTCTCCTCATAGTCTATTCCCTCCTTCTGAGAGAATCCCTTTTCCATGAACCTCGCCTTGTATTTCTCAATGCTACCATCTGCACTGTGCTTTATCTTATAGGTCTAGCATGATCCAACTACAACCCTATTTGTTGGTCTAGGTACTACCTCCCACACATCATTCTGCATTATTGAAGAATATTCTTGAACCATAGCATCTTTCCATACTTGATGTTCTGCAGCTTCTCGATAGCTAGAAGGCTCACTATCTACCAACTGACTAACTAATGCCACATAGTCATTGAACTTGGCTGGTTGTCTTCATTTTCTAGTACTCTTCCTAGGAGCTCCCACAAACTCCTTAGTATCCCTTTGTATATTTGGAACCACATGGTTCCCGCTACGAACTATAGAGGATGAAATGTCAACCTCTAAGTCTTCTAGATGCATTTCCTATTGCACATGTTGCTCCATACTCTGTGAATCTTCACTAACTGAGTCTACACTCGTACTGGTAACTGTACTTGAGCTTTGTTGCTCTTGACTTGGTCTTGGAGCTTTTTTTGGCTGCTCACTCTGATCATTTGTAGGAAAATCTTTGGATCTCCTGAATGCCTTTTCCTCCATGAACTTGACATTTCGTCTGACAATAATTCTTTTAGTCCTTAGAATGAAAATCCTGTATGCCTTTGAGGTCTCACTGTACCCAACAAAGTACCCCCTCTCTGCAGTCTAATCTAACTTTGTATGTGTATCTCCAGGAATATGGCAATATGCCAAACTCTTGAATATCCTAAAGTGACTAATATATGGCTTCTTCCCAGTGAAAGCCTCCTCTGGTATCATCTTCCCTAGCACCTTGTGTGGAACTCTATTCTGAATGTAGACTGTTGTATTACATGCCTCTGCCCATAAGTAACGGGGCATGTCCTAGTCATGTAGCATAGCTCTTGCTGCCTCCGATATAGAACAATTCTTCCTCTTAGCAACTCCATTCTGCTATGGATTGTAAGGAACAGTCCATTCTCTCTTGATTCCTTCTCTAGTGCAGAACTCTTGGAACACATTTCCTTTGTACTCACCTCCATTGTTTGATCGAAGAACCTTTATCTTCTTTCTTGTCGAGTTCTCCACAAGAGCCTTGAACTCTTGGAATCAACTAAAAACCTCATCCTTAGTCTTCAAGGAGTATATCCAGGTCTTTTCAGAGAAGTCATCAATAAAAGTAACATAGTACTCATATCCTCTGAGAGATTTCGTTGACATCGGTCCACAAACATCTGAATGTACTAGATCAAGAACACCCTTAGATCTGGTGTCACTCCTTGGAAAAGATGCTTTCGCAAACTTCCCCAACACACATCCCTTACATACATCGTCATGCTCTATGCTCACCTTTGGAACACTTGTCACTATCTCACAAAGCAATCTAAGTGTTGCATGATGAATATGCCCCATCCTCCTATTCCATAGCTCTCCAAGATCTCTAGGATTATTGTTGCTCATGAGTGCCTTAGGAGTATCAAACTAAAATCTATAAAGGCGACCACTCCTAACGCCAATAGTTATGGGTGATTTCCAATCCTTGTGCTTAATCAACACATTTTTCCCTCTAAAGAGTACATTATACCCCCTCTCCTAAAGAAAAGATATAGAAATCAAATTCATACCTAAGCTTGGCACATATAACACATCATGAAGTGGGATTATCTTTCCATTCTCCCTCTAAAAATGAACAGTCCCTTTCCCAACAAGGTTGAGTTTGGACAAGTTTCCCATAGAAATCTAGATGTTGGTGTCCTCCTCCTTGTAACTGGAGAAGCACTCTCTAACTCATGTCATATGAAATGATGCCTCACTATCTATATACTAAACACACTGTGAGGTTGAACTAACTATAAAAGCTATGAGTGCAAACTCATCTTCCATTCTACAGGAGAGTTCTTCCACATTTGCTGAAGCTGCTACCTACTTCTTACCCTTCTTCCTCTCTGGGAAATCACTAACATAGTGGCCAAACTTGTGACATCCAAAGCACTTGACCTTAGAAAGGTCCTTCTTCTTCTTCTCACTTTGTGAATTTGATCCTTTGCTAGATCCCTTCTTTGCTTTCCCTTTACCCACTAGGGCAACATTCTCTTGTTCCACCTCATTTTTCTGACTCTTTTGGCCCCATTGACAAGACTTAGTCTAAACTCCTCTTGAGTAAAATTAGTCCATAGGCAATCCCAACTCGGTAAAGTATCTCATCCACTAACAACTTGAACAAAGACACTCCATTTTTTAGTAAATCCATTTAGGGCTATTCTCACTAGCTCATCATCACTAGGGCTATCTCCAACAGTTGCTAACTCATCCTTGACAAGTCTGAGCCTGGTGAGGTAACTTGTGACATCTTCTCCCTGATTCATCTAGGTATTATTTAGCTTCTCTCTAAGAATCAACTTCCTATTGGTAGTAGCATTCTGGTACAAATTCAGAATGGCGTCCCACATCTTCTTCACTGTCTCTAGCTCCAAGATATGTAGAACAATATGATCCTTGACACCATCAAGGATTATCCTCCTCGCCTTGGCATCGTCCTTCCTATATGCTACAAGCTGTGTTTCATCCGTTGGTACAGGTACAACACTGGTAGCATAATCTTTGATACCATTCTCTTCCAACAATAAAGAAATTCTAGCCTTCCAGACACCAAAATTTGAGGCACCATCCAATCTATCTTGATCTCTCAAACCAGCTGAAGCCATCTCAAGGGTTTAAAGCAATAATAAATCTAAAGAGATCAACAATTTTTTTTCTAGGGAATAACTCTTCTACCCTTAACAATGCTCTGATACCAACTGAAAAAATTAACTATTGCAGTAACTGATTATTAATCTCCTATCATAAATGATTATTAAACTGCTGAAAATAAATTCCTAGCTAATATCGAAAAAATAACACAACTACAACCTCACTTATAAAATACAGAAAGAAATGTGCAACACAATGAACACAATATTTTTGAACAAATTGTCCTTGGAAAAACCCCTAAGAGAAAACCAGTTCTACAGATGAGAAATTATATTAAACTTGAGCAAATCAAGAGATACAAAATTCATTGCCTCTTACTAGAAGAACTCTGACAGCCTCCTAATTTATCCCACTGATATTCCCCACTGCTATTCCCACACTAACACTACGCCTTTGCTAACACTACAAGACTGTTTGCTAACACTGCAAAAAAAATTTCAAACTTCATGTTCTCCAAATGCCCCCCTAACCTCCTTTTATACTACTCCTGTTGGTAAACCAATGGCCGAGATTGATTTAAAATCGACAGTTGAGATTAAAACAACTTAACAACCCTAACCAAGTCTGTTTCTAATTGTTTCCAAAAGTGGTCAATTAATTAACAAATATTTGTTTCTAATCTAACCAATTAGTTAGCAAAACAATTACTTGATAAATAATAGCAAATGGACAAACAACTATCCAAAGCTAACAAAACTAACAAAGGAATCATTGTCGTGCTTGCAGTTGCACATGTTTCCACCTGTCATTCTGTAAGTTCAAAGTTTATTTGTTTGTTTCAACCTTTTGAAGCAGTGATTGCTCTAAGCACTATCGTAAGTAGTCATTAGAGTTACAAGTTTAAGGTTTTGAACTATTGAAGTTGTTCAAATTTTACTAGTTTAGGGTTATTTTAGAGTTTTCTGGTTGAAGCTAAATGCTCCCAGATTTTGTAATAGTTTGAATCAAAGTTGAATAGAAAGCTAGTAGGCATATGTGAATCCATTGTTTCTTAGCATTTGTGAAGTTTATTGTTGAATATTTTAAACCTTGGGTTCTCTAGTTTTAATGGTGGAAAAGTTCATGTTGGAAGTCTATCACTCGGTTTGCTCGTTATTTGAGTTTTTATCTTTATAGTTATTGTTGAGCTCACTTGGCATTTTATTCTTTTGGGCTCCTCTCTTCAATGGCTACCGAATTCACTCAGTAATCACATCCTGCATTGGCTACCAAGTTCACTCAGAATTGCCGAGTTTTTCTTCATCTACTGAGCTCACTCAGTATCTAGTGTCTACCGAGTTTCTCTTCATTTTTTGAGTTCACTCGGCACTCTCTTGCCACTCGATTTATTAAAGTGCCGAGCAATTTTTTGGCACTCGGTAATAGTTTGTGCTGAGTAAAATTTAAGGGTTGTGAAATTTTTATTTAGAGTTGGTAATATATTTCTTACATTGTATCAGAGCTTTGAGGCCCCACATCCACAATGAGTTAGGGCATTTGTTTTCTTAGGATATTTGACATGGCAAGAGATGTAGGAAAGATATGGCAGTAGCCACTACCCTTCAATAGAAAAAATTATGATACATGGGCAAAGAAAATGAAAACCATTATGGTTGCAAATGATTTGTGGAAGTTTTTAGTTAATGGGTTCAATGATGTGACAGACCCAACTCAGTATGTTGCTCTCACAAATGCACAAAAGACTCATTTGAAAGAGTCAAGGATGAAGGATGCTAAGGCATTAAGTCTTATTGAAGAAGCAATGACATAAATTATTTTTTCCAAAATTGTAGTAGAAAATTATGCAAAGGAAGCATGGGATATCCTTGAGCTAAACTTCAAGGGGACTGATAAATTCTGTACAGTAAAGTTGTAGAATATAAGGAGAGAATTTGAGAACCTTCAGATGCAGGAAAATGAATCAATTGCAGATTTCAGTTCAAGGACCTCCAATGTGATTAATCAACTGAAATCAAATGGAGAAGACTATCAAGAGCAGAGGATAATGGAAAAGATATTGAGGAGTCTATCTCATAAATATGACAATTTGGTCATGACCATAGAAGAGGCAAAAGACCTCACTATTTTGACAATGGATGAGTTGATGGGTACTCTTCAAACCCATGAGCATAGGATCGATAGATCTACTTCTTCTTCCCAAGAGCAAGCATTCAAGGCTCAGTCAAATCCAAGAGGAAGGGGGAGAGGAAGAAATCGCTCAGGCAGAAACTCCAGAGGTAGAGGCTGAGGTAATTGAGGACAAAGAAATGTTGCAACAAAAAGCTTAGGAGGAACAGACGGAGCAAGTAGCTCACAAAATACTTCAAGAGGAGGTAAGAAACACTACAACTCAAATCAGAGTAATGTAGAATGCTACTGCTGTCATAAATATGGGCATTATGCAAGTGAATGGTGGAAGAAGCAAAATGAACAGTCAGGACAAGCAAATGTGGCTGATATGAACATGGGAAGTGAAAACAATACCACTACCTTCATCATGTGTAATGTTGGTGAAGAAGGAAGCCCTGAGGTTTGGTACCTCGAAAGTGGATGTAGCAACCACATGAGTGGTAATGAAACATTGTTTTCATTCATTAACAAGAGTTTCAAATTTGAGATTAAAATGGGTAACAATGGAACCCGACCAGTTGTGGGAAAAGGATCTATTATGGTCTACACCAAGAAAGGTGAGAAGAACGAAATACAAAATGTATATTTTGCCCCTGGTATGTGTTAGAATTCTTTTACAATAACTAAGAGGCGGGGGGGTGAATTAGTTATCCAAGGTCCAAATGCCCTAATAACACTTTTTCACTACTTTTAATGAATCCATACACTTTTCATTCATCCAAACTTAAATAATCCATATTAGCAAGTTACAGTAAATCAACATGCAGAGATAAAACATGCAAGATCAACACATGACACAATGATTTACATGGAAACCGAATTTGGGAAAAACCACCAGTAACATGCTACTTGATTTTCACTCTTCTAAAGCGATGCCCTGTTAAAAGCCTGCCTTGTTAAAGGCTTACAAAACACTGTTAAATGTGACCTTATTAGAGGATTTCACCAAACTGTTAAGAATGGGCCTGGATAAAGGACTTCTGAACATTCACCTAAAATGTCACCCTGTTAAAGGATTTACCTCATGGTTATTAAACCAACCTAAGTCCATAGGATTTAAACTATCTGTTACAATTGCTAGAGAGTAACAATAATGGTTTTTTGATCTGATACAACTTACAACATACTTTGTAAATTTCAGATCACTTCTTCAGTTCAGTCCTATTGCTTGGCTTTAGTCATTTCAGCTCTGACAACTTGTCTTCCTCTCAAGCTTCGTCTCCTTCAGTATTCTTACTCATCATGCCAATGCAATCATCCTTGTGGTCGTCTATCCAAATAGTATTTCTATACTTTCTTCTCTTTAGCTTCTCCTTCAGCAATTATGCTTTCATGCTTGACCACCTCTCTCTCTTTGCTTCATGACCTTATGACTCCTTAAATAAAAATCTAATTTTTTTTCGATCAATTCTCCCTCTCCAGTTTGTAGGATTTCAAATGGATTAGGTAGGATACAATGTATTTACCTCATATCTTGTTCTTATCTAGAGACTTCATCTAGGTTCCAGTTGTAACCTCAAAAATGTTCTACATGATGTTCTGTGTCACTAGCTCATCATTCTTATCTTCCATTTAATTCATAGACTTCTAGATAACAACCTTGTCGGCTTGGATTTGACAAATATTTGATTATCAAAATAATGCAGCAACTCAGCATTATTGGTTTACTGATGCTTGGCATCTCTGTGTTACTCGGCGCTATTGGTTTTCTGATGCTCAGCATCTATTTCTTGGATAGCTCGGCATCTGCTTCCTGGATAGCTTGGCACCTAAATAAAACTGTATCACTCGGCATCTGATATCACTTGGCACTTGATAAGCTCTGTACCAATTAGCATATGAAGTTCACTTGGCACTTGAAGTTGAACTTGCTCGACTTCAACTAGGAATCTGTTCGGCGCCTACTAGCTTGCTCAACTTTATAGATGTCTTAGCTAAAACCTTATATCTTTGATACGTTTCAGTGTGCCCATTCTCTATGTCTTAGAGTATGTCATCAGTACATTATTTCATCAATGGCTTGACTAATCCTTCTACTTCATTCCGACATCATAACTTCAACCTTTCTCTAGGTGTTCTAGTTACATCTTATTGATTTCCTCCTCCTTGTTAATCAACTAATTGATAGTATTTGGATCACTAAAGCAATTGTCATTCCTGCAAGTAGCAAGTTTGACATCAATGACAAAATAATGATTGAGAACATTCTTTACCAGTTCCATATGATCATTCCAACAATCTTCCTTATGATCTTTTCAATCATTTCCAACAGTATGAAGCACAATTTGATGAGCATTGGTCAGCTCATTCAAAATGGATACAAAGTGCTGATGAAGAATGACAAGTGTGTCATCCATGAAAAGGATGGGAGCAAGAACCTACTTGCAACAATTCAAATGACAAAGAACATAATGTTTCCCTTGAGGATAGAGACATGTTTCTCATCTCAAGTTAGTGCTACACCTCCCACACAATCAGTCCTAAGGAGTGTAATTGAAGACCCCTCACGGCTATGGCACCTTAGGTATGGTCATCTAGGCTATGCTAGTTTAAATTTTTTGTCAAATAAAAGAATGGTAGAAGGTTTCCCACAAATAGGAAATTCAAGTGACAAGTGTGAGGCTTGTATTTTGGGTAACCAACATAGGCTTCCCTTTAATTTTGAAAATTCTAGGAAGGCTAGATATCTATTAGAGTTAGTGCATACTGACGTAGTTGGTCTTATGCGAGTTACTTCCATTGGGGGGAGTACTTATTTCATGACATTCATTGATGATTTCAGTCATAGGACATGGGTGTATTTTTTAAAAAATAAATATGAAGCATTTGATAAATTTGTAGAATTTAAAGCCCAAGCTAAAAGAGAATGTGGACACTATATCAAGGTCCTAAGATCAAATAGAGGAGGGGAGTATACCTCCAATTCTTTTGTAAATTTTTTCAAAAAATATGGCATAAAGAAAAAGATCACAACCACCTATACACCATAGCAAAATGGAGTGGCTAAAAGAAAGAATATGACCATTGTTGAAATGGCAAGGAGCATGATGAAAGAGAAAGGTCTCCCAACTAAATTTTGGGGAGAGGTTGTGGAAATAGTAGTTTACCAAATTAATAGGTGTCCTACAAAGGCAGTCTGTGATAGAATTCCAATGGAAGCATGGTCACGAGGAAGATGGATAGTTGAACACCTAAGGGTGTTTGGATGTGTTGCATATGCACATGTGCCTAAAGAGCAAAGGTAGAAATTAGATGACAAAGGAGTGAAGTGCATCTTCACAGGGTACAACTCAGAATCAAAGGTATACAGATTGTATGACCATTGAACAACAAGATGATTCTTTCAAGAGATGTGGAATTTTTTGAAAATTAATCTTGGTATGGTTCAATTAATGAGTCATTGAGCACATCAAAGAAAGTGCCAATTATAAGTGAAGAGGATGTTGATGAACAACAAGAAGAAGGAGCAGATAGAAGAAAAGGCAAGCAGCCTTAGTCATTACCAAACTCCTCTAGGCATGACTGAGTGTCAATGCCAAGTAGTATCAATGAAGATTCTAATCCCACACTCTCCTCCCTATTACCAAGAAAGACCAAGAGTCTTAGGGAGATATACCAAGATGAAAGGTATGAAGATTATAATGAGAGTGTTAATTTTGCATTATTTTCTCATAGTGATCCAATATATTTTGAAGAAGCTATTAAGGAGAAGAAATTGTGTAAGGCCATGGATGAGGAGATAGATGCTATAGAAAGGAATGAGACATAGGAGCTAACTAAATTGCCTCTCAAAAAGCAAGTGATTGGAGTTAAATGGGTCTACAAGACCAAATGCAATGTTGAAGGCAAGATTGATAGGCATAAGGCAAGGCTGGTAGTCAAGGGCTACAAACAGCAGTATGGCAGAGATTATGATGAGATCTATGCCCCAATTGCAAGAATGGAAATCGTGCATGTTGTCATATCAATTGCAGCTCAGTACAAATCGAAGGTATATCAAATAGATGTGAAGTCCACCTTCCTAAATGGTATATTGAAAGAAGAAGTATATGTGGAGCAACCACTTGGTTATGAAATTGTAGGTGAAAAGAAAAAAGTATTTAGATTGAAGAGAGCTCTTTATGGGCTCAAGCAAGCTCCAAGGGCCTAGTACAATAGGATTGACTCATATTTGATGAGCAATGGCTTTAGCAAAAGCAATGGTGAGCCTACTCTCTATATCAAGGTAGCAAATGGTAATGTGTTGATTGTTGTCTTGTATGTAGATGATTTAATTTTTATTGGTAATAACAAGGCTCTAATTGGTGAGTTCAAAGAGGTCATAAAAAATGAATTTGAGATGACAAACCTAGGTCTCTTGAAATACTTTCTAAACATAGAAGTAAAACAAATGCATAATGACATCTTCATCTCTCAAGAAAAATATGCAGGGTAGATCTTGGAGAGATTTAAAATGTAGAATAGTAAGACAGCCCCCACACCAATACCAGTAGGTCTGAAGTTGAGCAAAGAAGACAATAGCAAAGGAGTGGATCCAACACTATACAAGAGTATGGTTGGAAGTTTGATGTATTTGATTGCAACTCGGCCAGACTTGATACATGCAGTAAGTTTGATTTCCATATTTATGAAAACACCAAAGGATTTCCATTAGCAAGTGAGAAAGAGGATCTTAAGGTATGTGAATGGTACCAAGGGATTTGAAATTTTGTATACTACAAATGATGATTTCAAGTTGGTGGGATACATAGATAGTGATTGGCCTAGAAGTTTACATGATAGGAAGAGCACTTCCAGATATATGTTTCATATGGGATCGGGTGCAATTTCATGGGCATCCAAGAAGCAACCTATTGTTGCTCAATCTATAGTAGAGGCTGAATACATAGTAGCAAATGCAGCAGCATGTCAAGCTATTTGGTTAAGGACAATTTTGATAGATTTGAATGAAAGGCAAGAGGATGGAACTAGGATTTATTGTGACAACATCTCATCTATTGCATTGTCCAAGAATCCAGTCTTCCATGGGAGTAGCAAACATATAAAGATTAGATATCACTTCATCAGAGAGTTGGTGGAGAATTGAGATATCAAAGTAGAATTTTGTAAGTCTAAGCTGCAGCTAGTAGACATTTTCACAAAGCCATTAGGCATTGAAACTTTTGTACACGTAAGAGAATGTCTTAGTGTAGTTGATGTAGATTAACAGTGATCCTTGTTTTTTGTTTGGTTTAGGACAAAGGGGGAGTGTTGGAATATTTATTGCATTTAGTTGTTTGCCCCTAGAGCCAAACGCCCACCTACCACCCCTGAACATTCAAAAAATTTAATATAGGTAAGTGAGTTTTCAAATTCAGAAATGAGGGGGAAAACATTTTGCAAGTATGACAAAAAAGAATGTTTACATTCATTCGATTAGAGAGAAAGACAGAAGAAGTTGAAGTTGAAGAGCTCAGAAGTTGCAGAGAAGAAAGAAGAAAAGTGATCAGCAGATCAGTCGTTGCAAAGATAGAAGAAATCGCTTTCGTGCCTATAGTTGCACATGTTTCCACCTATCATTCTGTAAGTTCATAGTTTATTTGTTTGTTTTGACCTATTGAAGCAGTGATTGCTCTAGGCATTATTGTAAGCATCCATTAGAGCTGCAGGTTTAATGTTTTGAAGTATTGAAGTTGTTCAAATTTTACCAGTTTAAGATTATTTTAAAATTTTCTGGTTGAAACCGAATGCTCCTAGATTTTGTAATAGTTTGAATCAAAGTTGAATAGAAAGCTAGCAAGCATACGTGAATCCATTATTTTTTAGCATTTGTGAAGTTTATTGTTGAATATTTTAAACCTTGGGTTCTTTGGTTTTAATGGTGGAAAAGTTCACATTAGAAGTCTATCACTTGGTTTGCTCTTTATTTGAGTTTTTAAATTTATAGTTATTGCCGAGCTCACTCGGCATTTTCTTCTTCCGGGCTCCTCTCTCCAGTGGTTACCGAGTTCACTCAGTAATCACATCCTGCATTGGCTACCGTGCTCACTCGGTATCTAGTGTTGACCAAATTGCTCTTCGTTTGCCGAGTTCACTCGGCACTCTCTTGCCACTTGGTCTATTAAAGTGCCAAGCAATTTTTTGGCACTCCGTAATAGTTTGTGCCGAGTAAAATTTAAGGATTGTAAAATTATTATTTAGGGTTGGTAATATATTTCTCACAATAGTCCATACGGAATTGCTTGATGTGAAATATTTGATTTGGGAAAGCTGGATAGACGATCTCAAAGAAGTGGGAGAAACACACTCGATGTTGAGAAAGGCAGTGAGGATACTACAGGAACTACCTGCTTTCAAAATAACTGAGAGTCATTTGAAGGAAAGAGTTAAATGTCCCCTGTGTCGCTCTCATCATTATTACATTGCAGAGGAGGCATGCCATTTGCCTTGCAATGAAGGCAGCAGATTTCACAAGGGTTGCTGGAACATGCGTGGAAAAACGTTGCCGACATGAACGATCAAGCTTATTATTTGAAAAGTGAATTTATCAGGGAAAAAACTACCTACGAAGGAAACCCCCATAATCATTCTGGTCACTTTAATGAATCTCAGCTTAATATGTTTCTGGAAGTTCTGACATCATTACAGAAACGCTTTTTCCAATTCAAAATCGACATTGATAACTGTATTTGTGGAAATCGCATCCCTGAATGCAATAGATACCGTGATACACTGAAACGTATCAAGCAGAATTTCATTAAGTAAAACAATTGATTCAGGATGCAAGCGATATATTACAATTTGTAGAACGCCTACCAGCCGCAGAAATTAGTGAGAATGGTATCGATGAAGATATTGTATGTGCGATTTGTTTATTTGATTCTGAAATTGAAGAAGAGCTGTGCCATTTGCCTTGCAACGAAGGCCACATATTTCACAGGAATTGCATTGGAAAATGGTTAAATGTGAAAAATCATTGCCCCTCGTGTAGGAAGCCAGCAAAAAAGCATAGATTTCAGTATTTTTGATCGCCTCTATGAAACTTTTAATTATAAATTAAGGCATGAAGCTCGTTAATTTTTATATGATTATTTATTTAACGCCTGTTCAAGGATATGCAGAATTTATATCTTTTACTTGCTAATGTGTTTAATAGATTTGGTTTCATTAATTTTACAACAGCATTAAACGATTATAATAGTATTCTATTTTTGCAAGAACTAATAATATAAATTATATAATCTTTATAAAGTGTGTAAGATAAAAAGTTAAATATGAACCATATATATATGTTATGATTATCAAATATCAATGCATGTCATTAATAATTTAAAAATTCTGGTGCTTTCTTTTTGAAAGACCCAAACAAAAATTGTAGCATGGAGGGAAATAATCTTGACATTGAGTGGCTACCTGTGCCTTATAGATCCAAAATCTCATTGTTTCAATTTTTTATTTTTTTGCTCATATGAGCTGTACAAAATAAAATATTAAGTGTGATATAGTAGAAATATCTCATAACATGCTAGAATGAGTCAATGGTTTATGAAGGAATATTGTTATTGTTAGGGAAATGACTTAATATGTATGTCACAACATGCTACAATGAGTAAAGGGATTTTCAAGAAATATTATTTTTGTTAAGAAAATAAATTCATAAGTAGATTTGTTTAAATACTTCTGATGTTTGGCTGCCCACAATTCCAAAGAGTGGGTGTGAACTCAATGATATTAAAATGAACAAAAATTCTCATATATAAAAAATCTTACATACACTATAGCCAAAAAAGTGGTTGATAAATTTGTAAACTAAATCAGGTGAAGAAAGAGTTCATTAGAACATATATTGGTGCCTACACTTAATTTGAGAACCTTCACTTGTATGTCCATAGCATTATGATTCCTCTTGTCTAAAAATACACTTAATCTAGAAATTAAAATTAGAAAAATTATCCATACATGGGAAACATGAATTTTTTTTAAAGGTAATATAATATAAAATCTAAAATAATAATTTTTTGAGAACTAAAATTTCATAAAATGGGTAGCATACACTAATTATTTTCCAAATACTATGGCTTGATTATGTATAATTGATGAGGGATTCTCCTAATGTCTTCATTAAGGAGATTAGATATTGTAAATGCAAAACTAAAAGAGATGTGGAAGGAGTTAAACACTTAAATGAGAAAGAAATATTGGTAGAAAAAAATTATATTAAAATAGCAATAGAATCACCATAAAGCATGGCATGAAAAATATTAGTTAAGTAAGGAGGAGAATTACAGTCTCCCATACATAAAAATATCTAGTCCCTATTATGATTCATGAAATTTGAGATATCCTCCAAGTATCATGCCTCCTAACTCTTGTGTTTGAAGCATAGATATTCAAAATACACCTTGACTCATATTGTTATAAACATGTTTATTAGCAATAAACATTTTTTCTTGCCATAGATGTTTCCCAGATACTACTTTAGGGTTTCAAAGAGTAGCCACACCTTCTGAAGCCTCATTTTATTCACTATAAATAGTCATAGCCCCAAACCATGTTTTACCTATTAATTTAGAGAAAGATAAGGGAAATATATTTACCTTAAAAATAAGAATAATATCAATTCTTACAAATTTCTTAAAAGATTTTCTTTTGAGGACCATTTATTCCTCTGATGTTTCTTGAGAGGAGCTTAATTTCTCACCTTTCTGACACCATCCAAGGCTTATTTCTAGCCATCACAAATCTCTTATTGCTTTTAAAAAAAATTCTTTTAAGGACCATTTAGTACTTGTACTCTTTTTGGGTGGTCTCCTCTACACCAATATAATTTTCTATTGCTTCCTCTCACTTTTCTCTTCTATATGGTTATCTTCTTGTGGTGGTAAAAAGATTCACCATCACATATTTTGGAAAAGTATGACAAACTTTATCATCCCATTTTTTGTTTTTCTTTGACATTCAAGGAAGTATTGATACTCATGGTTCCCACACCATTGTTCCCTTCTTCCATTCATATCAAATTCACAATTCCTCCTTCCTCCAAGAGGGTTTCCTTGTGAACAATAAACTTCTCCATTTCCTTGTTAGAGGTTTTTAGCATATCATTAATCCCTTGTAGAAAAGGGGTAATCATCAATCTTATTCCCTTCAACATCCACTTGAATTTCTTAGCATGTTCAATCCTCTCTTTAAAAGTCATGTAAGGGACTTCACCAATCTAAACTTGGCTGGACTTACCTATGTGGGTTCCTTGTTCTTTCCCTTTCTACTAGGGGAATAGATGTTGGAGCTGACTTCCAATTCCAGGTCTCTTGGTTCTCTCCTTTTCCATCATCAGGAGGGGATTGGGAGGAAGATTCACCTTTTAGTGATTCCTTCATGAAAATCCCTTCAAATAACATAATATAACCATAATCCTAATCCTAGTCTAGATTTTGATATTAGTCAAATTTAAATTTAAGATAACCTAAATATAGGCCAAATTATTAATCAAATTAGATCTAAATATTTATGTCATTGATAAACCCTACATTTATCCTTTTCATAAGAAATAAAAATATCCCATCTTATAAACTAAATAACACATTAAAAATTATTGGACTCTAATCATGAATCTAAGTTGAGTTACACATTGAACCATAAATTTAGTGCTTTGCTAAATTAAACCTTAATTGTACCTTATACTACCCCAACTAATATATTTGAATCTATCATAATGGTTGCCTTGGTTCCTCCAGCTCTAAAATTTGCAAAATTTCCACTTTTTTAATTAATTTAAGGTTAATGAAGTATCCCAAAATAGATGTTTTCAAATAAATCATTAACCATTAACCTCATCTAAAAAGGTTAGGATTCCGGCTGCAAAACACATGTTTTATCTTAAAATCTTAACCTCTCTATCAAAAAAGTTAAAATAAATTTCTGAAACGTGTATTTTCTTCTGCATCATTAACCCTAACCTCCCGTCTCAAAACTCCAAAATACGTGTTCTAAAGACGGTTATCAACTTCTTCTCCAAGTTAATAAATGATGAGAATTGAAAGATGAATCATCTCAGACCAGTTCGGCCTTGAATTTGGTGCTCCATCCAGTGGCACGTGCCTCTTCAAGATTCAAAATTTCTACGTAATAAGGGATCATGAACATGATTTGTTTCATTCAATAATCGTACACAGAGCCTGAATTTTGTTGATTTTGATATATTTTTAGTATGGTTTTGAAAACTGAGAGGATATAAGTGACAACCCAAGCTTCATTCCAAGCCAGAGGTTCCTTTAGAAATCAGTCAAAGAAATATTTAAAAACTTTCTCATTGCCACCTCAGTATAATGACACGTTTCTTCTGTGAGCATGTGGTTGAGAATCATAGGCGCGTATGGTGCAAATAGAAATCTAGATATGCATGGAAAATGTGCAAATATTTGGTATACAAACTACGAATTACATGACCAAATGCGTAGATGAAAATTCGAAGCTTTCAGTGGGGGAAAAGATTTAATGTCTTAGAGAAGCCGCATCCATAGCTCACTCCTCGGCCCATAACTTATAAAGCACCGATGGAAGAAAGTAGAGGTTGCTTTAGTTGGGGATCCCGATGAAATATAAGCATGAAGTTGTTTGTCAATTTCAAGAAACCGCGTGCCAAAGTAAAGAACTCATAATATGTTTGGCTGAATGCCCTATCCTCCAATGCGCATCTGGAGATCAGCGGCCAGTGAATAGCAAACAAAGATTAAGTGTGTGAATTATTTGGTATAGCTCTCACCCAGCCCGCAGCTTTCACTGGAGATCATGTGAACGGTAGTAGGCAAAACCAATAACCAAAGCACGTGAGTTGTTTGACAGGAAAATTGGCCATGAAAAACAACGGCAAGGCGTGCGAATTGCTTAGCAAGATTATACAATATTCTCCCAATCTGCTGGCTTTGATGAGAAGATAGAATGAATAATGAATGAATATGAAATAGATCATGTGAAATGTTTGACATAATCATCGTTATGGCTTTGTGGAGCATCAAATTGGAAAGAACCTGGAAAGATAAACCAGAAATTGGGTTATGCAGACCTGATTAAAACATGGATGTTTCATGTCCAATGAGTTGAAGAAATGAAGTCAAACACACCAAACTCTGGCCAGCCTATGATTATCATATTCTTCTCATCACATATCTCAAAATGTTCCATCTGCAGCTCACGGTACAGGGTAGTTTGAATCTTGGAAGCATGTGAAATGTTTGTTACAATTTCTGAAACTGTATCCTTGAGACGCCTTCAAGAATAAGTCAATCATATCTAGATAAGTGGAGTTCATAGCTAGAAGAGTGATGAGATGTATATGCATTGTGAGTGATTCTAGGTTATGTTTGTATTTTAGAAGTTTTCTTTATAGGTTAGCTTTCTTTACAGGTTAATTCTAGTATTGAATCATGTATTTAGGAAGTGGTTATTGGTATTTGCTTAGGCTAAGTACTATTGTGTTATTTTTTAGATTACTCACATTAACTTGTTATTAAATTACCTCTATTCTACTAACAAAAATTCATAATGGATTAGAGTCTTATATGGGAATTTGTGAGTTTGTGAGAAGTATATTTTATAGAATATTTGTATTGTTTTTCTTATTCCTTATTTTTAGCATATTTGTTATTTATTTTGTTCAATTATTATATATGGATTTTAGAATAGAAAACTATATATTATAATAATACAATCAATTATTTATATTTTTTATTTTCTAGAACTATTATAAATAGTTTGTTTGATTATAAAATATATATCAAATTTTTTTTTAATATTTTAATTATTTATTCCAATTCTTCAATTTTATCTGAAAGGTCTATAATATTTTATTATATTAAATTTTTTAACACTATTGTTAAATATTTTATATTGTATTTATTTCATCCATCCACTACTAATATTTAATAAATAGTTCTTTCAATTATCATTATTTAAATTTTAATATTATATTAGAAATTTTTTTTAAATATATATATTATAAAACAAAATTGAATACATTTTTTTTCAAATTATGTAGCATAGTACACAAAATGTATTGTTTCAATTATTATATTTAATAATATATTGTCAAAGTATTAAAATTAGTATTTTCTTATATATTATAATGTGTGAATCTTATGTGAATTAATGTGTTGGTTACAAAAATTGATGCTTCTTAATTTGAACAATTTTCCACAACTACATGATTGTACAAAATTAATTATATATAAAATATATAAAATTATGAAAGTACACATTAATATACTTGATACATATAATAAATACATAGTAAAATTACAACTAAATTTATATCAAAATTAAAACTAATACTATTAAAGGCAAGTACTAAGCCACTATGCACCACTTTTTAACTATAGAGGAGTAGTTTCTAGCAAAGCAATTTTTGGAAAGTGTGTGTAATTCTTGTTCTTATAATCAGCAGATTCTCTTATGTTCTTGGTGCAAAGAAATAAGTGCATTTTGTGTTATCTTTTCTACCAAGTCTGAATAGTTTGGGTGTTCATTCTTGTTGTAATTAATCTTTTCAAGGAATGGTGTAAATATTAGTGAACCATCAAATCATCACTAAGCTAATGCTAGCCTTCAAACATAGTTCATGAAGTCGGTAGCTTTTTTCCTATCTTTTAGAATTTGAATACCTTTTTATTTGAAAATTCAAAATTATATCGTACTTAATTATAGAAGAAGATTGTATACCAAGGGCCTATCCAACTATTAAAAAAATTGATTTGCCATACATTCTATTGGGTTAAATTATATACAAATATATGTATAAATGTATGTATACACACATGTGTGTGTATACATATATATATATATATATATATATATATATATATATATATATATATATATATATATATATATAAAACAATACCTAATAATATTGAATCCTAAAGCACAACACAAAACTCTAAATTTTAGACAATTTTTAGTTGTCATCATAGTGATTTTTAAAACATTTTTTTAAAAACTAAATATTAAACCAAAACATTAATCTTGAAAAATTGTAATCATTATCCTATGTCCTACATGTAATGACTATGATCTAGGAATAGGGTTAGTGTTTATCAATTAGAGCTACTATTAGGATTTATAATTAAGTATTATAGTTCAATATAGGGTTATGATTAAGGATAGGGTTAGATATGGGTTCATTTAATATTTAGTACTAGATGAAGGTTATAATTAGGGTTTTGAATTAGAATTAATTAATATAGGGTTAGGATTAGGCTTTAAAATTAAGAGGACTAGGGTTTATCATTTATTATAAGGGTCTACCATTCAAGATTATGGTTTATATTAGGAGTTAAGTTTTAAGATTTATAGGTTTATAGTTTAGTTGTTAAGGTTGGGATGAGGGTGTAAAATTTCTAATTTAGCATTATAGTATTATAGTCACCGGTAGGTTTTCTCAATGGTTGAGATTTAGGTTAGAATTATGATTAAGGGTTATTATTTATGATTAGGGTTGGGGTTATTATTTATGATCTAGAAGTTTGGTTTTAGCATTGTAATTATGACAATGATTAAGATATGGGTCTATACATGGTCAATATTATGGTTACAGTTTCAGTTATCATTATTTTTTTCCATGTAGGATTAGGGTTTACATTTAGGATTATGGCTATATCATATAATGAATTGGGTTTTGATTTAGGTTTGTAAATATAGTTTAAATATTAATCTAAAATCAAATCCTAACCTTGACTCTAACCATATTTCTAAGAATATTTGAAACCATAACTTAATCCTAACAATATCTAAATCCCAGTCCTATGTTTACTCATAATTATAGCTCTAACCTACCTAATGTCCAAATCTAATGATAATTTTAAGCCTGTTCCTAACCATGGTTTTAACCATGATGTTTACCCTAGAATCCTAGTCATAATCCTTAAGTTTAATGTTTATGATCTAGAAATATTATTACAATTATTAACCCTACCTAGGTAGAATCCTAATCATAATCCTTAAGTTTAATGTTTATGATCTATAAATATTATAGAATTATTAATCCCATTATATAGGTAGAGAATTATGTTTTCACCTCATTTTCTACTATTAGTTTTCCCAATTCTAGAAATATTAAATTATATTTGTCACGTTTCACAATCATCTTATTTTTAAATTTTAATTTATAATGTCTATTTTTTTCAAATTAATTCCACTTAATTTTCCTAGTTTTTTAATTTTAATTTTATGATATAAAATCCCAAATATTTCTTGTGAACTAGTTTTCTTTTATTAATATTAATTACACTTGTAATGTTTGATAGTTACCTTTTATTTATTTCTATTTCTATTTATTTTATTAATTAGTTTTCCTTTTTTTCTAATTGGTTCCTCCTATTAAAAATAAATATTTCTACACTTCTTAAAAAATTTCCAAAAAAATACTTCAGCATTTCTTAAAAAAACATCCTTATGTATTTTATAATTTTAACACTTGATTTTAAGGTTAGAATTGAGGTTTAGCATTTATAGTGTAATATATAGGATTATATTAACAATTAGGATTATGGTTAGAGTTAGGTTTTGTAAATTTAGGATTAGGGTTATGTAATAAGTAGTAGAGTTTATTGATTATAACTAGGTTCCAATATTTATGATTATGGCTTTCAAGTTTGAATTTAGGTTTAGATTTAGGATTACAGTCATGGTATGGGTTTACATATGGTTACTTCTCTCTTTGCTTCACTATATATATATATATATATATATATATATATATATATACATACTAGGAGTGACATTGCTACCATGAAAAACAAAAGAAATATTTGTTGATAGTTTTTTATGTCAAACAATTTATTTCTTATTCATTATTAATTTGAAGGAAATATTTAATATATAGAGTGGTGGTAAGATGTTTATTATATTTTTGTCTCAACCAATGTTCAAATCTTATTTGGATCATTTTAAACATTTAAATCAATATATTTTATATCATCTTAATTATTATTTTTTAAAGAATTTTTAAAATTAAAATTATTATAATATATAATTTAAAATAGTATAACTAATTTACTTTTCAAAAAAATACATTTTTTTATATTGTTTTATAAAGTACAAATTAAAATAATTTAATTTAATAAATTTTAATAATTTAACTATGAAAAATTATATCACAGAAGGAACTTTATAAATTTCAACACCAATTCATTTTTTTATGCCCATTGGGTTTAGTGGCGGTATTTAATTTCTGTTAGTGCTGTAATTTTATTTATTTTCATGTTTGCATTTAGTTTCATTTAGTAATATTATTAAAAAAGAAGTTGTGTTTTAAAATTTGTGTCATGTATCTACAATATGGAGATTGAACTTAGTATCTAATGTTTCATTCTATTTATGATTGATGTTAACACATGCATGCATGCCCACACACACACACACACCTCTTCCTCCTATTGAACTATAATCTCTCAGACACATTTTTCTCATCCTCACCACTTCCTTTGAATCTCTCTATCATATCTCTCTTCCCCTAATTACTCTCTAAAATTCCCTTTCCTACCTTCTTTCACCATAATTACACCCATTTAACTTCTATCTTTACATCACATTTCTCACTCTATCCCAACTAATTACTATCTTTCATGCTCTCCTCTCCCTCATCTCACTGTCTTTACCCCCTCATTTAATCCCCCTACCCCCCGTCCTTTCTCTATCTCTCTCCCTCCACATCACCATATCTATCAATTTCATGCCATTGTTCTCTCTCTCTCTCTCTCTCTCTCTCTCTCTCTCTCTCTCTCTCTCTCTCTCTCTCTCTCTCTCTCTCTCTCTCTCTCTCTCTCTCTCCCTCCTCCCTGTAATTACTCTCTCCTATCCCTACTCTCACCATCAATTCTACCTATTTAGCCTCTATCTCTTGACCTTATTTCTCTCACACTTAACCCCCTTCAATGATTCTCTCTGTAATATATCTTTTCCCCTAATCACCTTGTTGAAAAGTCTCCCCTGACTATTCTCAACATCTCTGTTCCCTTTTAAGATATTTTTCTTCCTCACTTGTCTCCCTCTCTCCAAACTAATTACCATATTTCATCCTCTCCTTTACCTTATCTCACTATCTCTTACCACTTATTTGCCCCAATTCTTTTACTATATTTCATCATCTCATTTACCTCATCTCACTATCTCTTACACTTATTTTCCCTGATTGTATGTTGAAAGGATGCTACCAAAATTAGGGATGATAAATAAAGTGTGTTGGATGTAGCAAATAAATATCACAAACAAGAGAATTAATCTAACTATTAATAAAAAAATTCAATTGCTAATCTTGCTATTAATATTAGTTATAATTTATGTAACCATAAATTATAAATAATATTAATCAAATTCTAATTATATGTGGTTACAAGGATATATAGATTAGTTGTTAAATTTTACATTGAATAAAATTAGCTTTCAGATCTTTTTTTAAATTTTATTTGATAGAATAACATATTAAATATTATTCTTTATCAATTTTTAATTGTATATATATTTATTAATTTATTTCCACATTTAATAGTTATTTCAAAACTTATTTATGAGAAAAATATATTTTAACAATTTTAATGAAAATAAAATGAATTTTCCAAAATGAATTTATTATTCATTAAAAAATCATTTTCTCTCCTTAGCTTTATTTTTCTATTTATTTTAATTATTTTATATTAGCTTTGTGAACAATTTTCAAAAAATTGAAAACATCATGATTTTTTTTGAAAATTTCAGCATTTGATCTTCACAATCTGCATAGTTTGTAGTTAAATCACTACATTTTCACGAGTTTAGAAAAAAAAAAGTTTGACTATGTTTGTGTTTAGTGCATTTTGGCTAGAGATTAACCTGTCTCTCTTCCACTATCAATTTTGAAATGCAATGATACATCCAAGTTAGTGAACTATTTTGTAAACAATCTATATTAAAAAAAATCTTATCATTATCCACTTACTAAACCTTATTGCTCCTAAATATCTTATTCATTAGAATTTATGATACACACTATCATTCATCAATTTATAAATTATCTCCTAAAATCAATCATTTATTGACATTAACAATTCCGTTTTTTCCCCATTAGTATGGAGAAATCCTACATAAAAACAAACTAAAAAATCCACATCAATGAAATTTGATGGAATACCAAAAGTCGTACTAGAAGGCATAGGTTATACAGAGAGTAATAAATGGTGCAAGTGTCAGCCACATCAAGCACTTCTAGACCAACCCAAACAAAGATGCATATATTACTTTCGAAGAGAAATTATATCAGCTATTAAATTACATTTGGAAATAGGACAAATATATATTATATAATGGATTACCCCTCTTGGATAAAATTAAGAATGGAAAACATGTGTGTACTTTATGTTATAGAATTTAAAGTTACTATTTACAATCTTTGCTACAATGATTTTTGTATATATTTACGTCCTAAAAATATTGGAAAACACTTGTGCTCTCTTACGAGATAGAATAGAAAGAAAAAAGTTAATAAATGTTTTCCCTTTCTTAATCCTAATTTCCAAAAGGAATGATCTAAATTGATCAAGCACAAGAAAGTGATCAATGCAAAAATAGAACATGTAACAGAGAATAGGGAGAAATGGGGGTTCAATAGTCTTTCGATTTTGAAGGGTATGTGCTTAAATAAAAGAAAAATACTAACCTTGAATCTCAAAAAGGAAAATTGTTGATGTCTATGTATAGTTTCAGAGAATTCTGCAACCTTTTATAAACTAGAAATGTTGAGATGGAGATAACCCATAAATATTTTGTCTTTTTGAAGGGAGGTCAACCTTGAGCCTGATAGTTCTTGACCTACACTACTTTGACAAAATTATGTTTTTGAATCTCGCACGTTCAAGAAAAAGAGTATCTAAATCTTCTCTTCATTTAATTGTTCCACACCTATATCTATAAGGAAAATAGTTTTTTTCTCCGGATGAGGAGTTTGTCTTGGTCAAACCCAGGTTTGCAATCAACATTAATAATGGAATTGAAATAAGGAATGCTAGCAAGTAGTAGAAGTAAGTCTAAAAATGAAGCTAGGATATTCAATAGATATGCAATTGTATTTGAAATGTAAACAAGTATATTGATATGAAATCTTTCACATAACATTAATAAATGTAAATCAAAACTTCCATGATTGTATGCTTAGAATCCACATTAATAGAAGAATGAATAGGCCTTGAAAATGGACAAAGGATCTTGAAGGAAGATCACACCATCATGATGGTTAGCTCTAGGATTTTTAATAATGCAGCTTGAACCAAATCCCTTCAAAGGCTAGAATGCAGCAATCCTTGATCTTCAACGGAGAACTTGAATGCTTGAATGATAGAATGATTTCTCTCTTGAAAACTAGGTAGTCGCTCATAGATAATACTCATTCATAGATCATTTGATATCATTATTTGTCTTTGTATGCATTCTTAGGTTATAGAGAATGAGAGGAGAAGGCTTCCTTATATAGTGATCTAGGGCACAAACTCATAGAGAAGGTTGAAATGGGAGCATTAAATCCCAATTAACCTTAACCCCTAGAAATGGACCTAAATTAAATTAAATTTAAGAGTCTATCATTCCAACACCTGAAATAGCTGACCTAGAAGTAGGATAAGAAACTTTCTGAAGCCCAAAATCCCAAAACTCACAAAAATTGAAAATGAGACTTGGTGTCAAGGATGAGGTTGAACCTACCCTAGGTTAGGGTCAAGGTCATCCTTGACCTAGGTCAGGTTTGAGGTTGACCTTGACCAACTAGGTCATCCTTGAACCAAAAGCCAAATTCCTCAGTTTCATAGAGCAGGTTATTAGAAAGAGGCTAAAAATGGAGAGAGAGAAGAAGAACAAGGGGAAAACTAACAGGTCCAAGAAAAAACCCATTCAAGGTGCTTGAAATGACCCTAGACCACTCACTCAGAGGGGTAAACACTTTTAACTTGGTATTTTAAGACAATAAAATAGGTGATCTAAAGAGCCATTTCATGAATTTACATTGTTTATAAATGAAGGAATGAATCTTGATAGTAAAAAAGTATTGTTGTGTGCTGAAATGGAAGCCAATGCATAATCTAATGACTCACTTATGCGCATATGCACCGAGTTGTGGTGCCAAAAAGGTGACAAGGAAATTTTTTTTCCTATTTTAAACAGCGCGTACGCGCTTTAAAAAAAAAAAAAGTATATATGAGGGGCTGCAAACCCGCAGCCCATCATTTTCATTACCATTTTCTTCTACTCCTACAGCGAGCAGCGCATACGCAAGTTGAAGACTCAACATTTGCACCACCATTTGCCAAAATGCCTCCTCGTCGACGAAATCCAAGACCACAAGCGTACCCACGACGATGCCGTAAGTGATATAAACCTAACTTTGCATTGTTTGATATATTT